>CM076901.1:31370093-31440006 GCA_039519145.1 Kokia cookei
ATCCATTATCCAAATTCTCTATTAGCGCAGGTGATCAAAGCAAAATATTATTCATCCATAGATTTTTTAAATGCTAGACTCGGAAACTTACCATCGCTTACCTGGAAGAGCATCTGGGCAGCAAGGGAAACCTTCGTCAAGGTATGGGCTGGAGAATTGGATCGAGATAAGGAGTAGCTATTAAGGAGGACTTATGGATTCCTAAACTTATTAACAGCAGATTAGGAATCAAAGTTAGTAATGGAGATTTGCATCTTGTGTCTGAATTAATTAAGACAAAATCAAGACAATGGAAAACTGACCTTATTCACAGGACCTTTCCTCCGATCATAGCATCAACAATATTGCAAATACCTGTAGCACGAGAGGTCCACCTTGACTTCCAAATCTGGTAGGGAGAACCGTCTAGTATGTTCTCTGTTCGTTCAGCCTATAAACTTTTTAAAAAAATCCCTAATGCAAACAATATACATCCCAATCTACAGGCTTTTTATAAAAAATTATGGAGCCTAAGCATTGTACCAAAAATTGAAACCACAATTTGGAGAATCTCCTGGAACTACGTTCCACACTTAGTTAACCTAAGGACGAAACGGATTGTAAGCAAAGTGATCTGTCCGAGTTGTCATGGTGATGATGAAAGCGTAAAGCACTTATTCCAGCTATGTCCCAAATCTACAGAAGTATGGAATGCACTTAATATGAGTTGGATTACAACTGAGATTGATTTAGAGTTTAGGGACTGGATTACCTGGGTCTTCCAAAATGATCACTTGAGCATTGTCGTACGTTCTGTTGTGGACTCTAGGCGATTTGGTCTGGACGGAACCAACTCGTGCATGAAAGAAAGCACAACACAGGATTGGAGATTGCGCAACGAGTTTTCAATCTTGTAAAAGAAATTGATGAGTTAGAGGAAAGAAAACATACCAAACTCAATATTATGGAATGCTAGGAGTCTCCTTCCCCTCTGTTTGTCAAGATAAATTTTGATGGAGCATTCTGTTCAGTGCGTAATCAATCTGGATCTGGAGTTGTGGTTCAAGATGAAGAAGGCAAGATTTTGGTTTCTGCAGCAATTCTTCACTCTGATGTTGGATCTACATATGCGTGTAATGTAGCAGTTAATCTAGGGATTTCGTTGGGTTATTAAGCATAATGATTAAGGGCGACTCCATGATAGTTATCAAAAAATGTCAAAATGACTCACCGGATGTTTCAGAAATCAGCGCTATCATTAGAGACATAAAAGATTACAAACACCGATTTAGAGCCATCATCTTTCAACATACCCCAAGAAAAATAAATGTTCATGCCCACAAACTTGCTACGGAAAGCTTAAAGAAAGGTGATGAGTTTTACCTGATCGGAGAGATCCGGAGTTTACAAGAAGAGAGGCAGGAAGAAGAAGACCAAGAGAGCCTGACTGAAGGAGCCTTATCTAAAATCGTCTAAAAAGACGAAAGGGTAACAAAAAATGAATCATTTCTCCTTTTTGGAAACTACTATCTGTCTTTAATGCTGGCTAGGGTCCTGTCATGAGGAACTATTATCGATATTAGTGGAAGCCAACTATTATGAAAGGACTGGAGAGTTTCTTTCCTTTTTTATCTTTTTCTTTTTTCTTTTAATTTCTTAGTTTTTTTGTCTACATTACGAGCTTTGTTTTTGGACTTATGATGCATTAGCCCACTTGTAATTAATTTCTACTTTATTAATCCAATCAAAGTATTATTTCAAAAAAAAAAAAACATAAATATAAATAGACATGAAAGTAAATAAATATGAAATAAGAATAAATAAAAATCATGCAAGTGTGAATAAATATAAAACATTAAACAAAAATGCATGATTGACATCAAATATATAAAGCATAAATGCAAATAAAAAGAAAATATAAGTATAAATAACTTATTAAAATGATTTATTCCCATTTTGACACTTATAAATAGGGAAAATATATTTTTTTTCTCTCATTTTCAAGCTCATTTAAAAAAAAAAAAAGCTCTTCCTCTTTATCTTCCTCTTTTAATGTTGGCCATAGCTCCAACACCGGAGAGCCTAACGGTTCTTCGACTCCGGTGGTGGAGCCGCTATGTACGGTAGTCGAAAATTTCTTTTTTTTTTTTTAAAAAAAAATCAAAAATTTTCTTTTAATTAAAACAAAATCACTACTTTATTTCAAAATCAAAACTTTTATTTCGAAATAGTTAAAAAAAATCAAAACTTTGTTTAAAAATTTAAATTTTTTTTAAAAAATAACTAAAAAACAAATTTTTATTTTAAAAAATATAAACTTTTTTTTCTTTTTTAATGAAAATCAGTACTTTACTTAAAAATCCAAAATTTTATTTCGAAATAGTTAAAAAAATCAAAACTTATTTAAAAATTTAAATTTTTCTTTAAAAATAATTAAAAAACATATTTTTATTTTTAAAAATAATTTTTTTTCTTTTTTAATGAAAACTTTACTTAAAAATCCAAACTTTTATTTCAAAATAGTTAATAAAATCAAAACTTTATTTAAAAATTTAAACTTTTTTTTTAAAAAGAACTAAAAAGTAGATTTTTATTTTTAAAATATAAACTTTCTCCCTTTTTAATGAAAATCACTACTTTTTTAAAAATTTTAAATTTTTTTTGAAATAGTTAAAAAAATCAAAACTTTATTTAAAAATTTAAACTTTTCTAAAAAAAATAGATTTTTATTTTTAAAAATCTAAAATTTCTCTTTTTTAAAGAAAATCACTATTTTACTTTAAAATCAAAGCTATTATTTCAAAATTGTTTTAAAAAAAATCAAAATTTTTCCCCAAATCAAGCTATTTTTCTTTTAACAAAAAACTTTTATTTTAGCAAATGGAAAGGAAAGGAAATTGAGATTTTTGGGGCTTCTAGGGGCAAAGGATCGATGGTCCGATATCGTCCCCTTTATCGGAGCCCAAACCCCATGCTTAATGATATCTTTATGGCAAAAAAAGAGAAGAGAAGAAGAAAGTAAATGGGCCCCCACACTTGGGCCTCTGAATGCGATGAAAAGTAAATAGACCTCCACACTTGAGCTTTTAAATGCGATGAAAAGTAAAGGGACCTCCACAATTGGGCCTCTAAATGCAATGAAAATAAATGAGCCTCCACACCTAGGCCTCTGAATGCGATGAAAGTAAATGAACCTCCATACTTGGGCCTCTAAATGCAATGAATGCTTTCCTTTGTTCCTTTCTTGAATTTTTCATAAAAGGTTATTATTTTGAGAATCATGTTTTCGAGTTGAAAAAAGATCAAATCCCTATCCACACACAACAGATCATGAAAATCAAATTCCATGGGATATCACCTTAACAAATTTCACAATGATTTTATGACTCGTAAATCAAATTCTTAGATTATAATTCACTTAACAAACTTGGTACTACCGATTTCATAAATCCACCCTTGAAACATAAATTTCTTGCATCAAAAGTCAACTTGTTAATTCTCGTGAAGCCGAATTTCCTTTTCCTGACTTTGGACCTTTTCAACTGTGAACCCTGTAACATGCTCTTTTGCAAAATTTGCGTCTTAAAGTAGATATTCTTTAATATAGTTTCTTTCTCTTGCTCTCTCTTTCTATTTTTTTTTCTTTTTTCTTCTTCTTTTTGTATTTTTTTCTTGATTTAAACAAAACCTCCTTTCTATAGACCCTTACATTCTCCAAGTAAGTTAATTCCCTAATTTAAACAGCCCACGAGCAATAAGAGATGGACTTGTTCCAAGGTTATAATGTCGGCTCGAGTTTGGGTGCCAAAGAAAAGGCTAAAAAGGGATCAAATAGATTATTTCAGGGCTCATACCGAGGGATCAATTTCTTCTGAAAATCTTCATTATCCTCCAAGGCATCTTGTACCTTTTTTTTCTTTACCCTTTTTTTCTTTCTTTTTTTAGAAATCTCTCTAAACTTTTCATTTCTAAGTTTTCACCCTAGAGTTCATCTCCCTCTTATGCTCTTGAAAATGTCACAAATTCTCAAGGATTAACTTCTTGATTTGAACAAACATATTTGATCAAAATGGTCTTTTAAGGGTTGTAACGTGGTCTAAGAGTTAAAGGTTAATTAGAAAAAGGTTTTTTTCAAGCTAAAAATATTGTGAAAAAGTATAAAAACCATGAGGAATTATTTTGAATATTTTATTGCTCTTTCCATCTCCCAAACACTTTTATTCTTTTTTACTCCTTCTATTTCCTTTATTTTTGCGTTGTTTTTGTTTTTTTATTCGCTTTCCTTATTTCTTATTTTTTTTCTTTTTTCTCTTTTGGAAGGAGATTAAAAATTAAGAATGCTTTCATTCTTCATGATCTTTCTTGTCAATCCATGATGTTCGATAGATGAATTTAATTAGGGTTCAAAAAGAAGATAAATCAAGCTCAAAATGGGGTAGCAAGGGATATAATTTTCTTCAAGTGACGGGGCGAACAAAAGGATGCCATTTATTATTTCAAAATATGGTTAATCTTATTACAAATGTCTTTATTGGGAACATGCACATCTTTTCAATTTCAATTTCGCATAATCTCACGTTTGCCTCACAATGTTGTAAAATCATCTATCCATACCCAAAACCTCACAATTTGTCCTCTGACGTGGAGGGTGATCCTTCGATAAGGGTCAATTTTGAACAAAAAAGATGGCCCAAAATGGTTAACAAAGGATGAAATTTTCTTCAAGTGAAAGATATTTCAAAAATGTCATTTGTTACTTTAAACATAGCCAACTTATCAAGTACTTAACCTTAAGGAGAATGCAAGATTCTAAAGCAAAATGTAACCTTTGTTGAAGCCCAATTTATTCGGGTTCAACAGATTTAAATTATTTTAAATTTAAGTTTATATTAAATTTAAATCCATTTGGAATTTAAATTTATTATAAATATTAAGTTTAAATTTATTTAAATTAATGTCCAAATTACAAACCCAACTTTAAAGCCCAAATTACATGTCCAATCACAAGGTTCAAATTTACAATCCTAATTGGGCCAATAGACCCAAATCACTTAGAACTAAAAAGAGAATTGTTCATTTACTTGCCATTAGCCACCTCCATCTTCAGCCAACCACATGTTGCCACGTCAGCATCGACCAGCTTCAACTTGAACTGTCACCGCCACTACCAAGCCGACCTGTAAAAAGAAAGAATAAGACCGACATTTAGTTGAAAAACAACAAAATATGATCATTGTAAATATGGCTATAAAGCCAAAATCGAAAATCTTTTAAAGGAAGAGGGACCCTCTTTGAGAAGCAATCGAATTCAACATTGTTTTCTATCAATACAAAAACCTTTATCAAAATCAATACAAATAGAAGCAGTGAACCATTAAGGAAAGATATCAGCACTCGAAGCAATAGGGAATACAGAGCCAAGTAAACATCAACCAATAGCACAAGAGAGCAGAATACCAAACAATTCATATCAAACAAGCTATACATCCACCAGTAAGCATTTATTCGTCAATGTTAACCCTTTAGATTTAAACTGTTTATGACCTTTTGCATATACTTATTAATACCCATTCATGCATATATATTATTATTGTAATTTATTATTTCTAAACACGTTTTCAATGGATATTAATTACAGTAATAAGTAACATTAATAGTAATAATAATTAATAATAATAATATTTTTAATAATAATTAAAAAAACTTGAAAGGTCAGTAAGGGTTCCCATCTTTTATTGGCTTGGCCGTCGCCAGAGTTCACGCCAAAACTTTCGTTGACCTCCGTCAGTACCTCATCAGGACAGATCTGCAGAGAAAACACTAAAATAGGTTAGAAAAATGGAAATCAAACTTAAGCTTTTTTCTAAAAAAAGGATAATAGCACGAATGGATTTTGGGGTTCGATCTCACCAGATCTAAATTCGATCTATGGTTTTCTAAAAAGAAAAAGGGGATTTTCGAACTTACCTGAACCACCGGAGAATCGCCTTGGATGGCGATGGAGATCGGTAGAGCGTGGCGTTGAACGATGACTGAAGGACGGCGGATGGTGGTACGCGGTGACCACGCGCGACGGCTGGCAGGGCACGTGCGATGGGGTCTCGACGAAGCACCGATCGAAGCTTGGTCGACTATAAAGGGGAGAGCCTTTTAAAGAGAAGCTGAAATTGTTTTTAGAAAAGAAAAAAATAAATAAAAAAAAGGGTTTGAAGTGAATATATAGATGACAAAAACGATGTCGTTTTGAGCATTAGACCCATGACTCGTCCAACCTGACTCGACCGCCCTAAGGATCCACGTGTTTTCGTTAAAGGGTATATTTATGCAATTGGTCCTTTCGCTTTTTTAATTTTCCAATCAGGTCATTTTCATACTTTTAATTAATTATAAACTAGCCCAATAATTTCATTTCTTATTCAATTTAATCCTTTGCCCTTTTGAAAGCCTAGGAAGCTGCCACGTGTCCTTAATTTGGCTTATTTATGCCTCTTTTATTTTTGTTTCAATTTTGCCCTCAAATCAAGTTTTATTTTATTACAAAATTGGTCCAAAAATTTTAAATGACTTTCAAATTAGTCCTTTGACTTAAGAATGTTTGAAAAGCAGCCACGTGTCACCATTTTATTATTTTATTGCCCAGAAAGTCCCCAAACTTTCCAAAATTCTTTTTTTGAACCCAAATTTCCTAAAAATTACATTTTTCCCTCGAACTTTTCAAAATTTCATTTTTTACCCCAAATTTTCCAAAAATTACATTTTTACTCCCGAACTTTTCAAAATTCCATTTTTAACCTCGAATTTTCCAAAAATTACATTTTTACTTCTAAACTTTCTAAAATTTCAATTTGACCCTAAATTTCCAAAAATTACATTTTTACCCTGAAACTTTCCAAAATTCTATTTTAAACCTCGAGTTTTCCAAAAATTACATTTTTACCCTCAAACTTTGCAAAATTTCATTTTTGACCCCGAATTTTCCAAAAATTACATTTTTACCTTTAATCTTCAAAATTACTATTTTACCCTCGAATATCTAAAAATACCATTTTTGACCCCGAACCTTCCAAAAATTACCATTTTACCTCGGATGTCCAAAAATTACATTTTTTATCCCAAATTTTCCTAAAAAATTACCATTTTACCCTCAAACATCCAAAAATTACCATTATACCCCCGAACATTCAAAAAATATCATTTTACCCCCGAGTATCCAAAAATTATCATTTTGCCTCGAGTGTCCAAAAATTACCATTTTACCATCGAAGTGTCCAAAATTACCGTATTACCCCTGAACATCAAAAAATTATATTTTTGACTCTGTTTGTTTCACTTTTCTTTCTCTTTAATGTTTATTCTTAAATTTTAATTATTATTCTTTCGTATTTCGTATTCTCTTATTTTGTTGATTTTCGTGTATATAATTATCTGCTTAACTATTTTCTTTTTATTTAATCTTCGTTATTAATCGTTCATATTTCACATATTTGTTTTCAAAATTATAAACCTTTAAAATCGAGGCAATGTACTTTTTGTTTGAAAACTTCAAAAATTATGCCCTAACGTGTCGGGTGTGATTTTTCGTATAATTCACGCGAATTGAATATATTTTTTTGAGTTTTTAAATGCCTTTTAACTTCGAGATTCCGAGAACGTCGTGCCCTAACGTGTTGGTTACGACTTCAATTCTCCGCGAAAATCGAAACGAACGGGCATTCTTTTGTCAAATCTTTTTAAGTCGTGTGTCCGAGGATCATATTTTAAACTCAATACGAAACTTGAAGTTCTCAAAAATATATACGTATACAAATAATTTTAAAACAAAACGAGGTAATATTCTTTCATGTGAAAATCTCGAAAAATCATGCCCTAACGTGCTGGGTGTGATTTTCGTATAATTCGCATAATTGAATATCCTCTTTAAAAGTCTTTCAAACCGTCTTTCAATTTCGAAAGTCCGAGAACAGAGTGCCCTAATGCGTTGGACACGACCTCCAGTTCTCTTAGAAATTCGAAACACATGGACAATTTTCCGCCACGCAATGTTTTTTTTTTAAAAAAGATCGTATTTTAGGTTTTACTCTAGTTTTCAAAGTTTTAAAAACAAAAGACCTGAAAATAATTAATGTGGTACCAATTTTGGACGTATGAGGGTGCTAATCTTTCCCAATGCGTAACCAACTCCCGAACATGTTTTTTGGATTTCGAAAGACCAAAATATTTTCAAAACGGATTTTCAAACGTTTTGTGGTGATCCAATCACACCATATAAAAGATTGGTGGCGACTCCAATTTTTATCATACCCATTTTTTTATTTTTAGATATTGTTCGAGACTTGTTTGTTTTCCCCGAGAAACAAAAGTTTCGATAGCTTGGCAACTCTACTAGGGATATTTTTAAAAGTAAATGGGAGTCGAGCCAAAATTGATTATTTTTGGGTCTTTTTTGGAAACTTTTAAAGCTTCGATTTTGTTTAATATGTGATCCTCGGCATCTTTTGTGTGACATTATATTATGTGATATTACTAATGTAATTTTGCATCCATGAGCATTATGTTACTACCCTATTAAGTGGAAGCGGGAAACTACTCCTTCGTGAGGTCTTCACCTTCGTGTAGGATAGTGAATCGCTTTCGGGATTACATCCGTACCAATGTTTTCGTGAAGTTTTCACTTTCGTGCAAACATGTGGCAAAAGTGTCTCCCTAAACTGAACTCTTCCGTATGAGCATGTAATAGGTGAAGATCGAGGAATTTGCTAGTTTGGGTACCCTTACTCTAGAGCCTAAAACCACATAAAGTGAGCCGTAAGTACTCGCCTTAGACGGAGCTATACTGAACCTTTTAGCAATTACCCAAGATAATTTCTTAGATTCTTTACTATATACTCGTATGTTGACATTATTATATATTGCTAACGTGTTCTGTTTTGTCTCTTTTCTTTTGTTTGCATATGGCATCATCATACAAGAAAGGGTGTTGATTCATACTCGATTGCCAAATAGAAAGCTTTGACATGAAAAACGAGTTTCTTGATAGAGTAGAAAATAATATGGCTGTGCGTTTATGGTCTGAAGGGAGACAACGTGAGGATGGAGATAGTTTGACAGAAGGTCATTTATCAGAATTTTGGGATCACACTCGAGTAAACGTGACCCAAAACAATATGCAAGGGTTAAGGGATATTTGAGGTTAATGGAATGATGAAATGAAGCAGGTATTTTATAGAGAATATGGAGATTTACCTTATCTGCTCGAGGTAAAAATAGACAAGCATCTTTTTCGGGCTCTCACTCAGCATTGGAATCCCGCGTATATATTTTTTTCTTTAGGACCTTTAACATGACGCTTACTGTAGAGGAATACACTGCGCTAATCCATTGCTCGAAGATTCAAGCTGACAAGGTTTACTCGAGAGCTATGAATGTCTCGACCCTTCTGAAGTGGTTGATAAATATAACTGGGATGAGCGAACAATGGGTGGCATCTAGAATCAAAGTAAGAGGGGACAATAAATGCACCACTTGGAAGAGTCTGAAGGATCTGATATTAGCACATCCGGATATGAAGAAACGTGTTGACCTTTTCGCTTTGAGTATTTATGGGCTGGTTATTTTCCTGAAAGCATTAGGGCACATAGAGGATGCAGTTGTGGATTTCTTCGACCCCCTTGGTAGGAATGTCACACCAGTCTCGACAATCCTTGTAAAGACCTTTCGATTGCTAACCGCTTGTCGAAGAGAAGGTAAAGTAAGGTTCATTGGTTGTACACCGCTTTTGATGGTCTGGTTTCATAACCATTTTTGGATTACTTGGTGGATTACTCGTATTTTGAAGGAATTTGTAGCAACACAAAAAGAACTAAATATATCTTGGAAAAATGATGACAGCTCTTCAAAATCTCCGAGAAGAGAACATAAAGTGAAAGGTATCATGGCTTATTATCGACGAGATCCTTTACCATTACGGTAGTTTTGAGTGGGTTCCCTTACTTGGAATATAGGGGTCGTAATATATGCCCTTCTACTCGTGTTGAGGCAATATAAGTCAAGGTAGTCCATACAGCGACACATGGTTTGGCCTAGTGGGAGTTCACTTACAAAGGGGATAATTACAAGAAGAGGGTCAAGGAGATAACCAATGCCTAGAGGCAAGCGCATAAGATGAAGGTATTCGCTGCAAACCCAATGACAACACCGGAATATGATTGGTGGATGAGTAAAAGGGTCAATGATAATATTCTAGCATCGGACCCTGATGACGCTAGATCGTTAGAAGAATGTTTACAAGAAATTCCATCAGAGTTGGACATCATAAAACATGATTTTGAAAGAAAGAACTTGGAATTTGAGAAAAGGATAGAAGTCTTGGAAGAGGATAAGATGAAGTTAGGGCTGGATGTAGACATTCACAAGTTAGAGGCTGAAAAGTTGAGGAAAGAGAAAAATAAAGTCGAGGAAGACTTGGAAGATTTAAAGAAACACTATAAGAAAAACCATGTAAAACGCGGGACTTGGTAAGACTTCTGAGCAGTGGCAACAAGAGATTCGGGAACAAAAGGACCGAGCAGAGTAATGGAAAAGAAATTTTCAAGATGGTTAAGCCCGAGAAAATTCCATAAAGGTAGAATTGTTGGAAAGCCAGGTCGAAAAAGCTGAACTAAGGGCCCAAATAACCAAGATGGAGGCTAGAATCATTGAATTGGAAGAATCTTTGTATAGACATCGTAGTCGAAACCCTGTCATAAAATTTAAGGCAAGTCAAGTCGAAAATAGAGAACTGAGGAAAAGAGTACAAGAGCTCAAGGCTTCACTCCAAAATAATGAAATAAGGGTCGAAATTCTAGAAAGGAACTTAGAAGCAAGTGAATGGCACACTTAGCAGGCCCAAAGACAAGTGGGAGAAAGAGACTATGTCATTGGTGAAGCACTTACACGGATGCGAGAAGCAGTTGATCACATGCAGACGCTAGCCATAAAAGCCGACGAGTTAAGCATACAGTATAAGTCGAAGTCAACACGAGGACAAAAATTAGCCGAACGTTTTAGGAAAATTAGGGCTTTAGGCACAAGGCAAAGCCATTTATGTAACTTGTTCTATGTAAAGAAACTTGTCTTATAAGTGAAGTTTATCTAATGGAATTGAATTCAGGATCAACGCCTTCTCTTGCATTGCATACACGCGTTCATTCGCATTACATTCTCACGTTTTAACACAATAACTCTCATGAAATAAAATTTAAAACAGTTAAACCCGAAAACATAGAGAACTCACATCCTTATGGTACTCGGAGAGCCATGGACCAAAGAATAAAAAGGTTGGAACAGTTACAAAAAGAGATGTAAGAGCAAATGCAGGCATAGTTGCAAAATCAGTTAGCAAGGGTCCAACAAGATATGAGAGACCAGATTATTGAGTCTCAAAGCAACATAATCAACTGACTGACCCAACTATTGAAGGAAGCAAAAAAAGGAAAAAAACCCTGCAGTAAGCCCAAGGGAAGAGAATGAAGACCCCCGATCCCTCCTGGCTTTACCTCCATACACAATCAAGTTCTACCGGAAACAAACTCGCGGGGAGCTCCCATCTTCATTCGAGCACAACCACATCCCATTGGTACCTCAGGCCAAGCTAATTATCAGATTGGATCAGGGTCTAATCCGGGGGAAAATGCTTAGAACCCTATCAGCCCCGACTTTGACAAAATCATGGAGACAAAGAGAACAAAACTGAAAGTTTCCAAACAAATAGAGGAGCGGTACAAATGGTTGGAAGATAAGGTCAAAGCAATGGAAGGGGTTGACACCTGCTGTGGGATAGATGCTAAAGAACTGAGTCTAATTCCAAACTTAGTATTGCCTCCAAAATTTAAAGCTCTAGAGTTTGAGAAGTACAATGGGACAAGTTGCCCAGAAGCTCGCATCATTATGTTCTACCAAAATATGACATGATACGTCCATCATGACCAATTACTGATCCACTGTTTCCAGGACAGTTTTGTGGGATCCGTAGTAAAATGGTACAATCAGTTAAGCCGTGCAAGGATCAGTTCATGGAAGGACCTGGCCCAAGCTGTCATGAAACAATACGGTCATGTTACTGACATCGCTCCTAATAGAATCACTTTTCAAAATATGGAGAAAAGGTCGAGCGAGAGTTTCAGGCAATATGCTCAACGATGAAGAGATATGGCCACCTAGATGCAGCTGCCATTAACGGAGAAAAAGACGACTATGCTTTTCATCTACACGCTAGAACTACCATATCTCAACCACTTGTTGGGAAATGCTACGAGAAGTTTCTCGGACATGGTTATGTCTGGAGAAATGATTGAAAACGCAATTAAGAGCGGTAAGATTGACGCTGGGGAAAGTGGAAAAAGAGCAGCCCCCAGAAGGAAAGAAGTTGAGATAAACAACTCAGGCATGTACAGGCCAAACTATGCGAAATCAATCATGATGACGCAATCTAAAACCCCTGGAAGCAATTATCAAAATCCACCAGAGTCGGAACCAAGCTTAAGAAAAAACACTGAAAGAATTCAGTTTACCCCTATTCCGGTGACGTATAAAGAGCTTTACCAGTAATTATATGACCAACATGCAGTGGCCCCGTACTACACGGAGATAGTACAACCACCTTTTCCAAAATGGTACGACTCCAATGTTCAGTGCGAATTTTATGGAGGAATAGTCGGACATTCTATCAAAAATTGGTTCGCTTTCAAGAAAATAGTGGAAAGACTAATCAAGACAAAGCGTATAAGGTTCAATGAGCCATCTGGACCTAACGTAACTGAGAACCCTTTACCTGCTCACCTTGATCAGGGGGTAAATGCGATTACAGGAGCAAAAGGTAAAAGGGCTAAGACCAATATTTGAGAGGTTAAATCATCTTTGAAATTGGTATGACGTCAAATGATAAATAGAGTAGTGATCACGCGGAATGGTGGAGATATGACGAAAACGGAAAAGAATTATTGTGACTTCCATAATGCTAAGGGACATGAGCTTCAACACTGTGCGAATTTTAATGTTTTGGTATAGGATCTGATGGATCGCAAAGAACTGGAGTTCTTTGAAGAAGAAGAAGAGATGGAGGATATTTGTGCCTCCGAAGAAAAAAGGATGAACAAGCCTGATCGCCCTGTAATAATTATCTCTGCGTCCAAGGGTACTGAAATAAGAAGGCAAATGACACCTTGTGTCCTCATACGAAAACCTGCACCGTTCCCTTGTGAGGATAACAGAAGAGTCCCTTGGAATTATAGGTGTAACATAATAATGCCTAAAGAAGAGCAATCCAAAGAAGATGTAAACCTTGTTACCCATAGTGGAAAATTTTATGACTTGAAAGAAGAGAAAAAAGAAGCTGCAAAAGCGAAAGAATTCTTGAAATTCTTGAAACATAGCGAGTACAGTATGGTCGAGCAGTTACATAAACAACCAGCACGCATATCAATCCTAGCACTGTTGCTAAGTTCAGAAGCCCACCGCAATGCACTGATGAGGGTGCTCAACGAAACATATGTGGCAATGACATATTTGTGTGCAAGCTGGATCGCTTAATTAATAACATCAGCGCTGACAACTTTATTTTCTTCAATGACGACGAGATCCCGTCTGGGGGAATAAGGTTGACAAAGGCTTTGCACATCACTACTCACTGCAAATGGTGTACTTTGCCCGGAGTGCTCATTGATAATGGCTCAGCTTTAAATGTATTACCACTAGCCACCCTAGAAAGATTACCAGTCGATAGCTCCTATATGAAGACATGTCACAACATAGTTAGATCTTTCGACGGAACAGAAAGAAAAGTGACGAGCCTAATTGAAGCACCATTGCAGATAGGCCCGAATACCTATAAGGTGGACTTCTTGGTAATAAACATTAAGCCCTTCTACAATTGTTTATTGGGGAGGCCTTGGATCCATTCAGTTGGAGCGGTACCATCCTCACTTCATCAGAAGCTTAAACTGGTAACCAAATGAAGATTGGTTACAATAAACGAGGAGGAGGATATTATCGCATCTGTGACAAGTGATGCCCCATATGTAGAGAGAAACGAAGAGGCAGTGGAATGCTCCTTTCGATCGTTAGAATTCGTTAATGCAACATTATCACAAAAGGAAGTAAAATTCCCGAACCGAAGTTGTCACGAACCACAAAGATGGGGTTACGATAAATAATTGAAAAATAAGCACTACTAGGAAAAGGGCTTAGGAAACATTTGCTAGGGGTAATCAATACACCAGCACCACTAGGAAAGTGGGATCGTTTTGGGATAGGATACAAACCAGATGTGAAGGAAAAGAAGAAAGAGATAGAAAGGAAGCGAGAGGTGAGAAAAGCACGACTGACCGAGAAAGAGATCAAATGAGAGTCGATGATCTTTCCCCACATATCGAAGACTTTCGTTTCCGGTGGAATGAGGATTGAAGAGGAGGAGAAGACTAGAAGAGTTATGACGAAGTTGGACGTTAATGTCATCTCTGAATAAGGCGAAGGAAGGAGTTTATCACAAGTTTGCCCGTATGTACCAGGAAGCATTCTAGACAACTGGACTGAAGAGGAGCTCCTTGTAGCCTTTAGGATCTTTTCAGAGTAATACTCGACGCATATCTATAGCTTTATGCCCGAGAGCGATAGAGATCTTTTGTAAAGGGCATTTGACTATTATCTATTATTTTAATGAAAATGTACTTTATCCCATTCAACAAATATCTCTTTATATTCTTTCATTCTATTCAAACAATTTGTTTACCCTTAACCTACACAATTAATCATTCTTGAATTCTATATACATATACTCATACTCATACCATACAATCATTCGTAAATTTACTTTAGTTATTGCACCACTCTCTTTATTTTGACAGATCCTTGGATATCAATGATATGAGCAACGCTGATACTGACTATGAGCCTCATTTTGAGCGAGATATGTGTCTTGAAGAACCTCAGGACTTTGAAGATGACCAAGCTAGTAACCTATCTCCTGATTTATTGTGAATGATGGAACAAGAGGAAAAACAGATTTTACCCCATAAAGAGATAATCAAAACTGTGAGCATTGGGGATGAATATGAAAAGAATGAGGTGAAAATTGGAACCAGCATCTTGGCAGAAACACAAAAAGATCTTATTGAGCTGCTTAGAGAATTCAAAGACGTCTTTGCCTGGTCTTACCAAGACATGCCTAGGTTAAACACCAACATTGTAGTCCATAAGCTCCTAATAAAAGAGGAATGCAAGCCTGTCCAACAAAAACTCCGTAGGATGCGACCAGATGTGTCCAAAAATTACCATTTTGCCCTCAAAGTGTCCAAAATTACCGTTTTACCCTCGGACATCCAAAATCGTATTTTTGACTCTGTTTGTTTCGCTTTTCTTTCTCTTTAATGTTTATACTTAAATTTTAATTATTATTCTTTCGTATTTTGTATTTTCTTATTTGTTGATTTTCGTGTATATAATTATCTGCTTAACTATTTTCTTTTCATTTAATCTTCGTTATTAATCGTTCATATTTCACATATTTGTTTTCAAAATTATTTTTTCATAAACCTTTAAAATCGAGGCAATGTCCTTTTCGTGTGAAAACTTTAGAAATTATGCCCTAACTTGTCGGGTGTGATTTTTCGTATAATTCACACGAATCAAATATCCTTTTCCGAGTTTTTAAATGCCTTTTAACTTCGAGATTCCGAGAACGTCGTGCCCTAACGTGTTGGTCACGACTTCAATTCTCCGGGAAAATCGAAACGAACGGGCATTCTTTTGTCAAATATTTTTAAGTCGTATGTTCGAGGATCGTATTTTAAACTCGATACGAAACTTCAAGTTCTCAAAAATATATATGTATACAAATAATTTTAAAACAAAACGAGGTAATATTCTTTCATGTGGAAATCTCGAAAAATCATGCCCTAACGTGCTGGGTGTGATTTTCGTATAATTCGCATAATTGAATATCCTCTTTAAAAGTCTTTCAAACCGTCATTCAATTTCGAAGGTTCAAGAATATAATGCCCTAATGCGTTGGACACGACCTTCAGTTCTCTTAGAAATTTGAAACACATGGACGATTTTCCTCAAATAGTATTTTTGAAAATCACGCAAAGTTTTTTTAAAAAAAGATTGTATTTTAAGTTTTACTCTAGTTTTCAAAGTTTTAAAACAAAAGACCCGAAAATAATCAATGTGGTACCAATTTTCGGGGTATGAGGGTGCTAATCCTTCCCCATGCGTAACCGATTTCCGAACCTGTTTTCTGGATTTCGAAAGACCAAAATATTTTCAAGATGGATTTTAAAACATTTTGTGGTGATCCAATCACACCATATAAAAGATTGGTGGCGACTCCCATTTTTTTATTTTTAGATATTGTTCGAGACTTGTTTGTTTTCCCCGAGAAATAAACGTTTCGATAACCTCGAACATGATGCACAAAGAAAAGCAAAACAAAAGAGACCAATATTACTTAATCTGAATAACTTTTTAAGAATAATTAAGCTCAGTTTTTAAGCAAAATATTTTTTTATTGCATCAGAATTTACAGGGTTCGACATATCATCTCCGTCCATTTCAGCGAGAATTAATGCTCCTCCAGAGAAAGCTTTCTTCACCACATACGGTCTCTCCCATTTTAGCATCCATTTTCCCTAATTATCATGAACATATGGCAGAATCTTTTTCAATACCAGGTCCCCTTCTCTGTACTACCTTGGTCGCACCTTCTTGTTATAGGATTTCATCATTCTTTGCTGATACAACTGGCCATGACATAAACCTATTAATCTTTATTCCTCAATTAAATTCAACTGCTCATATCTCTCTTGCACCCATTCAGCCTCTTCCAGTCGCACCTCCCGTAACACTCGTAGAGATGGGATTTGCAACTTGATGGTAAAACGAGCTCCATGCCACACTAATGAAAATGGAGTAGCTCCAGTCGAAGTCCTTGCTGATGTGCGATATGCATCGAGAGTAAAAGGGAGTTTCTCATGCCAATCATTATACGTTTCTGTTGTCTTGGAAATGATCTTCTTGATATTCTTGTTTGCGGCCTTGACTGCCACAATTATTTTTGGACGATATGACGCAGAATTGTGATGCTTGATCTTAAATTGTGCGCAAACCTCTTCTATCAAGGCATTGTTCAAGTTCTTGGCATTGTCTGAAATGATTCTTTCTGGTAAATCGTACCGAAATGACCTTATTTTTAGAATTTTACAGACCATTGATCGAGTTACATTAGGATATGAAGCAACCTCGACCCACTTGGTGAAATAATCAATCACTGCGAAGATGAATCGATGCCCGTTTGATGCTTTCGGTGTGATAGGGCTAATGACATCCATGTCTCACATTGAGAACGATTAAAGAGGTGCCAAGACTTGAAGATTAGTAGGAGGAGCGTTAATACTGTTTGCATAAATTTGACATTTATGATACTTCCGAGCATAATTTAAACAATCTCATTCCAACGTCAACTACAAATATCCAGCCCTCATCATTTGCATTGCTATCGTATGTTTATTACTATGTGCCCCATATATTCCATCATGGACTTCCTTCATTATCTGATTCGCCTCTTCGGTGTCGACACATCTCAACAGTGTTTGGTCATGTCCTTTTTTGTACAAAAAATCATAATCCAAAAAGAAACCCATTGCCAGCCTCCTAATTATTCGTTTATGACTTTTTGAGGCGCAATTTGGGTATTGTCGGTATTACAGATGCTGTTTGATGTCAAAATACCATGGTTTCCTATCTGTTCTTGATTCTACTCCCACGTAGTGGGTCGGCGAGTCCTCGACCCTTAGTTGTATAGGTTACACTTCTATTTCGGATCCTACTTTAAACATGGCAGCGAGAGTAGCTAAAGCATCTGCTAATTGGTTTTCTTCTCTTGACACTTCTATTTCGGATTCTACTTTGAACATGGTAGTTAGAGTAGCTAATGCATCTGCTAATTGGTTTTCTTCTCTTGGAAAATGACAAAATTAGACATCATCAAACTCTTTGATCAATCCATGCACATATGTTTGATAGTGAATTAGTTTGGAATCCTTTGTTTCCTATTCTCCTCTTAATTGGTAAACAACTAACGTCGAGTCACTATAAACTTTTAAAACTCTGATCTTTTCTCAATGGCGACCTGAAGTGCCAAAATGCATGCCTCGTATTAAGCTATATTGCTTGTACAGGTGAACATCAGTTTGGCTATAGCGGGAAAATACTGACCACTTGGGGAGATTAGTACTTCCCCAATCCCATGCCCAATCATGTTGAATGCTTCGTCGAAATACGCCCTCTAAATTTCTTCTTTACGCTTCAAAATTTACATAATCTCTTCGTCTTGGAAATCAAAACTCATGGGCTTGTATTTCTCTTTCGCGTGATCCGCTAAAAATTTCAAGACTATGCTTCCTTTTATAGCCTTTTGGGACATGTAAACGATGTTATACTCGGACAATACCACTTGCCAAAGAGTAACTCTTCCTGATAATGATGACTTCTCGAAGATGTACTTCAAAAGGTCAAACTTTACGATAAGTAAGGTGATATGGTACAATATGTATTGCCTCAGTCGACACGTAGTCCATACTAAAGCACAACACATCTTTTTCAAATGGGAATACTTGGTTTCATATTCTGTGAACTTCTTGCTCAGATAATAGATTGTGTGCTCTTTCTTATTTGAACCATCTCGTTGCCCCAAAACACAACCTATAGAATTATTCAGCACTACTAAATACAAAATCTAAGGTCTTCCTAGCACTGAGGAATCAAAATTGGTGGCTTAACCAAATACTCTTTTACTTTCTCGAACGCTTTTTAATGATCTTCAGTCCATTCACCATCACTATCCTTACGTAAGAGCTTGAAGATGGGATTATATTTATCCGTCAATTGTGAGATAAAACAAGACACGTAATTTAATTGTCTCAAAAAACCTCTTACCTCCTTTTGAGTCTTAGGGGGTGTCAAATTTTAAATTGCTCGAACCTTGTCCAGATCTATTTCAAATTTTCATTTACTCACTACGAAACCCAATAACTTCTCCAACTTTACCTCAAAAGTACATTTTGTTGGATTCAATCTCAATTTGTATTTCCTCAACCTTTCAAATAATTTGCAAATGTTTTCCACATGACTCTCCTCCCTGACGGACCTTGCTATCATATCATTAAAATAAACTTCAATCTCTTTATGTATCATGTCATGAAACAGTGTCACCATTGCTCGTTGATACGTGGCCCCAGTATTTTTCAGACCAAACAGCATGACCTTAAAACAAAAAGTTCCCCAAGTAGTGATGAACGTGGTCTTTTCCATGTCCTCCCTTGCCATTTTGATTTGGTTATACCCTGAGAATCCATCCATGAAAGAGAAAACACAATGTTTAACAGTGTTATCCACCAGTGTGCCTATATGAGGTAATGAAAAATTATCCTTTGGGCTGGCTCGGTTCAAATCTCTATAATAGACGCACATACTAACTTTCTCATCCTTTTTAGGTATTGTTATAATATTCGTCACCCACTCTGGGTATTTAGCTACTTCCAGAAATCCCGCATTGAATTGTTTCTTAACCTCTTCTATAATCTTCAACAGCATCTCAGGTTTCATCCTCCTCAACTTCTGTTGTACGGGCTTGCAATCTGATTTCAAAGGTAGCTTGTTTTCACGATAGTGGTGTCCAAACCCGACATATCTTGGTATGACCATGCAAACACATTTGAAAACTCAATAAGTAGATCCTTCAATAGTTAACTTTGCTCTGGTATGAGAGTGGTTCTAATCCTAATTTCCTTTCTTACCTCATTATCACCTAGATTGATTAAATCTGTTCCCTCCAAGTGGGGTTCTACTAGCCTAAAAAACTCATTCGGTACAACTTCCTCCTCTTCAGTCTCATGATCGTTATTGTGAACATAATTATGAGAATTTGATTCAAAGTTGTCATTTGGATCATTTATCAATTCATGATGTATATCCCTGAAATAATTTTGAGTATGTATATTGGTATATAAATGAAAACGATTAAATGAATAAAAGTGACTAGGGACATGATCCAAATCTGATTTCATTAAAGAAAAAAACAGTTTTACATGGATTTTTTAAGGAAATTAAATTAACTAGACAATATTAAACTTTGACATAAAAATTCTTAAAAATGATTACATCTCGGAGGACTTAAGGATAGCAGGTAACGGTATGAGCTGCCAATTGTCCAAGGCGGAAAGGTCGTAAAGAACCCAATCTCTTGACGTCGATACCCAATCGCGAATCATGTTTAGATCTACTACATCTCCATTAATCATTAACTTGATCGGGGTATTTTCTTTGTGCTCAAATCCCACTAAGTAAAAGGTCTTAGATAGTGGAGGACAAATCAAAGGAGGTTCTACCACCTTCTTTCCAGCCATGTTGGCCAACCTCTTTGCTTTTCACTCTTTACACATCCTCTCGACATCTTCCCTTGTAGGTTTATATCCCAACCCTCTTATATCCTTCTGAGTGGGAACAAAAATGGGTTCTGAGATACCTTGTAGGTCTTTTCCAAGACCTAAGTGGATTTGCCAACCCTTCCTTACTGCTTGGGCAAATAACATGTTTGCTGTTCGCGGTACATGAGGCTTAGGGGCTCCCATTCCATGTGCCACGTAAGATACAGTGGCTACCTCAAAGGTTTAGAAAGAACTCTTTATTGCATCATCATCCACCTCTATGAAAGGAGAATTTGGCAAGCTATCTACCAGCAGGTCCTCTTCACCTCGTACGATGCATAAATTTCGATCAATTATAAATTTTAATGTTTGGTGCAAGGATGATGGTACCACCTCAGTCAAATGAATCCAAGGGCGACCCAATAGCATAATGTAAGAAGGTATTATATTTATCACCTAAAAGCGAATAAGGAAATTAATAACTCCTACCAACAAGGGAATCTCTATTTTGCTAATCACGTTTCTTTTGGTGCCATTGAAAGCTCACACCACTAATGGGATTGATACCATGTACGAGGTGTCTACGGGCAGTTTGAACAGTGTTGACAAAGGCAAGATGTTGATCGATGACTCATTGTCGATTAGGACTCTAGCCATGAAATAGGCTTTACACTTTACTGAGATGTGTAGTGCCTTGGTACTTCCTTTACCATTCGAGGGTATCTCATCATCATTGAAAGATATGTAATTTGAGGCCAAGATGTTCCCTGCTAAGTGACTGACATTATCTATTGACACATTGTGAGCGACGTAAGCTTGTTTTAGAATTCGTACAAGAGCCTCTCTGTGTGGCTCTAAGTTCAAAAGTAGTGGCAGTAAAGAGATTCTTGCTGGTGTTTTGTTTAACTGCTCGACCACACTATATTCACTATGCTTTATCAGACGTAAAAATTCGTTAACCTCATCATTCTCGACTTCTCCCTTTTGGTCTTCCTTTGTTTCCTTATCAGCTTCTTTATAGTCAATTTCTAGTTGATTTTCTGAAATCACTTCCTTGCCATGGGGTTCTTTCTCCACTGTGTTTGGCTGGTAACAACACCCGCTTCGAGTTATGCTACTAGGTCCTGAGATGTTGGAGGCATCAGATTCAACCACCTCACAATCATATCTTCAAGGAACTCGTTGGTTATCTCCCTACTTAAAAGGGTCGGGAACCCTGATGACCAATACATTATCTTATACGACCTTTGAGGTAGACTCTTTTTCGTAGGGGTTTTCTTTCTATATAAGATGGTGACAGGTTTCGCATCTAACTTGTTTATCTCATTGGTATTAACATCCTTTCTTATTTCTAGCTAAAAATAATCCAAGAGACACTGTATATGTTCCCTAAATGTTAGGCAAACCTGGGTGTAGTGTCCTCGAGCTCCTTGGTGGAACTTGCTGATTTGATCCATATCAATTCCCATTATAGATCTAAGTGGCTCGATGTGAATTAGATTTGACTTTTTTAGAATGTCGAAGAGTCATTCAAGTGGGTTTGTGATTTCCTCTATTTTTCTCCTTCAAAGGCTCTTCTCTTCAGTTATAGCATTAACTATCTGATTGTGGTCTAGTAACGGGTTCGTGTTAACATCTGATGTATTCTCTCGCTGGAAATTTATCTTTCTCGCCCTTATAAGATCTTGCACCTGATATTTTAACGCTAAAAAGTTCTCGATGGTATGACCTAGATTGCTAAAGTGATACTTACATCGAGCATTTGCATCATACCACCTGGGAAATAGTGGTAGCATTGGTTCTTTGTGTATAGGTACAAGGAGATGCTTCTCTACTAGAATTGGAAAAAGTTTCACGTAGGAGATGGGAATTATATCAAACACTAGCCTTTCTCGTGGTGGTCTTACTGGAGCTTAGGTTTGTTGTGATCGAGTTGGCATAGTTAACATGGGGGGATGTGTAACGGGTACATGTGGACAATACATAAATGGTGAAGTATTAGTAGCATTTACAGTCGGGTATTGAAGGCGTGGAGGTGTCGAGCTCGGGTATGGAAAGTAAAAGTATAAGTATCTACCTGGTTCGATTGTTTGTGTTTCTGCTTCCTTTTTCTTTCCAACGGCACCTCTTTTCAAAGGATCATCTATTTTGCCCGACTTTAATGCATTTTCTATCATTTCTCCGGATAATACCATATCCGTAAAAGTCTCAGAGGCATTTCCTACTATCCTGTCATAGTATATGCCTTTCAACGTACCAACAAATATAATAGTAGTCCCCTTTTCCGTGAGCGGGTGCTGTACTTGAGATGACAAATCCCTTCACCATTGTGCGTATTCCTTAAAACTCTCATTTTCTTATTTTTCCATGTTTTGCAGAGTTAGATGGTTTGAGGCCATGTCTACAATATGTTTGTATTGAGCAATAAATGCTCATGCGAGTTCTCCCTAAGTTTAAATTCGATTCTTGTCCAACTTTACATACCAACGAGCAGCAGATCCGATCAGTCTGTCTTGAAATATATGCATTAATAGCTTCTCATCTCTAGTGTAAGCAGCCATCTTCTTACAGTACATGGTGATGTGAGTAACGGGGCAACTGCTACCATTGAATTTTTCAAATTCAAGAACTTTGAATTTTGGTGGGACGACCACATCGGGTACCAAACACAAGCTTTCTGCTTCTATAGATCCAAAGGTGTCTAATCCTTCGACGGCTTTCAAACGTTCTTCAATTAGGCGTAATTTATGAGCTTCTTCATCCATAACTGACTTTCCTTTGTCCACTTCTCTTGGGTCCTGGTTTGCAAGTAACTCGTTCACTCTTGGGATTTGAATGGTCACACCTTGAACCTAAAGTGATAAATCTTCGTGATATACCCCTATATCACTATGAAGAGGGATTGGATCGTTTGAACATTGTAGTCATCATTTCCATCATCTTTTCCATCTGTTCCTCTAGTTTGGCCATGCGTGCTAATTCTTCTTCCATCATCTTCTTGGATTTTAAGCGGGTGTTATACTGGTAAGCTATCCTCGATCCTTTTTCGAATGACCCTTTTATTCCAAAGTTAGAAAATTATTTATATTTGTCATAAAAAATGTTCTTTTTTTTTTCAAATAATGTTTCCAAATAAACAAATAAGAGAATGATTGAATGAATGAATGAATCAAATTGGGGCACATTGTCATAAATATACTCGAATATAATCATTTCTTTCATAGAAGGTTCAAAAGTTATTTGGCTTACAAAGCTTTTTTCATTTTTCATTCATAATTAAAGAAAATCCTAATTGATCCTATTGCCACAGGGCAAATCTCTACACGTCGTTCTTCTTCTTCCTCCTCATGAGCTTAATGAACTTTTGGTAATGTGCCTTAGCTACCTCCAGAAGTTTCATTGCAGACTTGTTCCCATTCGCAAAAGGGGTAGATTTTTTTTTGAGTTCTTCAATCTATTCACAAATGTCTTCGGCTTGCTGAGTGAAAACCTGACCTTCCATGTGAATTGTTACAAACACTTCTTGTCGGATTACTGCCATTTGTTCCACCGCGATGAAACGCTCCGCAAGCT
The DNA here is from genome assembly GCA_039519145.1 of Kokia cookei. Taxonomy (NCBI): domain Eukaryota; kingdom Viridiplantae; phylum Streptophyta; class Magnoliopsida; order Malvales; family Malvaceae; genus Kokia; species Kokia cookei. Next base: position 31,394,105 of record CM076901.1, read on the forward strand.
CCATATATTCTTCTATGACCTATTTGTTTTGCTCTTCTTTTGTCTTTAAATCTTTAGTCAAACGACAAATTTATTCTTCCATCACCTCCATTTCATTAGTTTTCTCATTAGACACCCTCCAACAGGTTCGCTCTTATTCTCACGCTTTTTGGAGTTCATTAACCCGTAGACTCAAATCCACCTCCAACCTATGAATCTGAGCGAACAAGTCAGATATTTCTCGTTGACGTCGTTCTAACTGTATTCATAGTTCGCCTTCTTTCCCCTTCATGTCTAAGCGGTGTTGACGTTGTTGTCTCATGATTTCTTCCTCTTTTTCCTTTACATATGCCTGATGATGCTCTCGTTGTCGTTTGACCTCTTCATCTCTTCACCTCAAATGCATCTCTAAATTACATATCTTTTCTGTTAGCTTAGCTACATCATCTGGGACCTTTCTTTTTCCCTTAAATTGCGCTGACACAGATATTTTGCTTCTTATTAGGTACCACTCGATATACGTTTCTAAGGGGGAATCGTTGAAAAAGGTTCCTGATTGTTAGATCAAAGTTTGACCCCACTTGATTCGTATCTCTTCCAATTTCTTCCAAATTCTTGGGTCCTGAACCGAAGCTTCTACTCTATTTAAACCAATTGTAACAGGTATGCATTGATCATACCCGTATTACCCTAGAACCCTCAACGAGGAATAACTAACGGCTCCACATATGCCAATTAAAGGAACTCATAAATGACCATCGCACCCGATGAGTACCGTGCTTCGAATTATCCATGGAGCCCTTCATTCTATTTCTTAGTATGTCAATGTACTAAAGTTTTGAACCCACTCCTCAATCGATTGATTTGGAGGCCACTCACTTTCCAAAAATTCCTTTATAGGTCTAGTCGAAGGAATAAACACCTAACGAAAGCGGTTATACAGGCACTTAAAATGACTTTTCATCCATACGAACAACAACTGCGCGTATCCCAAAAATTTTCCGTCTCCTTTTCTTCTAATGAAATTGAGTGAAATGATGGTTTCAGCTAAGACTGCTGGAGCAAGATTCGCCCCTTTTTCACACTTAACAGAAAATCAGCTAGCTCCACACTTAACAGAAAATCAGCTAGCTCCACACTTACATATCTCAGAGCTTTTGGGAACACAATTAACCCATATATGGGAAATATAAATAGTGCCAAATGTCTATCATCGTTGGCCTTTCCCATAGCATCCCTAATGTTAGACCAGGAAATGTAAGGACCATTTTTATCTTTTAACTTTGTTTTCACCGTATCTACAGGTAACCACATTAGATTGGCTAAAGGTCCCTGAAAATCGACATTCTGCTTTCAATATATCCTAAGCAGATCTCTAAAGTCATAGTGGAGAAGGGTAGAATATTCCTCGATAGTCGGTACCATATCCACTTCATTGAACATAAAACACCTATAAGTGGGATCCCAGAAACGTACCATGGCCTTTAACAGGGCATCATCCGGTTTAACAAATAGAAGTTGTGCTACATCACCATACTTGTCCAAAAGCACGTTTTCTTAGTCTCGCCCCATGATTGCCATATTCCCTTTAACTCATCTTCGCGATTTCTTTTACAGTCCATGCGAACTATTTGAGGTAGGCTCGAGTCAAAACTAGCTATCTGGCAATCGCCTTCTCTACTCAAAGTATCCTCTGACATTCTCGCTATTATCCCTATATTTTTTTACCCCATGTCAAACAACTGAATCTTCTCGAAGTGTGTTCATGTTGAATATAGATGTGACACTGTGCCTTAGGTATTTAAATGATGCATTAATTATGTCATGGAGAGACAAAGACACAAGAAAAACAAAATCAGTAAAAAGATGAAGTCAAATGAAGCATAAAAAATGCGAAATTAAATAAAAAAACATTGCGAACAAGTTCAAACACAAAACATAGGAATAAATGCTCATGAGGTCTTATAAGGTATTTACGACTCTTATGTCTAGGCTTCACCTTTAAAATGGTCATTACATGCTTGCTTATGGCTGACTCTAATGCACGGGGAAACCCAAGGCTTAAATACGACATTCATAGGGATGTGTTCCCCTTTAAAAAAGGTTGGTCCTTGGGTGGTAAAACTTCCGTAGCATACACAGTAGCATTTGCTACACGAACATCTATGTCCATCTTAACCATGGAGTAGTCCTTAAACTTATGGGTTGACATATTGCGACACGGGATGGGTCCAGGCATAGGACCAAAAGGAAGATGCAACATGAATGACAATTATAGCCGCCCTATGACGGTAGAATCGACATACAGATTAATCAATTTCATCGATAAAAGAATAAACAAACAAATTGGCATACATATCAAAATAGGATAAGCAAATGAAATGAACAAATAAATCAATATTCAATACATATTCAACAATTTAAAAAGACATTAGAAAATTAAATGAATTAATGCACGAATAATTAAATCTAATATGCACAAATACTAAAAAACCTAGCTCTCAAACCTAAGTAAGTCAATTCACTAATGTCCCCAGTAGAGTCGCCAAGCTGTCATAACGTTGCCTACGTAAGAGTACGAAGGCCTAGTAAGCAAAGCTAGACACGAACAACCTAAATTAATGTAGAATCGCCGCTAACCAATTTGGGCTAGGTTGGTTAGCCACCTATCGTCTAAAAATCTAGAATTAATACTACGAAAAATCCTAAAAGTCTAGACTCGATCTCATCACCAAATTTCGGGTTTGGGAGTATGATTACGTGTGGGGAAGGTTATAGCACCCCCACAACTCCTATCCGGGGATAGTCTTACGGGGTCTTGGGAGCTAGTTTTTTTATTTAAGCATATTAATATCTTAATTTAGCCTAAAATCTTATGTAAATCTTAAATAAATAAAAAACTCTAAAAAATGCCTCTAATTTTCTTGTAACTTGATTAAGACGTGTTCATCAAACTTAACTAATTTAAAACTTAAATTAGATATTTTTACTCCTAATAAGAACCCTAAAGAATACCTAATAATTCTAGTAAAATACTTTCAATTCTTAAAATTAATTTTACTTTAGAATCCTAAAAAAATTACTAATGAATTCAGAGAAATATTAAAATTCACCTACAACTTATTCGATCTTTTATCATTACTCCGATTTACTTATAACTTGACTAAGACATGTTCACCAAACTTATCTAATTTAAAACTTAAATTAGAGATTTTTACTTCTAACGAGAATCCTAAAAGATACTTAAATAATTCTAGTAAAATACATTTAATTCTTAAAATTAATTCTATTTTAGAATCCTAAAAAAAACCCTAAAAGTTACTCATGAATTAAGAGAAATATTAAAATTCATCTGCAATTATTTGATCTTTTATCAATATTATGATTTTAAAAAATTTAATTAATAACGTTGAACCTATCAAGATCTTACGAAAGTATCCCATGTTGGGGTTATGATTTATCTTACTTTAAAATTCTTGATCTAAATTTTCAATTCTTCAAAATTCTAAAATAATATATCTTAGATGACATTTATTAGTTATCTTAAAGAGTATCTAAAATAAATACTTAAAAAGGCCTACTCATGATTTACAATTCACCTACAAAAATCCTTAGTTTTAATCTTAAACAAAGTCCTAAAGAATATTTACATATTAATTATCCTATATGATACTTAAAATTAGTTTAAAATCCTAAAAAAAATATCCTACATATTATTTATAATTTTTCTAGGGTAAATGATAGATAAACTCTTAAAAACTAACCTAAATTCAAATGTAAAAAAAAAAAACATAAATATAAATAGACATGCAAGTAAACAAATATGAAATAAGAATAAATAAAAATTATGCAAGTGTGAATAAATATATAACATTAAACTAAAATGCATGATTGGCATCAAATATATAAAGCATAAATGCAAATAAAAAGAAAATATAAGTGTAAATAACTTATTAAAATGAAAACAAAATGACATATCTTGATTTGGGATTAAAAAATAAATAATGTGGAGGATAGAGGACTAATGTAGCAATTAATTTGGTTTTTATTTTGAAATTTCGGATTAAATCGAAGGTTTTATTAAACAAAAGGGGTACGGGTGTAAATATACCAGAGAGTGAGGGTATCACTGCAAAAAAAGGGTATTTTCCTTAAATTTAAAAAGTTTGGGGGTGAAAATAAAATATCCATTTTGACACTTATAAATAGGAAAAATCTATTTTTTTCCTCTCATTTTCAAGCTCATTTTAAAAAAAAGGTCTTCCTCTTTATCTTCCTCTTTCAATGTTGGTCATGGCTCCACCACCAGAAAGCTCAACGGTTCTCTAGCTCCGATGGTGGAGCTGCCGTATAAAGTGGTAGAAAATTTCTTTTTCTTTTTTTCTTTTTTTAAAAAAAAAAAATCAAAAGTTTTCATTTGATTAAAACAAAATCACTATTTTACTTCAAAATTAAAACTTTTATTTTGAAATAGTTAAAAAAAATCAAAACTTTGTTTAAAAATTTAAACTTTTTCTTTTAAAAATAACTAAAAACAGATTTTTATTTTTAAAAATATAAACTTTATTTCTTTTTTAATAAAAATCACTACTTTACTTAAAAATCAAAACTTTTATTTCGAAATAGTTAAAAAAAATCAAAACTTTATTTAAAAATTTAAACTTTTTCTTCCAAAATAACTAAAAAATAGATTTTTATTTTTAAAAATATAAACTTTCTCTTTTTTAATGAAAATCACTATTTTCTTAAAAATCTAAACTTTTATTTCGAAATAGTTAAAAAAAATCAAAACTTTATTTAAAAATTTAAAATTTTCTAAAAAAATAGATTTTAATTTTTAAAAACTCAAACTTTCTCTTTTTTAAAAAAATTTACTATTTTACTTAAAAATCAAAGCTTTTATTTTGAAATTGTTTAAAAAAAAAAATCAAAACTTTTCCCAAATTCAAGCTTAAACAAAAAACTTTTACTTTTGTAAATGGAAAGGAAAGGAAAATGGGATTTTTAGGGCTCTTAGGAGCGAAGGATTGATAATCTGATATCGCCCCTTTCATCAAAACTCAAACCTCATGCTTAATGATATCTTTATGGCAAAAAAAAGAGAAGAGAAGAAGAAAATAATATGCTTGTTGTTGTTGTTGTTGTTTTTTTTTATTACCTTTTTTGTAAAAATCGGAATATGAAAAAGCCTCCTCTTTTTTCATTCATTTCATGCATATATATTGCTCATTAATCTTGATTATTTGTAATTTTTTTGTCATGTTTCATTTGATCTTTTGATTAATAATTTAGTACTATTTTGGATGTTTGTGATGTGTGGTAAAAGAGAGTTATGGTTTATGAAACCCTACAAATAAAAAAAAAAGATAATAATAATAATAATAATAATGATGATGATGATGATGATGATGATGATGATGATAATTTGGGCCCATACAAGCCCAAAACGAAAGAAAAATAAAATAAAAAAATCTCTATTTGATCCAAAATTGAGTGGGCTTCCAACGGGCCTAAGAGAGAACAAATAAGTCTCCAACTAGGCTCGGACAAAATCGGGTGTCTACAACATCAACTTTAGATTCTTTATCTATTTGAACTCAGGCTTTTACTTACATCAAAATATACGAGTCACACATATATAGTCCATCATCTATTTAGGAGTCGTCCACTCCGATGCTCAAGAAAAACATCTCTCCAATTTGACTTGATAGACGACATATTAATCTTTCAATCGATTTGTTTATTTTTGATTAGACTAAGAACATGTTTAAGTTCATCTACTAATATAAGTTATCTTTTCGTATTTCAATCTGAGCATGTAGTATCACTTAATATAACTTATCTTTCTTTATATATACGAATATTAATCTTGGATATTGAAATATTTGAATTGACTTTATTTTAGGGAATACCATATTAGGATAGCATATTATTTATTTTATTTTTAAAATTTTTAATCTTTTTAACTTATAAAATTAGAATATGAAAGTTCTAAAATGGTATTTACTAGCAAAACACAATCAATGCCAGAAGCAATGACAAAGATTGGGGCCAACTGCTTTAAACACTAAGTATGACTAAGGCAAAAAAACAAAGAAGGCATGATATGTTTACGTAGTTCGATTTTCCTACGTCTGCGAGGCCTTACCTAGAGAGATAATCCACTATCTTAGCAACACATACAACAAGTGGGTTTCGACCTCTAACACTCATTATATTAGACTCGATTTTGCACCTAAGATTTAGATAACTCTCCTCCAAATTTCTCCCCTGAAAAGTTAGGACATTAACAAAGTAACTCACTTGATTTTTCATTCAATGCACTAAAAAAAGTTCCTCAATGGATAAGAATAAGTGATGTAAATTTAGTACATCACCTATACAAGTCTCCTCATTTATAAGAAGCCAATACTTGCTAACATACTATATCAATCTTCCCATAAAATCAATAGGATAACAAGCATAAAGAATATCTTCAATGCATTCAAATAAGTCTTGAACCATTAATATATACTTTCAAATTTCACTCGATTCAATCTGATTTAATCTCACCAAGTCGATTGTCTTGATCCAAATCCAAACGATCTCCAAGATATGTTGCTATATGTGATTTGGATATCAAAGATGGGCTTGAAATCATCCAAAGTATTATCTAGAATTAAAGCCCAAAAATTTTTGTTGTCAAAAATTACTAATTCAAACATGACAAGTTTCTAAGCTGAACAATCTTACGACACCAATGAGCACTACTCAAAAATTACCTCAATAAGAATTTTATGAGATTTTAATATTTAAAGAATAAATTATTTAATTTAAATCGTAATATTTAGATCTAATACAAATTCAAAATTTAAAATATATTTATAAATTTAATTATAAATAAGACATGAATTATAAATATGGGATGAGTTACCATCGTAAGAATTACCCCTATGCTGGGCACTAGCATAGCCTCGGTGACTTATCCCAAGTTACGCAACCAATTGGACAAAAGGCAAGGCAAGGCAAGGGGGGCCGCACAATTATTGCATGTTGAAAACCATACGCTAAATTTTTGGATGATAATTTAGTTTATTTAGAGGACTTGCAGGTACTTAACTTTCTTTAAAAAAATTTATTTTTTTAAAATAAAATTTTTTATTTAGTTTTTTAAAAATTTTAAAATTTTAAATTAATAAAGATAAAATTATACTTTTTTTTTTCTAAAATTTATTAAAAATTATAAAGATATAAACTATTAAAAATTTAAATTTAATTTCGATTCCCTAAAAAAAAATTCTAATTTCGCTTCTCAACACTCTTGGTTCTATATCTATTTCCCATCATTATAAGAAGAGAGGATGGTATGTTATCTAAATACCATATATGAAAGTTTTAATTAATCCTTCAAATAAGTTTCGACAACCTCTTTTTTCCATACAATTTAGTTTACCCTTTTAGTCTTGCATGTCTTAAACACTTTTTAAAAAATATTAAATTTTCTATTAATACTGGAAAAAATATTAATTATAGCATTTAACATAATAATGTTATAAATAAAATAATATATTTTTTAACTTTATAATGTGTTTTAGAACTTAGAAGTACTAATTTTTAATGTCACAAGCGTTGCATGCGATTTTATGTGTTTATATTTAATTGTTGTCATTAACTTAAAATAATATTTTTTATTTGAATTATTGAATACAACTAAAATATATTAACTTATCAATTCAAATGTTATAATAAAAAAATTTTAGACCATAATTAAAGTATTTTTAACTTATTCAATATACAATATAATTTTACTTTATGTAATTAATTTAAAACAACAATATTAATTTTAATATATTAATTAAGTGATAATTAAGATGCTTAAAATTCTATTTAAATAATAACTCTATTTTGGAAAGAAAAATATTTTGACTTTTGAGAGTAAGAAGGATAGAACGGAGAGTGAGAAGCCTGCCCTGGATTTTGCGAATGGACAACATTTGAGAGCCTCTGTAATCCTGAGCGATGGCAGCTCCACCAGTCATGTTCTTCCGCCTGCAATGGACAATACAAATAGAATGAGTCCAAGTGGAACATTAAAAAAAACTTGAAGACAATAAATAACATCTTTGAACCAAAAAAATTGGATTTTGGTAAAAATTAAAAAAAATGATTATTCATAATTTTTAACTCAAACCCGAAGCTTAATCATGGGAGAATTTTTCCTTTGAGTGAAGGTAATGAAAAGTGATAGCAAAATTGTTGATGAGATTCTTGTATAATTAAAGTTGTTTCCAGCTTAGCTACTTTTCTTCTTTAACCCAAACCCAAATTTCAAAATTAAGGAATAAATACCCTTTTTCCTATTTGTTGTTTTCTTTATTCTCTAGGTTATACTTTTATCTGATTTATTAATTTTTTCGCTTTTTATCTTTCATTTCTTCTTTATGATTTATGTTTAAAATTTACGATTATTTCTCTCAACAATATTAATTTTAAATACGTTCTGAATGGAGTCAAGAATTCTTGGATGTTTTTAAATTCTTTTTCATATAAATTTAGAATTGTTTATACTTGTATCCGCATATGAAAATAGGGCAGATAATTAGAGAGGTCCCGAGAAATTGACAGGCCTTCATTCAAACTTTGAAAGACTCTTTGGCGTAGCTGACGGCTTTTTAAAGCAAAAGTAGTGAACACAAGATTCAATGGAATTAGCCAACTAGCCATATTAAGTAGTTTGAGTGAAGCGATTTCCAAAATCTGTATTGGAGCTAGATTGGGCCAGACATAAATTTATGATGCTAATTAACACAATGTATCAATCATTCCCAAAACTAAAAATTAAAAAAAAAAAAAAAGGGAAAAGAAAGAGTATGAAACGTAAAGTTGATAAATTAAGAATTAATTATTCAATCCACCCAAATACATAACATTTGAAGATTATGAAACCCATTGAGCTCAACAACCAAAAAATAACATAAAAAGAAAAAAGAAGAAAAAACATCACAGTGAGCCCAATTATTGAGGACATGACACACACACACACATAGCACCCATCGACCCCACACTATGAAACTTCCCTATACAAATTTGAAGCAACCTTCTTCAGCTGAATTAAATGTCTTTTTTCAACTGTTGACGAGTGCACATTGCTTCCTTATCTCACCTTGGGATCCTGTTTTGACATTAATCCGACCCATTTTCTCCATAGACGTGGCAAACTGAGCATAGAAAAACGACTGAGGGCTCGAAAGAAGTTGGTTAATAAGACCCAAGCTAGTGGAGTCCGTAGTTAAAGCAGCATCGGAATTGAAAAGACCCCTTCTTTTGGTTAACAATGTGTAGTAGCTAAGATCGAAGGTCTTACGACTTCCAGGGTCCATCTCAACTATTGTGGTGTTATCATTGGGTGTTGTACACTTGTTTGTTTTGAGGTTAGCTGCGTATTCACTGTCAAGCGTTGGGTCTACTCCCCCAGGGCCGGTCGAATTGTACAATCGGCGTGAAAATGACGGGCAGTGAGCTATGCCGATGGTGTGAGCCCCTAAAACACAACCAGACGATAGTATATGTTTCAGTAAGTCGCAAATACTGTTAAAATGATCAATTGTTAATCCTGTAGTATATACCGGATAGAAGGACCAAGTCATTTGTATCGAGTCCTTGGTTGTTGAAAAGTGTAAGGAGAGTTGTGAAGTTGCTGAATGGGCTTGGAATACTGTTGTTAGCTTCAGCGACATTTGAGATCACCCCATCCCTTCGACCTGTTGGAACTTGCCAAAATGGACCTCCCTGTTGGAAGAAACAGCAACTCTTTTCCATTAACTTTGTCTACTATTTATGGTGAAAATTATGAAATGGAAAGTGAATTTACTTACAACGGTGACGATTGAGTCCCTTGCAACTAAAGTAAGGATATCAGCACAAGAGACAATGCCTGGGCATTCAGCTTCAACCAAGCTTTTCACTCTGTCAATGAAATCAAAGCCTCTTAGAGTTTGATTCGGGACAGCATTCTTTTCTGGTGATTGGCCATTGGTGGAGTTTAAAAGCACTGATCCGTCACAGCCCTGGAAAAAAAAATGAAGAAGAAGCAAATTATCATTCTCAGTCCCTGGATTTCACTTTACTGACAGAAAGAAAAGCTGAAAATTACTTACCCTGACGAAGCAATCATGGAAGTGCATGCGAATGAAAGAGGCAGCCAGTGATGGAGCATTAGGGATGTGTTCTTTAACATAATCTGAGATAATTTGCTCAGCTTTGAGACAGCTTTGAGCATAAAAGTTCATCTGCAATTGAGCATTAGTTGAGCCTATAAATGCTAATAGACCAAAGACAATGATAAACCCCAGAAACCCAGTTCCTGCCATTGATAACTTCCTGTTTCAGATTCTATGAGAAAACCTCTTTGAAAGAAAACAAGGTTAGATGATGTTTAAGATTATAGGCTTTTATAGACATTGATTTTAACTACTCTAAGTCTAAGAAAAAAAAAAAAAAAAATGGAAGATACTGAAGCCCGTTAGCCACCTTCCTAATTATCTTAAGCTATACTTTAGTATAATTTTATGAAAAGAATGAAATAAAATATGTGATTAGTTATGCCTGTCTCTTACGTTTCAAAGAACAATGACATAGGATCCATTTTATTTTAATAAACTAATTCTTATACGGAGATTAAGCTTACATGTTTATCCATGTCAAATCAATGTCTTAATTATAACTTTAATCACCGTGGTAATCAGTAGACGTGGCTTATAAGCTTGTAAGAATATGTAGATTTGATGGTTTTTTTCCCATCAACCTACAGTAAAATGTGTTTATTTTTTACTTTAAAAAAGTGTATAGCTTTCATACACCAATAATTTATATAGGGATAAACTATTTTTAAAGTCATTAAATTATTAGTAAGTTTACGTTTCGGTCACTAAAGTTTTCATTGAAGTCACTGAACAATTCAAAAGTTTTTATTTAAGTCACTGAGCTATCCAGAAGTTTTTATTTAAGTCATTGGGTTGTCAAGTTTACGTTTAAAGTTTGGTCGCGAGCTTCAAGCGATGATTTGATGATCGGCACAGTGAGTCAGTACCCATCGACGAATAAAAGAGCAAACCTTAAATTCAAGTCGATCTGACAATTAGTGTTAGAGATCGAAGAAGAAGTTTTGGATTTTGATTTGCAGATTTGTGACGTTCAAAGTAGTTTCATAAAAAAATTGAAGTGGAAGGAGAACTTTCGATTAGTACAGGTGGTGCAAATAGAGAAGGCCATGCAATAATGATTTTAACAACCCAATGACTTAAATGAACGCTTTTGAATAGTTTAGTGACCATTTCATAATTTCTTGAAATTGAATTACTAAAACGTAAACTTACTAATAGTTTAGTGATTTGGGTGTAGTTTACCCTTTATATATATGGTCAAAATGTTATTAGTCCTTATACTTTGATGAAATTAGAGTTTAGTTCTTGTACTTTAATAGTTAAAACTTAAATAATCTAACTTTTTGGATTTAAAATTCCTAGCCCAACCATTAACACGATTACTATTTTCTATTAGATATTGTTGACTTGACATATTCATTTTTCATCAATCATATAACACATCATATGATGGTACCTTAATTAAATTTCCAAATTGACAAATTTTTACAGAAAATATCAATAATGTTAACCAAGACGGAGCGGATATTTTAATGTAGAGGTGCTAATAAAATTATATAATAAACAATAAATCTATGGAATAATATATATATTTTTTTAAATGAAATATCATGTTCTTATTCATTGAATATATATATGAGATTTATGCACAAATCGCAAATAAAATATTCTCCCTGAATCTATTAAAACTCGATTTTCCCCCTTTATTTCTTATTTTAACAAAAGAAAGCGTAAAATCATGTGAGAAAAGAACAAGATAAGAGAGGAGTAGTTCACCTGCTCGACGTCCATGATATCATACATATTATGCAAATCGAGCTGTCAATTTTTACTTTCTCTATTCAATAATTTCAGTACCTGCTTGCTTTGTCACTTTCTCTATTAGCCGACAGTAGATTGGAGTCTGTAAAGGAAGGTTAAAACTTGGATTGGGGATTCTTCTACACCATAGCACCGTCAACGTGTTTAGCTGACATTACACTCCATTTTAATATTTCATGCACAAATATGGAAATAAACAAGATAAAGAAACACAACCCGAGCTGTCGAATTCTACAAACGGGACATTTATAATATTAGTAGATCTCAGTAGAATTATATTCTATTTCATATCAATTTTGGAATATCTTTAGAGCATACGACAATCATATTAGGCTGAAGTAAAACATGAAATTTAAGAACCCTCCACTCTTATCAATTACCATTGTTTTTTCCATGTTAAAACAAAAACCCATTAAGATATAAAAACAACCTTTGCTTTTACGTGCAGTAAATTTCGTTTTTTATTTAACCTTAATATAACTTTTGGTGCCTTAACTTGACATTTTTCCTAATTTGATACTTAAAACTTTTTTTTAACCAATTTGGTACCTAAACTTGACAAATTTTTTTAAGTCAGTACTTAAACTTTTTGGGGTTCAATTTAGTACCTGAACTTGACTCTTTTTTCTAATTTGGTACCTAATTTTTTTAATATTAATTCGTTAAGTATAGCTCAATACTATTTTAACATGAATTTTCTCTAAAACTGACATTTTTTTTGTAGCATAACTAAAAAAAAAAAAATTCAACACCGTTTTATTGCGTAGTTTTTATAATATTTAATAAATTTAGGTACCAAATTGAATCTAAAAAAAGTTTAGGTACCAAATTAGAAAAAAAATGCCAAGTTCAGGTACCAAATTGGATCCAAAAAAAGTTTAGGTACCAAATTAGGAAAAAGTGTCAAGTTTAGATATCAAATTGAGTAAAAAATTGTTTAAGTACCAAATTAAGAAAAAATGTCAAGTTCGAGTACCAAATATTATATTAAACCTTTTATTTATTATTGTTATTTATTTTAATATATATATATATATATATATATATATATATATATAAGTTATGTTTATGTAAGATATGATGATAAAAGTGGCTGGTGATTCACATGACAGTGCTCTGGATATTGGTCAGAACTGAAGTCAGAAATATTTTTAGTGACATCGAAATTAAATTGTAATTTTTAATAGTTTATATTTTTATAAATTTTAAAAAATTAAATTAAATTTTATCATTTTTAAAGAGTCAAAATGTAATTTTATTTTTACTAATTTAAAATTTTAAAATTTTTAAAAGCCCAAATGAATAATTTTCCAGTTTAAAAAGATCAAAGCCCCTACCATCCTCCTTAAAGACACCACTGATATTGGTTATGTTGGGAGAACAGAATTTCAAAGGAGGAGAGATTTTCTCCTCGGTGTTGATTGAGGAGATTTATATATAGATGTTAGGAGTTTGACATGGACTCTACTAATCTAGTATCTTTACTAAGGTTCCTTTGAATATGTGTTTATTTTCAGTGCAATGCGTTTAGTTTTTTTTATCTCATACTACAATATCATTACAGTATTTAATTTTACCGTCATTACTATTTTTACACTAACTATAGATACACATATTGTCTATCCAAAAGGACCCTATGTAAAAAAAAAAAGAAAAAGAAAAAAAATATGAAGTTTTGAAGGGTTTCAATAAAAAACATTTAAATGTGATAAGATGGAATTAGACATGATTATAATTTATTTAGGGAGTTAATGTTGGCGCTCTCTGGATCATAATATGATATGATTTGATATGAACTGATGATAGTAAAAAGTCTCGAGATTTAGTAGATAATAGTCATGTAGGTTCCAAATTGGGTGAGGTCTTTTTGTTTGTGTAGTTATCCCAAAAATTGGCTTTGAGGCGAGATGAAATCTTCTTTAACAATCAACACTTATTTCATTTGAAGCTTGTGGTGTTACCTTTCCACTTTACAACACAATGAGTATCATAATATCTGAATTCCCAACAAGTAAAGAAGTCGACAAAAGAGGAAAAGGAAAAGGAATCTGCAATTTTATTGTCGACCACTTTTGTCAGTAAAAGCAGAAGTATGTCAACAATGCAGGTTTGTTGTTTGATTGTTTCTTTGGTTTCCGCAGGCAAAACACACATTTCCTTTCCACTACTATATATCCTTCATTATCTTCTTTCGTGTTATTATGGCTAATTATTGCAGGAAAAATTGTAAGATGTAATAAATCAATAGAAAGATATATGGTTGAATGGTTGCCTGATTCTTCAAAGAATTTAATTTGTTCCATTTTTTTTATTAATTTATTGTACTTCAACTATTATGATCATGCAAGTCTCCATCATCATGTTACAATATAATTATGAATTTATTAATTACTGCTAATCGATATCAATAATCTTATGATTCTAGTCATAATATTTGGGTTTTAAGTTTTTGAATAATAATTTATCATGATTTGTTGGTAGCCATGGATCATGATAATTGTACATAAATGATATGAATATATTTATCATATTTTTTTTCATATTTATAGCATATCTATTAAACAGTTGATTGAATCAATAATACAAACCGATTGAGAATCAATTTAATTAAGTAATAACAAAAATATATTTATTATATAAAATAATTTGTATTATTTTGAAAATATTTTATTGAATTTATATTTTTTATATAGAAAAATAGAGAAAATATATTTTAAACCCAACTTTTTATAATTTCCAACAGTTATATTTGAGAATTTCAATCAAAATCTAATTATTTATTATATGAATTTAGTTTAGAGCAAATCGTGGGAAGGTACAGTGTAATATCTGATTTGCTTACGTTTGGATGAAGATGGTCTCCCAACCACTACGAGGGGTATGTCACTGGGACTTTAAGCAATACACGACACACAAGGGAAGGAAGCTTCTTGTCCCTTAAGACAAAGCATGCTTTGATAATTATGTCTATTCGTTTTTCCAAAAATAAAATTATTGAAAAGGTTTAGAAGAATTCTAATTTTCAATTATATTAAAACTTCTCTTTTATTATAAAATAATAACATATTTTGTACTACCACTTTTATTTAGAAAATTTATTACTTTTATATGAACAATAGAGCGTTCTTAACCCACTCTTAGCAAAAAATTTTTTTTCTTTGTTAACAACATTTACTATTAATTTATCCACTAAATTGGAGTTGAGTAGCACTAGGTAGTCCTCGTTGCAGGTTATCATTAAAGTGGTTTATTCTTGTCTTATTTGGTTTGACAATTTAATGAAGAAAATCTTTGGATCTATTAATGTGTTGTTATATTGAAGATACTATGGTCTATCTATGGAAACCAATTCTTAGCTTTTGAAGATTGGATTGGATTTGAGTGAATAAAATCAACCCTTGGAATGTCGAGAATCGATTGAGACTGAGTTGCTGATTTGGAGGTCATATCTTTGATTGATTGTGTTTTGATTGTTAATGATGTATTAGCTATTTTCAATGAGTTACTTTGTATTCACTTAGATTCTACGTCAGTAAGCTAAAAATTGATATACGCTTTAAGGCTTGTTTAGGTTATATATGAGAACTTATTGAGTGTATTCTAATCTGTTCATAGAGGACTATTTTGTGAGAGAGTGCAAACTGTTATTGTAAACATTGTTGAGTGTTCACTACCTAAGTTCTTAAGGGAGGATTTGGAGGTGAGTGTTCTAGTATTTAAGTACTAAGGTAAGATCCCTCTAATTGAAAAGTGAAAGAGTGTGAACAAAGATAATAGAATTACTCACTGAGCTAGATTCCGCGAACATAGGGAAATCGAACTACGTAAACAAATCGTTAATGTTATTTGTTACTTTTTGCACAGTTTTCATAGTGTCAAATTGTAGTTGTAACACACAAAACCCGAAAACCGCCACTGGCTAGGATCCCGGTATCACTCTATTCATCTATCACTATTCATCTTTAAAATCATGTCATTTAAACTTATATTTTTAAAGAAATACACCCAACATGCCAAAAATTATCTATTATTTATAATCACAATTCAATAAGCGCAAAAAGGTCATTTACAAGATTTTTGGAGACTTCTACCAGTACTTGTTGGACAAGTATCGGTAGTTGTCAAGTCAGTAAATAGTTCAGGAATAGTGCAGACTTCTACAGATACAAGTGACAGTTCTACCGATACAAGTATTACTTCTACCGAAACAAGTATTACTTCTACCAATACTAAAAACTCCAGAGAGTTATAAAGTCTAACCCTGAAACTTCTATCGTTACAAGTACACAACCTACCAATACTTCCAAGTACAGAACTACTGATACTTACTATTCAACTATCGATACAACCCAAGTCAGTGAACAACCTCTTTCCTACCCTGTACTTCTACCAATACATGCATGAGTTTTACCAAAAAAAAGTGTGCAGAATCTCAAGAATCATACCAAAACATAACTTTATCAACTCAAATCATTCACAACTCCAATATGCATTAAGCTAACACTACATACATAGTTTCCAAGTTATTACATAGTACCTTTAAGTCTAAAATCTAACTTGCATAAACATACATTTCTATTTAAACATTTCATCACACATAACAAGGTTTTCACAATCTCAATTATATAAAGCAAAAGATAACATCATCCTAGTACATGCCATAAAACCAAGTGATGTAAGAACTACTGAACAACTCCGGGATAATGTGATGCTCCTAGATGATCCGATCTCCGAACAAAAAAATTGAATCTACAAAACAACAAATTTCCACGGGTAAGCGTTTCATAGCTTAGAAAGTTCATAAGGTTAAACAGATTTACCAAACTTCAAGAGTTGTACAATCTATCAAATTAACCGAGTAAGTTATATATATATTCGTTGTTGATTTTCATTCACATTTAATAACTCACGATGACACAGAGTCATCGGACCTTTAATCCGTAATAGGATTTGTATGACTTATGATGACACAAAGTCATCGGACCTTTAATCCATAATTGGATTCAAATAACTCACGATGATACAGAGTCATCGGACCTTTAGTCCGTGTTAGGATTCATATAACTCACGATGACCCAGAGTCATCGAACCTTTTTGCATTTACGGCTCGAAGCCCGTTATCTCCTCCTTTCCTTTGTTCCCATCTTCCACACTTTCGATTTTCATTCTAACTTCACAACAATTGTATAGAGGTCAAAATGTGCAATTTAAATTTGTATTTAACAAAACAAACTTACTGGACTAGACCGCAATTGTGGTTAAACTCCAAGGACTATTCTGCTAATTTCCCTTTCTCGCGATTTGTGGCACAATCGTAGCCTACATCCACAAATCATCCAATTCTCACATTAAATCACACAATTAAATCATTTAACACAATTTGATCCTTTTGGAAAAATTACAATTTTACCCTTAACCTTTTACTTCTATTCAATTTAGTCCTTAAGGTCTAAATATGCAAAATAATCATTTTTCATTCAATCCCATAACAGCCAAATACCCATGGGTGTTCACCCAACATCTCCATTCAACTATTTCACAATTAGGATATGTATTTTCACCATTGTCACAGCCTAGTCCTCAACCTTAATTTCATCAAAAATCATTGTACAAAATCAATGATTCTATTCATCAAGCATTCAAATATATCCATAACTTTCAAGTACAAGAATTTTCATCAATGACAAGTTTTATAACATTTAATAGATTCACAAATTGGTTCTTGGATTAGCTAAATTAAGTTAATATGGACTCTAAAAATTACTAAAAACGAATAACAATTGCTTACTCAGATCAAAGCTCAAACTTTGGAATGCAAAACCCTAGTTTCCCTTGCCCTAGCCATGAGGAGGAAGAAGAAGAAGAAGTGAAAATTATCCTATTTTTCTTCTTTTAATTTCATATATATACCTAATGACATTTTTGTAATTTCTTCATCTTTCATTATTAAGATTAATCAACTCATCTTTACCTTAATTAAGCTTCATTATATTCAATTTATCTCATGCATATATTTGGTTAATTTATTTATTTGGTTAATTTATTTTATCATACTATATATTTGCAACTTCTACAATTTAGTCCCTTTTACTTAATTAACTATTCAAACTATAAATTTCTTTTATCAAAATTTAATATGATACTGATGACTCCATAAATGTTTAATAATTAATAATTTACAATTCGACTCGTTGGAATTGTGGTCCCGAAACTACTATTTTCGGCACCACTAAAAATCGTGCTGTTACAATGACCACTGCAATTTAGCACTTCCATTACAATTATAATTTTATGCAAACAAACTACTTAAGAAAGTAAAAATATATATAGCATAAACAACCTATAAAAATTAGTAATAATATTATCTAAATTTGATTTTTTTTGTGTTGTTTCAATGTTAAATATTTTAAAGATGAAATATCATTGATATAATTGATTCTAAATTAATTAAATATTTTTAAAAATAATTTATAACCATATTATTTTTAATTTATTAATGATTTTAAATAAAAACTAATATTATAAAATTAATATACATAACAAAAATTTTTTTTGTGATAAATAAAGAAAATTGACTAATTACATAGTAATGTTCGGAAATGAAAAAACACTCTTAGGCTTATCCATATCAAGAAGAGCACGGATCATCATGGATGAAAATTTGACAATCTGCAAATCATCTTTACCACACAAGGCCTGTTTAACTAAATGATCTGCAACATGATTATGATCTCTTTGAATATACCGTAAAATCCACTTGTTTTCTTAAGATAAGATATGTTGAATTCACCTAATCAAGATTGATATCGAACTAGTGTTTGGTGTGAAATTACTCCCAAAATGGAATTATATATTACCGTAAAATCCACTAGTTTTCTTGAGATAAGATATGTTGAATTCACCTAATCAAGATTGATATCGAACTAGTGTTTGGTGTGAAATTACTCCCAAAATGGAATTATATATTACCGTAAAATCCACTAATTTTCTTGAGATAAGATATGTTGAATTCACCTAATCAAGGCTGATATCAAACTAGTGTTTGGTGTGAAATTACTCAAAAAATGGAATTATATATGATTCTTTTGTTGCATAGATGAATAAAGTGTTTGGTGTGAGTTCAAAAGTTTCCTCCCAACACTTAATTATATATATATAAGAGTAAAAGCTAAATTAATGTCCCTAAGATGGAGAGGAATTTTTTTTGGGAAAGGTGGAAGATTATAACAAGAAAAATTAAAAGCTATAAATTATTATTTTAAAGGTTTGTACAGCTATTGAATAACGATTAACTAAACTTTATTATAAATAATTCCATTAACTTTAACAAATACCATAAAATACAATTACATTAGTCATATGTTAAAAAGAATAAAGAAACCATCCATTTTTTATTAAATAAAAGTCTAGTCTTTATCCCCTTCCTTTTTCTATTTTATAATTTCCTTATTACTATAAAATTATAATTCAGGGATTTTATATATAAGATTAAAAAATAGGTAATAGATCTATGTATTCTTCAAAAATTTAGTTATTGACTGCATCTTCGATGACACGAGAAAAGGTTAAACATGTGGCATATTCTCATTAGTTGGGTGTGCCCTTTTTTTAACACTATTTACTTTTTGAACTAAAAATTATGGTGGGACGATAATTTATGTACTAAAATGAGACAAAAAAGAAAATTTGTTACTCAAAGTGGGAAAACAAGTATAGTTTGGGGTCAAATGGTGATATAGACCTAATATTATTATAATGATTTTTTTCTTTTATTATTTAACAACTAAAAACCACAACTTAAAAAGATATCACATGTTTATGGATTGAACTCAAATTAACAAAGATTTATTCTCAAGTACTTTACTATTCCACCTTTAATTTAACGAACAAAACATTTGATGAATAGTTTGGTTCCTGTTCATTTGTGTTCGTTTTGCTAAGTAAATGAATTTGAACAAGATTTTAATATTCATTTATTAAATGAACCGAACACGAACAATACTCGTTCAGTTCATTTAATCCTTATTTAATAAATCATTTAAAGCTTATTTAAAACTCATTTATTATTTTATTACCTTGTATTAATAAAATTATTATTTTTTTTAGTGGTTATTTTATTTATTTATAATATAATTATTAATACCTATATTTGATTATTTTATAGATAAAAAAATAAGATATATGTTTATTTATTATTTATAAAAGTTGTTTGTGAATATATTCGTTTAATGCTTATAAACATATTCATTTAACTTAAATAAATTAATATAAACATATTCATTTAAATAAACAATTTCGAACACAAATTTACAATTTTCAAACAACAAAAACTTAAAAATAAATAAATCAACATTAACAAAAACCAATTCATTCTAAGACTAGATTCATTTCCAGCCTAAATTCAATTATCAAATAATTATTTTATAAATATTTTGAGTAGCCACATGACTTAATAGATTAATAAATCATTGAGATACATAAAATGAAACGTATTAAAATGGTTAACGAATTATACGGAGAGGACAAAACCCTAACAGCAATGCAACTGACACGATTTGAATTCAAGTCACATATAGAATAATGAACACCATTGATCAATATATCAACACACGAAATTCGAGGAATGCATTTTATTTATTAAAGTGAAGCTGTGGGATATAATATAAATAAATGAATGCATGAAATGAAGCACATCATGCATTTTCTTTTATTGAAGCGAACCCAAAAGGTGGCATTTGGACCACCATGATTCCACATGGTTGTGGAGCCCCAAACCTATTGGCCCAAATATTTCCATGATGAATCGTGTTATGAAAATAAATAATTAATAAGACAATTTTTTATTTTTTATTTGTGGGTTCAGAAACTTCAATTGACTCGTAAGTTAGTATGCATTTCAATCTTTTAAATATGAATTAAAATTAAAGTTATGCTTATTTTATGTAAAATATTTTACAGAAAATGATTTTATAAAAAAGAAATATTTAATTATTAAAATTAAAATATTTATTTTATGCATATCAATATTAACTAGAAAAAATAATTTTTTTCATAAGTGATTAAAAAATGAAATTTAATTATTAATTGATTAAAACATGGGATAGAAAAAACATTCATCATTCTTTCAATATTACCATGGCCATTCTTGTTTTGTCTGAAAAAACATGGGATAGTAAAGTTTGTAAATTGTTTTACTGCTTAAAAGCGTGTAAGACATTTTACTAAGTTTGACTAGTAATTTTTTTTTACATTGATCCAGTTTAATTTCCTTTTAATTTTTTTTCTTGGATATGTTTGGTCAATTTGTGAATTACGAAATTCGACGAGTGGCTCCAGTGGTTGAGAGAATGTTGTTCATCTTAGGAGACCTGGTTTTGAGCACCTGTGTGCGTAAGATGTGTATACGTTGTCAAAAAGTTAAGAAAGTATTAACAAATATTATTATATAATCACACCAGTATATTTTAAAAAAAGTTATGAATTACGATCTAAATATATAAACGTTTTAGAAATTAAAAAAAATAAATACATGCCAACAAAAAGCATGGATAGGTGAAAAAGTGAGAGATAAGAGGGAGTTGAAATGTGAAAAGAAAATGAACTTTGAATGTGTATTTTAAAAAAATTTGTGAATTACGATATAAATATATAAACGTTTTAGAAATTAAAAAAAAAAATAAATACATGCTAACAAAAAGCATGGATAGGTGACAAAGTGAAGAGATTAGAGGGAGTTGAAATGTGAAAAGAAAATGAACTTTAAATGTGTTTAGTTGGGAAGAAAAATGAATGGAAATAAAATAAGAAAGATCATCATTTTTAATCTTAATCTTAATGCATAAAAAACTAATCCATCTAAATTGAAAAGATAAGAGGAGAAAAAATGAGAAGGTCGGAAATGTATGTTAATTTAAAATTATTCATTTTTCAAATGTTATATTTTTTTCTTTTATTTTTCAACTTTACCAAGCAATAGATGAAAAGAAAATTAATTTTCTTTCCATCTTTCCTACTAAGTACATCTATGTAAAGAAAATTTTCTTCTTCCCTTACGAAACAAAGCCTAAGAGTAGTTCAAAACACATTCATTTCTTCTCCATTCATAATAATAAAAAAATGTTAATATATTATTTGGTATTTGTTTTGGATTCACTATTTAATTTGATAACCGTGTTTTTTTGTCTCAATTTGATACCTAATTTCGCTTAAATGCTCAATTTAGTATTTGAGTTTTTTTTTTCTTTGTCCCAATTAAGTACCTATATTTTTTTCCAAGTAAACATTTATTAGAAATTGACTTTTTTTGGACACGATTGATACATCGAATAATACTATCAATATTTTTTTAGGAAAAATAATAATATTTTTATGGATATATAAACTATAAATTTTTTCTATTGCAAGTCGTAAATTTTGGAAGAAATAACATTTTTAAAAGAAATAACATTTGCAATTTATGATGGAGTGTATCAGAAGTAATTAATTAACCATTCAAATAAGAGGTTAGCAAACGAAGAGGTGAGTAGTGCCGAGCTAGAGGCCAGATGATCGTTTAGGTTTGTATATGTTGAAACGAGAATTTAATGAGAAAAATCTCGAACACACGAACAGAACATAAACCATAACTATAACAAAAAAAAAACGAAGCAATAGGACAAGGCTCCAAGACATGTATCAAGCTACTATCTTTAAGGTTCTATTCGCCCCCACCTATACTCGATATACAAATGAGTTTCAAGCAAATAAACCTTGAGGATACAAGAAAACTCGGTGACTATTTACGTTTTGCACTGACGAAAATAATGCACTAAGCACTGAGCATAGTATAACAAGAAAATCAATTTCTATAAAGAATGCGGTAATTCTTTATAGAACAATCTAATAATAGTAGAAGAGAGAGGAAATATAGAAAAACTTTTGAGAATTTTTGGTATGTTTTCCAAATGAGATCTCACTAGGAATTTTCATGTCTCTTTATAAAGATATAACTTTCAATAGGTGTCTTTTCTTGAATAATCATCTTTAAAAGAGACATAATTATTAAACTAAAATCTCATAACTATTCAAGTAGTATTGCTTTTATACTTATAATTCTTATAAAAAAAATCAAGTGATATATCTCTTAATTAATAACCAAAAGATATAACTTCGATTAATTACACCCTTTCATTTATAGTTATTGGAACATTAATATGAAGTGTGTCTTACATTTCGAACGAATCAGGGTTGACGCTGGAATGAGGAAGAGTCGACGTCCCGAAAACACGACATTGACGTTATGACAAGAAGATTCACCACGTCCCGATGACGCGATGAAGGATGTCCCAACGAGGTAGCATGCCAAATCACAAGGATGCGACGTGTTCCCTACTTAATCGAGTTTCTTCTCCTAGTTAAACTTTGTTATGTTTCCCTAATCAAATTCTGATTATTCTAAGGATGACCTTTGTTCATTTCTGATTATATTCTACCCCTCTTTTTGATTTTTTTTTCCATTTTTAATGAAGTTTTCTTTGCCCATGATTTTTTATCCTTTTCAAAAGGGTTTTTCTATACAAATATTTGTCTAATTTTCTTGGTTTTCGTTCGTCTTCATTATATAATTCGGGTTTGACCCAACAAATTGGTATCAAAGCTTGGTTCGATTTTCGCATGCAACCCGTTCAGAGATGACAATGAGGTATGATATCAAGAAGTTCGATGGGTTTACAAATTTCAGCTTGTGGCAAGTTCGGATGATAGCAATTCTAGTAATAACAAAGCAAAGGCCTGCGGATGTTAACATACAGAGTGGGAGGTGCTTGATGAGAAGGCACTGTCAACAATTCAATTGTGCCTCACTAACAATATGTTGTAGGAGGTACTTATGGAGAAGACGACAACGGCCTTATCGAGGAAATTAGAAGCCTTTTATATGACAAAGTCTCTCATGGTTTTGAAACAACGATTATATATGTTCTGCATGGCAGAAGGTGAGTCCATTAGGGCTCACATCAGTGAATTTGTCACTCTATAATGACCTAAAGAATTTTGAGGCCAACATAGATGATAAAGATAAGGCTATGTTATTACTTTGCTCTTTGCCCTCTTCATACAAAACATTCAAGGTAACCATGATTTATGGCAGAAAGAGACTCTCGTTTGAGGAAATGAAGGAAAATCTTTGAAGTAAGGATAAATTAGACAACGAGTTCGGCTTGAAGAACAAATTAGATGGATAAGCCTCGATTTTGGTTGCTAGGGGAAGGCAACAATTTATGGATTTGGGTCAGAGGAGATCGATGGCAGGATCGAAATCTAAAAACTGTGATAAGCAATATGGCTATTGCAAAAAGATGAGCCACTTCAAGTCAGAATGTTACAAACTTCAAAACTAAAATAAGAGGGTCAATGTAAACGACGAGGAAGGGAAGCAAAAGGTCGATGTAGACGAGGACAAACATGATGATTTGTTGTTGGTATCAATGATCGAAAGTTCTAAGTTCACATCTGAGTAAATGTTGGGTTCAAGGTGTTCCTACCATATGTGTCTCAATAAAGACTAGTTCTCCACAAACAGTTTGATTGAAGATGGAGTTGTGCTTATGGGAAATAACTAACCCTACAAAACAACCAGCATTGGTACCATTCAAATTAGGATGCATGATGATATAATTAGTGTCGAAACCATCTTTTTTTGGCGAACGACGTGTCTCAAAAAAATCATTTAAAATTGATAAATAATGGGAGTCACCACCAATCCTTTATTCGGTGTGATTGAATCACCACAAAATGTTTTAAAAGTCATTTCGAAAACATGCAGGTCTTCGAAATCCAGAAAAATAGGTTCGGGAGTTGATTACGCATGAGGAAGGGTTAGCACCCTCATGCGCCCAAATTGGTACCGTATTGATTATTTCGGGTCTTAATCTGTGACGTTTAAAAGTTCAAATAAAGCTTAAAATACGATCCTTGAATGCACGTGTTAAGTTTAAAAGAAATTGAGTTTGTTTGAAAATCCCGCTATTTCAGAGTGATCGAGGAAGAAAAGCTACGTCCAGTGAGTTAGGACACGACATTTCAAGATCCAGAAATAATGAGCTTTCCTTTGTAAAACCTTTTGAAACTTTTGCGAAAAGGATATTTGATTATCTCGATTTGAAGAAAGGTTGCACCTAGTGAGTTAAGGCGCAATATTTCGGAATCGGAGATAAGGAAACATTGCCTCGATTAAGCGTATTCGATTATTTCGATTTGAAGAAAAATCGCACCTAGTGAGTTAAGGCGCAAAGTTTCGAAACCCGAAATAAAAGAATATTGCATCGATTTTAAAGTTTTTATGAAAAAAGACAATTTCGAAAACAAGCATTCGAATTTAACAAGAATAAGCAATTAATGATGGATACGAAGCAAAATAAATGAGAGGATAAGTTATTCACGAAAGAAAACCAAGATACAAAATACGAGCGCAAAAAGTTAATGAGAGAGAAGAATGATGTAATCGGAGTTCAAAACGAGACTTTTTGGATGCACGGGGGGGCAAAATGGTAGTTTTGGAAGGTTCAGAATCAAAAATGGGATTTTTGGAAGTTCGAGGATAAAATGGTAATTTTCGAAAGGTTCGGATCAAAAATGAGATTTTTGGAAGTTCGAGGGTAAAATGGTAATTTTTAGAAGGGTCTGGGTCAAAAACGGGATTTGTGGAAGTTCGAGGGCCAAAATGATAATTTTTGGAAAGTTTAGGGTCAAAAATTAGATTTTTGGAAGTTCGACGGTAAAATGGTAATTTTTAAAAGGTTCGGGGTTAAAAATGGGATTTTTGGGAGTTCGGGGGTAAAATGGTAATTTTTGGTAAGTTTAAGGTCAAAAATGGGATTTTTGGAAGTTCGGGGGTAAAATGGTAATTTTTGGAAAGTTTGAGGTCAAAAATGGGATTTTTGGAAGTTTAAGGGTAAAATGATAATTTTTAGAAGGTTCGGGGTTAAAAATGGGATTTTTGGGAGTTCGAGGGTAAAATGGTAATTTTTAGAGAGTTCAAGGTCAAAAATGGGATTTTTGGAAGTTCGGGGGTAAAATGGTAATTTTTGGAAAGTTCGTGGTCAAAAATGGGATTTTTGGAAGTTCGGGGGTAAAATGGCAATTTTTGGAAAGTTTAAGGACCTCTAGGGTAATAAAACCAAAGACAGGTGACACGTGGTAGCACCTCAGGCATTCTGAAGTCAGAGGACTATTTTGAAAACACAAATTAGAAATAAAGGGGACCATTTAATAAAATAAACCAAAATCATGACACGTGGCAGCTCCTCGTGCTTTTGAAAGGTCAATGGACTAAATTAAAAAAACCATGAAAATCGTTGGGCCAATTTAAAAGTAATTAAAAGTACGAGAAAGACCTGATTGAAAATTTAGAAAAAAGCGGAATGACCAAATGCATAAATATACCATTAATAAAAAACACGCGGATCCTGAGTCGGGTCGAATCGAATCCGGGCCGATTTTAGGGAAACTGCGTTGTTTTCATGCCGAATACCCTCACCAAAACGCTGCCGTTTCGGTGAGGGTATTTAAGGCCTGAACCCTTTGAAAAAAAAAATCTTTCTTTCATTTTCTTCAAATTTCAGAAAAAAAATGAAAACCCCATCTTCTGTTTTCTCTCAAGTCCCCTCAGTGGCCGGCCAAGCTCCGGCTTCAGGCCTGACGCCGTTCGTCGCGCGTAGGGCCACACGCGTATCGTCGAACTCGGCGCGTGGCCATTGCGCGTCGCCGCCTGGGTTTCTCGGTGAGCCGTCGAGACCCCGTCGCACACGGTTCACCAACCGCCGCGTGTGGTCGACGCGCCACGGTCTTACCCCCATCGATCGACGTCCGATGTCTTCCCCGCCTGTCATGCGCTATCCCTGGAGGCCATCCGGTCATCGTCCGACACGAATCGAGGTAAAGACGTCTCTCTGTTCTTCCTTTCTTCCCTTTTTTAGAAAACAACATAGGTCTGGACTGAAATCCAGATCTTAGAAGATTCCAGTCCCATTTTAAAAAAAAAAACCTTTTAATCCTTACCCCTTTTGTTTTAAATCGAAACTTAAAATCGGATTTTGTGTTTTTAACCTGAGTTAGTATTTTCTTTGCAGATCCGTGCATGACGGGGCGCGAGTGATGTTCGGGGTCGAACTTCCGGCAACGGCGATCAACGGCGGCAGGCCGACAGCAGATAAGTCTTTTGACTTTTCGATTTTTTTTATTAATTAATAATTAATAATTAATAATATTATTAATAAATCAAAACATTTATTACTATTAAAACTTATTTAATAATAATGGGTCACTAACAATAATTATTAATATTAACAGTTACTAATATTATTAATAATTGTTGAAACGTTTCGGGAAATAAGATAATACTAAGTGACAGCAGTGGATAGTAAATGCATGCATTGAAACTAAATAAGTCTTTGAATAATGGTGAACATTTATTGAGGATACCTAGATGCTTTAATGCTTAAGTGCTGTGATCTTATTTGTCTTTTGTTGCCTTTGTGACTATTCGAGTTACCCTGCCCCGAATGGATCTCTGAAAATATCAGTGTATACTGTATATTAATTTCTTAATATTCAAAACCCAACCCCTACAACTGATAATTCATTTGGCTTTTATAGCCTGTTTTACAATCATTCTGTTTTGTTTTATGTAACTAAATACATATCTAATCTGCTTTCTCTTCTTGCAGGTTCGGCAGTGGCGGTGGCAGTGCAAGTTGGTGCTGAAGATGGTGACCAGTTGCTGATGATGTGGCGGCCCTTGGTTGGCTGAAGGGGAGGCAACAGCAGCAGCAGTTTAGTAAATTCGGGCCAAAACTGTAGTTTGGGCTTTTGGGTAGTTTGTAATTGGGCCATTTGTATTCGGGCCATCTGTAATTGGGCCATTTGTATTCGGGCCATCTGTAATTGGGCCATTTGTAATTGGACTTTCTAAATTTAATTTTATAATAAATTTAAATTTAAAATAAATTTAAATTTAAAATAAACTTAAATTTAAATAAATTCAATTTCCAATAAGTCCAAACAAATTTGGGCTTCAAGAGCTGCCCCTCTTTGCTTGTTGTTGTGTAACAGGAACATAGCAAAGACTAAAAAGGATGCCCAATTTGACTTTTTTTTTTCACTGGTCCACCCTTTGCTTTACGTCTGTCGCTTAATTCCACTGCATCAGCTTCTCTTCATTTTTGATGTTGTGATTTCATCCTGCTCTTAGATAATTTCAAAAAGACAAAATTTGCTACTGTGATTTCACTCCATTCTTTTGAAATTTCAAGGAGATTGGAGTTCAACATCGTAGTCTCTGAGTCTGGTTTCATTGACTTGGCCTTCTTCTCAGTATCTCCTCAGGGAGCTAACCGCTGCTTCTCAGTGTCTCATCAGGAAGCTGGGGTTCGAAGATTTGCTCACATCAAGCGTGGATTTGGTTTGGTCTTCTCTTTAGTATCTTATCAGGAAGATGACCACGTCGTCTGTCTCAATTCGCTTCTCTGTATCTCATCAGGAAGACGAATTTAGTTCACTTCTCAGTATCTCATCTGGAAGATTTACTCATTTCGAGCCTCATTTGGGTCTTCTTCTCAGTGTCTCATCAGGAAGATGATCCCATCACTGTTTCAATCCGCTTCTCTGTATCTCATCAGGAAGACGAATTTGGTTCACTTCTCAGTATCCCATCTGGAAGATTTTCTCGTTTCGAGCCTCGTTTGGGTCTTCTTCTCAGTGTCTCATCAGGAAGATGATCCCATCACTATTTCAATCCATTTCTCTGTATCTCATCAGGAAGACGAATTTGGTTCACTTCTCAGTATCTTATCAAGAAGCTAACCGTTTATTGCTCCGATCTGCTTCCCAGTGTGTCGTCAGGGAACTGGGATTCGAAGACTTGCTCACATCGTGCATGGGTTTGGTTTGGTCTTCTTCTCAATATCTCATCAAGAAGATGACCGCGCCGTTTTGTGGATAATCGTAATTTACCCTGTGTTTGGGGTAAAGTTTTGGATTCCCATATCTCCCTTGATGGTCTTAATGATTCATTCCATCATGTGGCGGGGATGTGACCTGAGAAATATGCTTCTATGGGCCTCTATGAGAATGTCATGATTTAGAATGAATTAAATGCTCCTAACTTGCATAATGTGTATGATGAATGTCAGATTTGTTTATTATTAATCAGGTCAGCATGTCCCAAATTCTACTTTTGATGGGTTGCTCCGTCCTTTTTGGGTTGTTCCGGAAGTGCTTGCTTTCAAGCTTGTCTTCCAGTTGATGGTCTTGTTTCGGGCTTCTAGTAATTTTTGAAAACTCCAGAATAATGCTCGTAACTTTTGTATGATTTATTAGTTCATTACTCGTTATTTAGATGCAAAAATGCTTGGACAAACTTGCGCAAGAGACAAAGTCGTATTTCAAAAATTTAATGGAGACGAAATTAAGAAAAGGAATCTAAGGAAACGATCATTAGTTTGAAAGTTGCCGAGTATACAAGGAAGAATAATTGGTTGCCCCAGCTATCACAAAATGAGCTATTCTGCGCTAACTTGTTTGAGAATCACTCCTAATTTCTGATGTGTGCCTAGAAGATCTAGAGTGCTTTGTTGATATTTCAAGTTGTGACCTTCCTTTCTCTCGTCGACCCGTTCTTTGGTCTTGAGCCGCCCTTTGCGGGTTTTTAACTCGAAGTCCCATTGGTTCCAGAATGCCCTTTGCGAGTTTTCATCCTGATTTTTTTTTAGAACACCCTTTGCGGGTTTTTATCTCAATTCTTATTTGGTTTCTAGGCGAAGTATTTTTTTACCCAGTCTGAATTGACGGGGTTGTACAGCTCCTTGCCGTCCATCTCTATTAAGATGAGAGCTCCTCTTGAGAAAGCCTTTTCTACCACGTAGGGCCCTTCCCAATTGGGCATCCATTTCCCACGAAAATCTTTATGTATGGGAAGTATCTTTTTCAAAACTAGATCTCCCTCATAGAATTCCCTGGGACGAACTTTTTTGTCGTAAGCTCGCATCATTCTTTTCTGGTACATTTGGCCGTGGCGAATGGCTTTTAATCTCTTTTCCTCGGTTAAATTCAACTGGTCATATCGAGCCTGGACCCATTCAGCCTCGTCAAGTTGAAGCACCATTAAGACTCGAAGGGAAGTATTTCAACCTCAATAGGCAAGACTGCTTCCATACCGTATGTCAACGAGAATGACGTTGCCCCAGTAGAAGTTTTGACTGAAGTTTTGTAGGCAAATAGGGCGAATGGTAATTTTTTGTGCCAGTCCTTGTAAGTCTCAGTCATTTTGGCCACAATCTTCTTAATATTCTTATTAGTTGCCTCCACAGCCCCATTCATTTTTGGGCGATAGGGAGAAGAATTATGATGCTTAATCTTGAACTGTTCACAAAATTTTGCTATCGTACTGTTGTTCAGATTGAGGGCATTGTCGGATATGATCCTTTTAGGCATCCCATATCGGTAAATGATTTCCTTTTTCAAGAACCTGCTAACCGCTGACTTGGTAACATTCGCATATGAGATTGCCTCTACCCATTTAGTGAATAGTCAATCACCACAAAGATGAATTTATGGCCATTGGAAGCCTTTGGAGAAATTGGCCCGATGACATCCATGCCCCACATAGAAAAAGGCAAGGGAGAAGTCATGACATGCAGATGTGATGGAGGTACATGGATCTTGTCTCCATAGATCTGGCATTTATGGCACTTCTTTGCATAATTGATGCAATCTCCCTTTATACTAGACCAGTAATACCCGAATCTCATTATTTACCGGGCCACCGTGAAACCGTTGGCGTGTGTCCCATAAATGCCTTCGTGAACCTCTTCTAAAATCTTTTTTGCTTCAATTGCAGGGTATTTAAAGCCTAAACCCTTTGAAAAAAAAAATCTTTCTTTCATTTTCTTCAAATTTCAGAAAAAAAATGAAAACCCCTATTCTGTTTTCTCTCAAGTCCCCTCAGTGGCCGGCCAAGCTCCGGCTTCAGGCCTGACGCCGTCCGTCGTGCGTAGGGCCACACGCGTATCGTCGAACTCGGCGCGTGGCCATTGCGCGTCGCCGCCCGGCTTTCTCGGTTAGCTGTCGAGACCCCGTCGAACACGCTTCACCAACCGTCGTGCGTGGTCGACGCACCATGGTCTTACCCCCATCGATCGACGTCCGATGTCTTCCCCGCCCGTCACGCGCTATCCCTGGAGGCCGTCCGGTCATCGTCCGACACGAATCGAGGTAAAGACGTCTCTCTGTTCTTCCTTTCTTCCCTTTTTTAGAAAACAACATAGGTTTGGACTGAAATCCAAATCTTAGAAGATTCCAGTCCCATTTAAAAAAAAAAACCTTTTAATCCTTACCCCTTTTGTTTTAAATCGAAACTTAAAATCGGATTTTGTGTTTTTAACCTGAGTTAGTATTTTCTTTACAGATCCGTGCATGACGGGGCGCGAGTGATGTTCGGGGTCGAACTTTCGGCAACGGCGATCAATGGCGACAGGCCGCCCGCAAATAAGTCTTCTGACTTTTCGGTTTTTTTTATTAGTTAATAATTAATAATTAATAATATTATTAATAAATCAAAACATTTATTACTATTAAAACTTATTTAATAATAATGGGTCACTAACAATAATTATTAATATTAACAGTTACTAATATTATTAATAATTGTTGAAACGTTTCGGGAAATAAGATAAAACTAAGTGACAGCAGTGGATAGTAAATGCATGCATTGAAACTAAATAAGTCTTTGAATAATGGTGAACATTTATTGAGGATACCTGGATGCTTTAATGCTTAAGTGCTGTGATCTGATTTGTCTTTTGTTGCCTTTGTGACTATTCGAGTTACCCTGCCCCG
Organism: Kokia cookei; assembly: GCA_039519145.1. Lineage (NCBI taxonomy): Eukaryota > Viridiplantae > Streptophyta > Magnoliopsida > Malvales > Malvaceae > Kokia > Kokia cookei. The sequence goes on from CM076901.1 coordinate 31,425,919, forward strand.
AATGGATCTCTGAAAATATCAGTGTATACTGTATATTAATTTCTTAATATTCAAAACCCATCCCCTACAACTGATAATTCATTTGGCTTTTATAGCCTGTTTTACAATCATTCTATTCTGTTTTATGTAACTAAATACATATCTAATCTGCTTTCTCTTCTTGCAGGTTCGGCAGTGGCGGTGGCAGCCGGTGGCAGTGCAAGTTGGTGCTGAAGATGGTAACCAGCTGCTGATGACGTAACGGCCCCTGGTTGGCTGAAAGGGAGGCAACAGCAGCAGCATTTTAGTAAATTCGGGCCAAAACTGTAGTTTGGGCTTTTGGGTAGTTTTTAATTGGGTCATTTGTATTCGGGCCGTCTGTAATTGGGCCATTTGTATTCGGGCCATCTGTAATTGCACTTTCTAAATTTAATTTTATAATAAATTTAAATTTCAAAAAAATTTAAATTTAAAATAAACTTAAATTTAAATAAATTCAATTTCCAATAAGTCCAAACAAATTTGGGCTTCAACAGCTGCCCCTCTTTGCTTGTTATTGTGTAACAAGAACATAGCAAAGACTAAAAAGGATGCCCAATTTGACTTTTTTTTTTCACTGGTCCACCCTTTGCTTTACGTCTGTCGCTTAATTCCACTGCATCAGCTTCTCTTCATTTTTGATGTTGTGATTTCATCCTGCTCTTAGATAATTTCAAGAAGACAAAATTTGCTACTGTGATTTCACTTCATTCTTTTGAAATTTCAAGGAGATTGGAGTTCATCATCGTAGTCTCTGAGTCTGGTTTCATTGACTTGGCCTTCTTCTCAGTATCTCCTCAGGGAGCTAACCGCTGCTTCTCAGTGTCTCATCAGGAAGCTGGGGTTCGAAGATTTGCTCACATCAAGCGTGGGTTTGGTTTGGTCTTCTCTTTAGTATCTTATCAGGAAGATGACCACGTCGTCTGTCTCAATTCGCTTCTCTGTATCTCATCAGGAAGACGAATTTAGTTCACTTCTCAGTATCTCATCTGGAAGATTTGCTCGTTTCGAGCCTCGTTTGGGTCTTCTTCTCAGTGTCTCATCAGGAAGATGATCCCATCACTGTTTCAATCCGCTTCTCTGTATCTCATCAGGAAGACGAATTTGGTTCACTTCTCAGTATCCCATCTGGAAGATTTTCTCGTTTCGAGCCTCGTTTGGGTCTTCTTCTCAGTGTCTCATCAGGAAGATGATCCCATCACTATTTCAATCCATTTCTCTGTATCTCATCAGGAAGACGAATTTGGTTCACTTCTCAGTATCTCATCAAGAAGCTAACCGTTTATTGCTCCGATCTGCTTCCCAGTGTGTCGTCAGGGAACTGGGATTCGAAAACTTGCTCACATCGTGCGTGGGTTTGGTTTGGTTTTCTTCTCAATATCTCATCAGGAAGATGACCGCGCCGTTTTGTGGATAATCGTAATTTACCCTGTGTTTGGGGTAAAGTTTTGGATTCCCGTATCTCCCTTGATGGTCTTAATGATTCATTCCATCATGTGGCGGGGATGTGACTTGGGAAATATGCTTCTATGAGCCTTTATGAGAATGTCATGATTTAGAATGAATTAAATGCTCCTAACTTGCATGAATGTGTATGATGAATGTCAGATTTGTTTATTATTAATCAGTTCAGCATGGTTTGTTGCCTGTCCCAAATTCTACTTTTGATGGGTTGCTCCGTCCTTTTTGGGTTGTTCCGGAAGTGCTTGCTTTCAAGCTTGTCTTCCAGTTGATGGTCTTGTTTCGGGCTTCTAGTAATTTTTGAAAACTCCAGAATAATGCTCGTAACTTTTGTATGATTTATTAGTTCATTACTCGTTATTTAGATGCAAAAATGTTTGGACAAACTTGCGCAAGAGACAAAGTCGTATTTCAAAAATTTAAAGGAGACGAAATTAAGAAAAAGAATCCAAGGAAACGATCATTAGTTTGAAAGTTACCGAGTATACAAGGAAGAATAATTGGTTGCCCCAGCTATCACAAAATGAGCTATTCTGCGCTAACTTGTTTGAGAATCACTCCTAATTTCTGATGTGTGCCTAGAAGATCTAGAGTGCTTTGTTGATATTTCAAGTTGTGACCTTCCTTTCTCTCGTCGACCCGTTCTTTGGTCTTGAGCCGCCCTTTGCGGGTTTTCAACTCGAAGTCCTCTTGGTTCCAGAATGCCCTTTGCGAGTTTTCATCCTGATTTTTTTTTTAGAACACCCTTTGCGGGTTTTTATCTCAATTCTTATTTGGCTTCTAGGCGAAGTATTTTTTTACCCAGTCTGAATTGACGGGGTTGTACAGCTCCTTGCCATCCATCTCTGTTAAGATGAGAGCTCCTCCTGAGAAAGCCTTTTTTACCACGTAGGGCCATTCTCAATTGGGCATCCATTTCCCACGGAAATCTTTATGTATGGGAAGTATCTTTTTCAAAACTAGATCTCCCTCATAGAATTCCCTGGGACGAACTTTTTTGTCGTAAGCTCGCATCATTCTTTTCTGGTAAATTTGGCCGTGGCGAATGGCTTTTAATCTCTTTTCCTCGGTTAAATTCAACTGGTCATATCGAGCCTGGACCCATTCAGCCTCGTCAAGTTGAAGCACCGTTTAGACTCGAAGGGAAGTATTTCAACCTCAATAGGCAAGACTGCTTCCATACCGTATGTTAACGAGAATGGCGTTGCCCCAGTAGAAGTTCTGACTGAAGTTCTGTAGGCAAAGAGGGCGAATGGTAATTTTTCGTGCCAGTCCTTGTAAGTCTCAGTCATTTTGGCCACAATCTTCTTGATATTCTTTTTAGCTGCCTCCACAGCCCCATTCATTTTTGGGCGATAGGGAAAAGAATTATGATGCTTAATCTTGAACTGTTCACAAACTTTTGCTATCGTACTGTTGTTCAGATTGAGGGCATTGTCGGATATGATCCTTTCATGCATCCCATATCGGAAAATGATTTCCTTTTTCAAGAACCTACTAATCGCTGACTTGGTAACATTCGCATATGAGATTGCCTCTACCCATTTAGTGAAATAGTCAATCACCACAAAGATGAATCTATGGCCATTGGAAGCCTTTGGAGAAATTGGCCCGGGAACATCCATGCCCCACATAGAAAAAGGACAGGGAGAAGTCATGACATGCAGATGTGATGGAGGTACATGGATCTTGTCTCCATAGATCTAGCATTTATGGCACTTCTTTGCATAATTGATGCAATCTCCCTCTATACTAGACCAGTAATACCCGAATCTTATTATTTGCCGGCCCACCGTGAAACCATTGGCGTGTGTCCCATAAATGCCTTCGTGAACCTCTTCTAAAATCTTTTTTGCTTCAATTGCATCGACACACCTCAGCAACACTTGATCTTTTCTTCTTTTGTACAAGATTTCCCCGTCCAGGACATATTCACTGGCCAGTCTTCGTAGTGTCCTTTTTTTATTTTCTGAGGCTTGTTCGGGATACTTTTGATCTCTCACAAACTGAAGAACATTTTGGTACCACGGGTGATCATCTTTCTCCTCTCCATCCTCTGTCTCAATGTCGTAACAATAAGCAGGAGCTTCATAGATACTCATCTGAATGGGCTTTACATTTTCCGTCCTACTCACTTTAATCATTGAGGCTAGAGTGGCAAGAGCATCTGCCATCTGATTCTCTTCCCGTGGGAGGTAAGGAAATGTGACGTCTTCGAATTCGGTGATCAACTCGAGAACCAATTTGCGATAATCCATTAACTTGAAATCCCTGGTTTCCCATTGTCCTTTTAGTTGATAGATTACCAGTGTAGGGTCTCCATAAATCTCCAAGATTTTGATTCTTCGTTCTATGGCCGCATGGATTCCCAATATACATGCTTCGTATTTAGCCATATTATTCGTGCAATCAAAATCAAGCTTGCTGATGAAAGGGTAATGATCTCCCTCTGGTGATACCAAGACTGCTCCGACCCCATTGCCTGTGGCGTTTGAAGCTCCATCGAAATTCATCCTCCAAGGTCATTCTTTCATGTCTTCCTCTTCAGTAGTCGCAACATACATTAAATCCTCATTTGGGAAATCGAAGTCTATAGGCTCATAGTCTTCTAAAGCCCTACTTGCTAGGAAATCTGCTATCGCACTTCCTTTTATTGCTTTCTGATTGACATAGACTATGTCGAATTCAGAGAGCAAGATTTGCCATTGAGCTAATCTCCCATTTAATGCTGCTGACTCCATCAAATACTTCAGAGAATCCAATTTTGAAATCAACCAAGTGGTGTGATATAGCATGTATTGTCTTAATCTATGTGTAGTCCAGACGAGTGCACAACATAATTTCTCAATAGGCGAATATCGTGTCTCGCAATCAGTGAATTTCTTGCTGAGATAATATATCGCTATTTCTTTCTTTCCAGATTCATCATGTTGGCCTAGTACACATCCCATGGAATTTTCAAAGACCGTTAAGTACATAATCAATGGTTTATTAGGAACCGGAGGTACTAAGATGGGAGCCTTGGATAAATAGTTTTTGACTTTATTAAAGGTTTCCTGACATTCATCATCCCATACACCCGGGTTGCGCTTTCTAAGCAAACGAAAGATAGAATCGCATTTCTCCGTTAATTGCGAGATGAACTGAGCAATGTAGTTTAGTCTTCCTAAGAAACCTCGAACTTCTTTTTGAGTGCTGGGCGGTGGTAATCCCTGTATAGCTTTGACTTTATCCGAGTCAATTTCAATTCTTTTTTTGCTGACCATAAAACCTAACAATTTTCCTTAAGTGGCCCTGAAAGTGCATTTGGCCGGATTCAACTTCAGTTAATATTTTCTTAGCCTTCCAAACAACTTTCTTAGTATTCTTACGTGTTCCTCCTCCGTCTGAGATTTCGCAATCATGTCATCGACGTAAACCTCAATCTCTTTGTGCATCATGTCATGGAACAGGGTCACCATAGCTCTCTGATAAGTTACCCCTGTATTCTTGAGTCCGAAGGGCATCACCATGTAACAAAATGTTCCCCATAGCGTGATAAAAGTGGTTTTGGTCATATCCTCAGGGTCCATCCTTATCTGGTTATACCCAGAGAAGCCATCCATGAAGGAAAACAGGGAATGTCCTGTCGTATTGTCAACTAGAGTGTCGATGTGGGGTAAAGGAAAATTATCCTTTGGGCTAGCTTTATTTAAATCTCGATAGTCCACACACATACGCACCTTTCCATCTTTTTTGGGAACGGGGACTATATTAGCTACCCATTCAGAGTATTTAACCACCTGGAGGAAATCGGCGTCAAATTGTTTCCTGACTTCTTCTTTTATGTTTAACAACACATCCGGTCTCATCCTCCAAATTTTTTGCTGCATAGGCCTATTTTCTTCCTTTATAAGGAGTTTATGCACCATAATGTCAGTACTTAAGCCGGGCATATCTTGGTAAGACCATGCAAAAATATATTGGAACTCTTGAAGCAGCTTGATCAGATCCCTTCTAGTTTCTGCGGAAATACTTGTCCCAATCTTCACCTCTTTCTCTTCGTCTTCGTGCCCCAGATTAATAACTTCTACCAGGTCAGAATGAGGCAGGATCTGTTTTTCTTCCTGTTCCATCATTCTTAACAGATCCGAAGGTAAATCACAATCATGCTTATCTACAAAGTCCTGAAGTTCTTCCAAACACATATCTTGCTCGAAGTGGGGTTCCAAGTTAGCGTCAGGATTGCACATATTATTGATATCCGAAGATCTGTCAAAGAATGAAAGGAAGGTCCACAAAGCGAAGTGAATTTACGAAAGAATAACTATATGTATACGTGTATTGAACTTTGTTTATTAGATATGTACAAACGGTTTATTAGGTCGAATTTAAGAAAAGAAAGAGTAGTTATGGAAAGAGTATAAAATGGAAAAGTGCACTTCATTCAAAATAACTGAGTAATGACCATGAGCCATTTGTACAAAAAGATCCATATTGCTTTCGAGCCTAAAGAAATAGGTGTTTTCGAGCATTACTCTGAGGAAATCTTAAAAATTACAGGGAGTTCCTCCACGGTCCAATTATTCAAGGTGCTTCCTGGCGCACACAGGCCAATCCTTGACGGATCTCTTTCCTTTCCTTTATCGGTTATAGCATTAACGCCTAGGTCTTTCACGATGACTTCCTTGGTTCCAATTGTCACTTGTTTCTTTTTCTGCTGGTTGATCACTTCTCCTGAGACGAAAGACTCATGGATGTGCGGGAAAATCATGGGTTCTCACGAGATGTCCTTTCCATCTAGCCTGGCCCTCCTTCTTTCTTGCCTCTTCTCTAACTCATTTCTCTTTTGTTTTGCGTCTGGCTTGTACCCCAGGCCATAACGATCCCGTTTTTCTATTAGCATTGGCACATTAGCCCTTCCTTGGAGGTATTTTCCTAGCCCTTTCCCAGGTCTCGCTCCTTTTTCGATTGTCAATTTCAAACCCATCCTGGTGGTTGACGATATGGTAGGCACAGGTATTTTCTTCCCTTCTGAAATGAAGGTTGCATTGACAAACTCTAGTGAGCGGAACGAGCATTCTACAGCCTCCTCGTCTATTCCCATGTACGGTGAATCGCTTGTTATGGATGCGATTATTTCCTCCTCAGCATTAATCGTGATCAGCAACCCTTCATTTATTAGCTTCACTTTCTGATGCAAAGAGGAAGGTACTGCCCCAGCTGAATGGATCCATGGCCTTCCCAGCAGACAATTATAAGTGGGCCTGATGTCCATTACTAGAAAATCTACTTCATAGGTATTTGGCCCAATATGAAGGGGTATTTCAATCTTCCCCATTACCTTCCTTTCTGTCCCATCAAATGCTCTTAGTATGTTATTGCACCCTTTCATGTGAGAGCTATCGATTGGCAATCTTTGCAGTGTAGCTAGTGGTAGCACATTCAGGCTGAACCATTGTCTATGAGTACTCCAGGCAGCGTATACCCTTTACAACGGGTAGTGATGTGTAGAGCCTTGGTGGACCCTATTCCTCCTATTGGTATTTCATCATCGCTGAAGAAAATGAAATTATCAACACTCACATTATTAACCAATCGATCCAGTTTGCTGACGGAGATGTCATTTGCTACGTAGGTTTCGTTTAGCACCTTCATTAGTGCGCTTCGATGAGCTTCCGAGCTTAAGAGCAATAACAATATTGATATACGAGCAGGCTGCTTGTGTAGTTGCTCTACTACACTATATTCACTATGTCCTAAAACTTTAAAAACTCATTCGCCTTATTCTCAGTTACAAGCTCTATTATGGGTGTTTCCGGCTTGTTAGTCATTTCCTCCTCAAGCTCACACATTCTAGCCTTCCCTTTATTGACCTCTTCTTCTTTATTCACAGGGTCATAATTCTTACCGCTCCAGGTAACAAGGTTAACGTCCTTCCTGGGTTCCCCCTCCTTTGGCACGGTCACGTTGCAATTGTAACTCCATGGGACCCTCTTGCTATCTTTGTAAGGAAATGTCACGAGCTTTTGTATAATAATGCGGGGAGTTGTTTGTTTTCTTGCTGTTCCATGAATAATCACCTTGGGACGATTATTTCCGTAAGTCTTAGCAGTCCCGTCCTCAAAGGCGTAAACGTCATTAGCTTCCACTCCTTCTTCAAAGAATTCCAGCTCTCGATTGTCCATAATCATCTGGACCACAGCGTTGAACTCGACGCAACTTTGGATTTTATGCCTTTTGACGGCGTGAAACTCGCAGTGGTCATCATCCCCGATTACCATACTCCCTTTATCGCTCAAGATTATTCCTTCTTTAACCAATTCCTGCCATACCCACCGAAGTGGAGACTTGATTTCTTTAATATTTCTCTTGATTTTCCGGGCTCCTTCTTCTAGCAAGGGTTAACCCCTCGCTCTGGTTGATTAGGTAGAGGATTTCCAGCTATATTGGGTTTAGCTGGCTCTTCTAACTTCACGATCCCGTGCTCTATGAGTCCTTCGACTCGTCTTTTAAAGGCGGGGTAATTTTCAATCGAATGCCCTTTTGCCCCTGCATGGTACTCGCAGTGAGCTTTTTCATCGTACCAAGCCGAGAATGGGAGTTCGTATGGTCTTACGTGCTGAGGAGCTACCTCATGCGCATCGTATAATATCTTGGAGAGTTCCCCATATGACATTAGAAGGGGGTATATTGAATTTTTCCCTTATTCGGCCTAGTGCCTATCTCCTGTCGCGGGGCATTGTGATAATTGCCCATTGGAGCTTTGGGCTGACTTGTCACCAAGGGTCTGGTGTAACCAGGTCCGTATATGCTTGCATTGTTAACCTCGTTATCCTTTCTTCTAGGGGTAGGCCTTTTAGGGCTTTTCCCGGTCTCAATTTTATCGGCCTTAATCGCATTTTCAATCATTTCCCCTAACATGACCATATCCGAGAAACTTTTGGTAGCTTTTTCTAACAGGTGATTTAAGTAAGGAGCCCTGAGCGTATTGACAAACAACATTGTTGTCTCCTTTTGTACTTGTGTTGCCACCTCATGCCACCTCTGCGCATATGTTCTAAAGCTCTTATTTGACCTCTTTTCCATATTCTGTAGTGTAAGCCGGTCAGGGGCTATTTCTATTACATGGCCGTATTATTTTAAGAAAGCTTGTGCCAAGTCTTTCCACGAATGGATTTTTGATCGGCTCAGCTGATTATACCATCTGATCGTCGACCTGGCCAGGTTGTCTTGAAAATAATGAATTAACAGTTGGTCATTATGTACAAGCCCTGCCATCTTTCTGCAGAACATGGTTAGGTGAGCTTCAGGGCAGCTCGTCCCGCTATATTTTTCAAATTCCGAAGCTTTGAATTTGGGAGGGAGCACTAATTCTGGGACCAAACTTAGCTCTTTGGCATCCACCCCATAGGTAATTTCAATCCCTTACATCGCATAAATTTTCTCTTCTAAACGCTTGTATTTTTCTTCTATCTGCCTGGGAAGATCTTCTTTTATCATTTCGTCAAAGTCCGGAACACCCAGATTTACGGTATTATCCTCTGGGTTTGACCCTGATCCAGTTGGATAATTAGCCGGTCGTGACGTGGCTGTGGCTGGTTGCTGTGCCCTTATGGTAACAGTTGGTTCCCGTACCGGCATTTCTTGCGACGCTGAGTTATGAAGGGGAGCAAAGCCTAGGGGGACCATCAGGTCCTCTTCTTCCTCAATGACTGGGCTTTTTCCTTTGTCAGCCATGCTTTTATCATCTGGGTTTGACCCTGATCCAGTTGGATAATTAGCCGGTCGTGACGTGCCTGTGGCTGGTTGCTATGCCCTTATGGTAACAGTGGGTTCCCGTACCGGCATTTCTTGCGACGCTGAGTTATGAAGGGGAGCAAAGCCTAGGGGGACCATCAGGTCCTCTTCTTCCTCAATGGCTGGGCTTTTCCATTTGTCAGCCATGCTTTGTTTTGCTTGTGATAATTCGTTCATCAAGCTCTTTTGTATTTCCATAAATTGATTCTTCATTTCTCTACACATCATGCTCATTTGCTCTTGGATGTGTTCTTGCATCTGGTCTTGTAATTCTTTTTGAATTTGTTCAAGTCTCTGTTCCATGGCTTTAGTCTTCTTTCGAGTATTATAACGGTGTGAGTTTTCAATGGTTACTGATGTAGCTGGATTGTGAATTTTAATGAGTTAGGATTGTTATGCAGAAGTATGCAAAATTGTGACGTAAATATGATGCATATATGCAAGAGAAAGGTATTGACTTATAATTCACTTTCCATTTAGAAAACTTCATTTGGATAACAAGTTCCTTAACATAAAGTAAATTACATAAACGATTTCGCCTTGATGCTCAGAGCTTTGACTTTCTTAAAGAGTTTTGACAGCTTCTGTCCTCGTTCAGTCTTCGTCTTGTACTGTATGCTTAACTCTTCTGCTTTAACTGCTAGGATCTGCACGTGGTCAGCTACTCCACGGATTTGATTTAAAGCTTCACCCATGACATAATCCCTTTCTCTGACTTCCTTTTGAGTTTGCTGAAGATGCCAATCATTTGTATCCAACGTTCTTTCCAGAATCTCAATTCGTATTTCATTATTCTGTAAAGAGGCCTCTAACTCTTCCACCCTCTCATTTAGTTTTTTAATCTCAACTCGGCCTGCCTTTAACTCCATTACTGAATTCCGACTACGATGCCTATACAAGGACTCTTCCAACTCTCCTACTCGAGCTTTTAATTCAGCTACTTCAGCTTGGCTTTCCAGAAGGCTGCCCTTCATAGCATTTTCCTGGACTTGGGCGTCTTGGAATTTGTTTTTCCAGTGACTTGTTTTATTTTTCTCTTCATGGATTTCCTGCTGCCATTGCTTTGATGTCTTACCCAAACCGACAGTTCTCATTGATAATCGAAGTTTTTTATAGTCCTTCTTTAGGCTGCTCAGATCTTCTTCAGCCTTATTCTTCCCTTTCCTTAATTTTTCCGCCTCCAGCTTCTGAACATCAACGTCTAGTCCTAAAAGCACCTTCTCTTCTTCCAGTTTTTCTATCACTTTCCCTATCTCAGCATTTTTCTTTTCAAAATCCTGTTTAATTATCTCTAATTCAGTCGGAACTACCTGCAAATGTTCTTCAATTGGGCGGACAATCTCCGGGTTTGGCACGGGAATGTTATCATTGATCCTTCTGTTTCTTCACCAATCATATTCTTCAGTCATCATGAGATTGGCGCCAAATGCTTTCATTTTTCGGACCTGGTTCCACGCATTTGAGATTTCCCGAATCCTTTTCTTATTGTTTTCTCCCCGGTACATGAATCACATTGAGCTATCCCCTGCGTCGCGGGTATGAACTGTCATGATCTGTATTGTTTTGAAACTGGCAACGGTGCCTATCCAGTTGCTCCCCATACCCCGGCTAATGAGACCCAGTCGAGATCTCCGCAACGATATAATATTTCATCAGGAATAAACCATGATGCTCGCCACTCTATGTCTTCGTCTTTGAGGCTTTGAAGTATGACCATCCATTTTTCTTCTGAGAAGCTTTCTCGTCTCTGTGTGGCCACGAACTCTTTCAAAGCAGAGTAATCTTTAGACAAGCACTGATAGGAGACTTTTTCTGTTTTCCAAAAGTGACTATGAAACCATACCATCAGTAGCGGCGCGCAGGCAATAAATCGACCTTCGCCCTCATTTCTGCATGCATTAAGGGATCTGAAAGTTTCAGCTAGTATAGCCGGGACAGGTGTCACTCTTTTACTTAATCTATCAAACAAATCTATGACCGCGTCCTCTATATGTCCCAAGGCTTTTGGAAAAATGACCAACCCATAGATACTTAGGGCTAAAATGTCGACTTTCTTCTTCGCATCTGGATGGGCCCATATTAAATCTCGCAGGCTCTTCCATGTGATGCACTTGTTATCGCCCTTGACCTTAACTCGAGCTGCAACCCACTGTTCGCTCATGCCTGTGATGTTTATTAATCTTTTAACCATGGTTGGAAGATTTGGAGCTCTAGAGTAGGCCTTATCTACTGACACCTTCGGACAACGAAGCAGAGTGGTGTATTCTTCTATCGTCGGTGTCATGTTTATATTCCCGAAGGTGAAGCAATTGTAGGCCGAATTCCAATACTGTGTTAAGGCTCTAAAGAGGAATTTGTCCACCTTAACTTCGCACAAGTACAGTAAATCTCCGTATTCTTGGTAAAAGGTTTGCTTCACGTTATTGTCCCAACTGTCCCAGATCTCCTTCAATTCGAGCATATTGTTTTGAGCCGTGCTGATCCTGGTGTAATCCCAAAGCTCGGACTCATATCCTTCTGCTAAGCTGTCTCTTTTTTGGCGTTGAGTCTCCTCCGACCACATGCGCACAACCATATTGTCCTCTACTTTATCAAAGTACTTGTTTTCCATGATTAATTCTCTTATCGGTAACTGAACTTTTGAGTATGTACCTTCTCGATGTATGATGATGAAATGCGATGTAGAAAGAGACAAAAATAACTCAGTTAGCGAAACGCAACAATATCAAAATACAAATGAAGCATAGAACCTAAGAGTCTAATTTGGAAGGTTGCTAAATGGATTAACATAACTCCTTTCAAGGCAAGTTTCTATGTCTTACTACATGTGGTTTTAGGCTCTAAAGTAGAGGTACCCATACCAGCAGATTCCTCAATCCTCACCCATTATAGGATCATACGGATGAGTTCGGTTTAGGGGGACGCATTTCTCACATGTTTGCACGGAAGTGAAACTTCACGAAAACAAGGGTACTTTGTAATCCCGAAAGCAATCCACTATCCTGTACGGAGGTGAAAACCTCACGAAGGAGTAGTTTCAGGCTTCCACTTATTAGGGTAATATCAATATGCAGATGTATGCAAATATATACTAGCAATATCACATAATATAGTGTCACAAAAAGGTGTCGCATATCAAACAAAACTGAAGCTTTTAAAAGTTTCTAAAGAATACCCGAAAATAATCAATTTTGGCTTAACTCTCATTTATTTTAAAATCCCTAGTGGATTCGCCAGCTGTCGAAACCATCTTTTTTTGGCGAACGACGTGTCTCGAAAAAAAATCATTTAAAATTGATAATTAATGAGAGTCGCCACCGATCTTTTATTCTGTGTGATTGGATCACCACAAAACGTTTTAAAAGCCGTTTTGAAAACATATAGGTCTTCGAAATCCAGAAAAATAGGTTCGGGAGTCGATTACGCATGAGGAAGGGTTAGCACCCTCATGCGCCCAAATTGGTACTGTATTGATTATTTTCGGGTCTTAATCTGTGACGTTTAAAAGTTCAAATAAAGCTTAAAATACGATCCTTGAATGCACGTGTTAAGTTTAAAAGAAATTGAGTTTGTTTGAAAATCCCGCTATTTCAGAGTGATTGAGGAAGAAAAGCTACGTCCAATGAGTTAGGACACGACATTTCAAGATCCAGAAATAATGAGATTTCCTTCGTAAAACCTTTTGAAACTTTTGCGAAAAGGATATTTGATTATCTCGATTTGAAGAAAGGTTGCACCTAGTGAGTTAAGGCGTAATATTTCGGAATCGGAGATAAGGAAACATTGCCTCGATTAAGGGTATTCGATTATTTTGATTTAAAGAAAAATCGCACCTAGTGAGTTAAGGCGTAAAGTTTCGAAACCCGAAATAAAAGAATACTGCCTCGATTTAAAAGTTTTTTATGAAAAAAGACAATTTCGAAAACAAGCATGCGAATTTAACAAGAATAAGCAATTAATGATGGATACGAAGCAAAATAAATGAGAGGATAAATTATTCACGAAAGAAAACCAAGATACAAAATGCGAACGTAAAAAGTTAGTGAGAGAGAAGAATGATGTAATCGGAGTTCAAAATGAGACTTTTTGGATGCATGGGGGGGAATTGGTAGTTTTGGAAGGTTCGAAATCAAAAATGGGATTTTTGGAAGTCGAGGATAAAATGGTAATTTTCTAAGGGTTCGGATCAAAAATGGGATTTTTGGAAGTTCGAGGGTAAAATGGTAATTTTTAGAAGGTTCGAGGTCAAAAATGGGATTTTTGGAAGTTCGAGGGGTAAAATAGTAAATTTTGTAAAGTTTTGGGTCAAAAATGGGATTTTTAGAAGTTTGAGGGTAAAATGTTAATTTTTAGAAGGTTCGGGGTTAAAAATGGGATTTTTGAGAGTTCAGAGGTAAAATGGTAATTTTTGGTAAGTTTAAGGTCAAAAATGGGATTTTTGGAAGTTCGGGGGGCAAAATGGTAATTTTTGGAAAGTTTAGTGTCAAAAATGGGAGTTTTGGAAGTTCGGGGGTAAAATGGTAATTTTTAAAAGGTTTGGGGTTAAAAATGGGATTTTTGGGAGTTCGGGGGTAAAATGGTAATTTTTGGTAAGTTTAAGGTCAAAAATGGGATTTTTGGAAGTTTGGGGGGCAAAATGGTAATTTTTGGAAAGTTTAGTGTCAAAAATGGGATTTTTGGAAGTTTAGGGGTAAAATGGTAATTTTTAGAAGATTCGAGGTTAAAAATGGGATTTTTGGGAGTTCGGGGATAAAATGGTAATTTTGGAGAGTTTAAGGTTAAAAATGGGATTTTTGGAAGTTCGGGGGTAAAATGGTAATTTTTGGAAAG
>CM076901.1:31440106-31687606 GCA_039519145.1 Kokia cookei
CAAACGCCACCCCTGTTTTTCTAAAATAGCGATATTAAATCTTCCAAGATTGCGAAATCCCATCCCATCGAACTCTTTGGCTACTCATAAGTGCTGCCAAGCACACCAATGAATACCTTTTTTCCAAAACATTTTTGCCAACAAAATCTAGCAATTATTTTTTCAAGATCATCACATAAGGTTTTGGGTAATAAGAAACATAACATAGCATAAGTAGGAATGGCTTGTAATACGGCTTTAATAAAAACTACTTTTTTGCTCTGAGATAAAAATTGAATACTCCAACCTTCAATCCGTTTTTTAAATCGATCTTTAATGTTTTGAAAAGAAATTTTTTTTTTGCCTTCCTACCATATTAGGCAGTCCAAGATATTTTTCCAAATTACTCAATCTTTTGACTCCTAGAATTTCAAAAACACATTGCTTTTATTCCTCTGTAGTATTACAGCTAAAAAATATGGAAGATTTCTCGTAATTAACGCACTGCCCCGAGCTCCTTTCATATTGTCTTAATATTGTTTTGAAAGTTTCAACCTCTCTGCCATTGGCCTTTCCAAAAACGATGCAATCATCCGTAAATAGTAAGTGGGAAATTTGAGGCCCTCGATAACTTGCCCTAGCCCCTTGAATCAATCCGTTTCTCACCCCCATATTCATTAGTATAGGCAGACCTTCACTACATAGTAAAAATAATAATGGACTTAGAGGGTCACCTTGTCATATTCCTCTGGTAGGTCTAAATTGTTGCCTACTCTTTCCATTTAGTATAGCTATGTAGGAGACTGAAGAAACGTAATCCATTATTTTTGCGACCCAACATTTGTCAAACCCCTTTTTAATCATTATATCATTCAAAAATTTCCATTCCACCCTATCAAAGGCTTTGCTCATATCAAGTTTGACATCCCACTCTTTTTTGTCGAAAAGAATGCAAAATTTCATAGGCAAGTAGAATATTATTTGTAATAAGTCTCCTGAGTATAAACGCACTTTGTGCTGCATCAGCATATTTATCTAGAACTGTCGTGAAATGATTGACTAGCATTTTCACAATTATCTTATACAACACATTGCAAAGACTAATTGGCCTAAAATTACTTAAATTCTAAGGGTGAGACGTTTTAGGAATTAAAACAATATTAGTCATATTTAGCGAATCCATATTGGTACCTTCATTAAGTATCTGCAAACAGAATTTTGTCACATCCCTCCAATAATATGCCAGCATTACTGATAGAAAAGTGCTGGAAACCCATCGTCCCCAGAGGCTTTTGTTAGTCCCATATCTTTCAATGCTAGCCAAACTTCTTTCTCTGAGAAATCCTCCAAAAGTTTCGAATTATCCTCATTAGTGATGACCGCTTCAACCTCGCTAAAATATTGGACGAGTCTTCACTTCCATTTAAGTGGAATAACTTTTGGAAAAAATCACGTGCTATGATTTCCATTTGATGCCATATGCTGTGGGTGTACCATCTTCCTACTGCAGAAAACGAATATGGTTTGAGCTCCTGCGTTGACTAGCAAATTTATGAAAAAACTTCATATTTTTATTATCGACTTTTAATCAATTTGCTCATGCTTGTTGCTCCCAATAAATTTCCTCATTTTCAATCTCCCAATTTAAAAGAATTTTGGTTTCTATTAGATCAGTCAGATTGTCATCATCCCTATCTTGTAATTGCAAATCCTCCAAGTGCACCATCAATCTTTCTTTAACTCCTTTCTTCTTGATTCGTAACTCCTTAGCCCATCCTATCAATCCTTTCTTCAAAATTTCTAATTTTTCCAAAACACTCATGGATCTCTTCTCCCATAGTTGATTAGTGAAAAAAGATTCTTCTAGAACCCACCATGCTTCAAAACAGAAGTTAAATTTTTTAGGACCCTCTCTACTTTCCTCAGTACGAATCAATAGTGGTCAATGATCCAAAAGAAATGGGGGAGATGTTGAATACTAGCAAACAGAAGTTTACTAACCATTCAGAGGTAGCGACTCCTTTGTCCAATCTTTCTCTAATATTTGTCCTAGGAAGATTTCCCCTTTCTCAAGTAAACCAAGATCCAGTATACCCGACATCAATCAACTGGCAATCTTGGAGTGTTGTGCGAAATGCTTCCATCCTTCTTTCATCTCTAGGAATTCCTCCCCTTTTTTTGTAGCATAAAGAATTTCGTTAAAATCCCCACAGACAAGCTATGGGGAATTTGGGCCGCTCTTTAGGTTACGTAAAAGTCTCCATGTATCATTCTTATTAGCCACATATGGCAAGCCATAAAACCCGATTAGTCTCCACTGTATACCTGAACTTTCGTCTTTCACATCTACATATATATGACTGCTTGAAAATTTTCGTAAACTTATCTGAGTGTCATCTTTCCACACCAAACAAAGTCCACCTTTTGTCCCATCTGCTGGAAACTCAATGCCTAAATGGAATCCGCATCTTCTAACACGTTACATTTTGATCGAACAAAGCTTAGTCTTCATGAGGAAGACCACTTGGGGATTTTGAGACTTTAAAGCATTACGAAGCCTTCGAACTATCCGTGGGCTCCCTAATTCACGGACATTCCAACTTATAATTTTAATTGCAATCGATTGGCTTGCCTCTTGGCAACCGCCGATATAATAGAATTAAGTTGGAAACATTCTTAATCACTAAGTTGCTTTCCTTTTCTCTAACCAAATTCTCATCCGTTCTTCTAGGGCATTTCTTACCATCACCCCCAACTAGCAATTCATCTTCAAGGTTGTGGTCCATGGCTAATTTACCATACGAATTTAATTCACTCTCTTTACTGTTAACATCGCCTTCTAAATTGACCCCAATCATGAGATCGATATACCTCCTTATGCCCTTTAATCTTGAAGGAGAAACGAAATCATCCCTTCCCCCTTTTTGTAACCAGACACTGTTCATGGCAATAACCCTTCTAGATTGAGCTCGTATGGATATCTCAGTAGTTTCATAACCCAAAGCCATTTTTGCTTCACAAAACGAGTCATTATGCCCTAATCGACTGCAAAAAAAAAAACAGAACATCATCAATCTCTCATATTTGAAAGTGACATAAGAAATTGGACCATCTGCAAATAGCATCTTTTTCTTTCTTTTGAGAGGTCGGTGAATGGCAACCCTTAACCTAACACAAAGGTATGCACAAAATCCTTTTCCTAAATTAGATCCATCAAATTCAAGGAACTGGCCAATAAAGTCACCAATCTGTCTTGCTAACATCTCTGTATAGAACCTAGTAGGGATCCCGTGGATCTGGATCCAAAAATTTGTGTGTTAAAGGGACTTAGAGCGGGTCTTCCCCAATCTTAAGGTGATGTAATAGAAGTAGGTGATTATTGAAAGTCCAAGGAATACCCTTTAGGACTCTCTCCAAATCAACTCAGTGAAAGAAAATAAAAAGGAATCTTCTTTCACCTAGATTTGAGATCTAAACGCATTTGATCGGATGCCACAAGTTAGCCAACGTACTCCTCATTGCTGGGAAGTGGATTATACTAACTGTTAAAAAACAGCCCACTAATCACCACTCAACAGGATCAGGCATTGATGTAATTTTTGAGGCCACCACAACCCTCTTCCTCGTCAAGGGACAGATTTTCTAAAACTCTTTCCATGTAAGAATAAAAAAAAACAACCACCTAAAACTCATTGATCTTCGCAAGAAATCTCAAAAATTTGAAACGGAAAAACATTAAAAGAATAAAACCTAAAAACTTCCACTAGAGAACGATAAAGAACGTGCTAGAGCAGTAAGACTTATAGTATTATGTTTTTTTTTTTTTTACATTTGAATTTAGGTTAGTTTTTAAGAGTTTATCTATCATTTACCCTAAAAAAATTATAAATAAAATGTAGAAATTTTTTTAGGATTTTAAACTAATTTTAAATATCATATAGGATATTTAATATGTAAATATTCTTTAGGACTTTGTTTAAGATTAAAACTAAGGATTTTTGTCGGGGAATTGTAAATCGTGAGTAGACCTTTTTAAGTATTTTATTTTAGATACTTTTTAAGATAGCTAATAAATGTCATCTAAGATTTATTATTTTAGAATTTTGACGAATTTAAAATTTAGATCAAGAATTTTAAAGTAAGATAAATCATAAACCCGACATAGAATACTTTCATAAGATCTTGATAGATTCAAAGTTATTAATTAAATCTTTTAAAATTATAATATTGATAAAAGATCGAATAAGTTGTAGATGAATTTTAATATTTCTCTTAATTCATTAGTAACTTTTAGGTTTTTTTTAGGATTCTAAAATAGAATTAATTTTAAGAATTAAAGGTATTTTACTAGATTTATTTAAGTATCTTTTAGGATTCCCGTTGGAAGTAAAAATCTCTAATTTAAGTTTTAAATTAGATAAGTTTGGTGAACACGTATTAGTCAAGTTACAATTAAATCAGAGTAATGATAAAAAATCAAATAAGTTGAAGATAAATTTTAATATTTCTCTGAATTCATTAATATTTTTTTTAGGTTTTTTTTTAGGATTCTAAAATAGAATTAATTTTAAGAATTGAAAGTATTTTGCTAGAATTATTTAGGTATCATTTAGGGTTCTTATTAGGAGTAAAAATATCTAATTTAATTTTTAAATTTGATAAGTTTGGTGAACATGTCTTAGTCAAGTTACAAGTAAATTGGAGGCATTTTTTAGAGGTTTTTTTTTATTTATTTAAGATTTACATAAGATTTTAGCCTAAATTAAGATATTAGTATGCTTAAATAAAAAAACTAGCTCCCAAGACCCCGTAAGACTATCCCCGGATAGGCGTTATGGGGGTGCTATAACCTTCCCCACAAGTAACCATACTTCCGAACCAGGAATTTGGTGATGAGATTGAGTCTAGACTTTTAGGATTTTTCGTAGTATTAATTCTAAACTTTTAGACGATAGGTGGCTAACCAACCTAGCCCAAATTGGTTAGTGGCGACTCTATACTAATTTAGGTCGTTCGTGTCTAGCTTTGCTTACGAGGCCTTCGTATTCTTACGTAGGCAACGTTATGACAGATGTGTTGGGTATACAACTTCTCTAGCATGTAACATAATTCAAAATAGTGGAATTCATATCCCTATTAATGGGTAAATGATATTATTTCTTTCGCATTACATTATAAATGAAAAGTAAACGCAATTACAGGTCGTTTGTCATTGTGATAAATGACTTAATTACTATTTGATAGTAATTTAGTTTTCATGAAAGAATATGTAATGGTTACCATGAGATAAAATAAAGATCATGTTGGGAGAACGAATTTATCTTAAAGAGATTAAGGATATCCTATGAGAGTAGTAAACTGATGGGAAGGTCAATGGATAAGCATTGAGTAAGTAACTTTTATAATGGTATGTAACAATTATATCCTATCTTGCCCGAACAGTTAAAAGGGTAACAAGTTTATCACATTCATTTATAATCGATTCTCAATTTTCATATCATTGTCCCCATCAATAATTCTTATATATATAACAACATATCATAACATTGATATAATTTTGTAATTAAAAATTATACATAATATTTTCAAATCTATTCAATTCGACCCATAATACAGACAACCAATTCATATCAATTCATTTCAACTTAGTGAATCAATTATAATTCACCTTATAAACTTACTATACAATGCAATTCATAAATACAGCAATTGAGATAGTTCGAGTTATAGAAATACAAACCGTAAACTCCAAGCTATTTGTCGACGACTTTTTCTTTTCCTTTCTTTTTCGAGGGATCCGAGTCGATGTTAGCTACATATTAGGACAAACATACAAAATTATCAATACACAACCAGTTTCACATTCAATTGTTAATTTATGTAACTTTTACATTTTACTCAATTTAGTCCTTAACACCAAGACTAACATAATTTTCAAATCTTAGCCTCAATATTTTATGGAGATTTCACTCTAGTCCTAATTGAACTTCCTATTTTTCATTTCTACCACAAATTTAGAAATTTATGCACTTTAGTCCTTATTGAACAAAACCATCAATTAACTTTTCAATTTAGTCATCTTTCTACTCTAAGCTTAAAATCTATCAAAATAGCACCTAAAATATCAATTATTCATTAATGGTAACATCCTCAATCGTTAAAAATATAAAAAAAAATATATATGACATGTGTCAACTAGCTTAAGCTCTTGGGATTCCAAAAACATAAAAATTACAAGAAATGACTAAATTGCACTAACCAATTTTTGAATTGAAGTTGAAAACCCCTTAGGCCGAACATTCTCTTTGTTTTCTTCTCACCTCACGGTTGCATGAATAATTGGGGGAAAGTATGTTAATGTCATGTTATCTTAAATCATGAAAGTACCACTGAGCATTATCGCTCAACATACGGTTTGTTTATTCTGTGCACAGGTACAAGTATATTTTGAGGTTATGAGAAGTGATTCCAGCATCCAACCAACGATCCTCAATTTAGTAATGTTTGTATAGTCTCTTTTTTAAATATATGGCATGTAC
The DNA here is from genome assembly GCA_039519145.1 of Kokia cookei. Classification (NCBI taxonomy): domain Eukaryota; kingdom Viridiplantae; phylum Streptophyta; class Magnoliopsida; order Malvales; family Malvaceae; genus Kokia; species Kokia cookei. Next base: position 31,446,625 of record CM076901.1, read on the forward strand.
CTAGGTTGAGTCGGTTTTTGCATAATGCAATATTGTTGAAGGTGAGCTAATAATGTTGGAAATATATAGATTGCAAATTAAAAGTGATGATCTTTCAAATTTAATTGAAAAATGATGACTTATCATCCAATGGACATGGGACAAGTCTCTTCCAAGAGGTATGTCCAATATGAAAAGGGTTGTGACTCTTCAAAAGGTGTTCATCCAATTTGAAAAGGTTGTGACTCTTCAAAAGGTATCTATTGAGTGCATATAAATAGATGGACTATGAGACTCATAACAATTCACATTTTTTCTTTTGCAATCAATTACAATTTTCAGAAATTAGAATAATAGTTAGGGAATTCTGTGATTTTGCTAATCAAAGGAAATTCAAAACTTCGTTATATCTTGGGAGGACCTTTTGTCTTAACCCTCTAGCAACTTTGTGTGGGGGCAAATAATTCTCTTTGGAAAGCGTCATTCGTGCCTCGAAGTTTACTATCATGTCCAAAACTATCTTTTCTCGAAATATTCAACAATCAAAGAGAACTATTTTTTAAGATGGCGACGGAGGCTATCACCGCATTCAAAGTGATGAACCAAGAGTTTGTGAAACTTGATCGATTTGATTGGTCAAACTTCAATTGTTGGAAGGATAAGATGTTGTTCCTTCTTACTGTCTTGAATGTGGCATACGTTTTGGATCTAAACTTACAACCCGTGGAAGATCCCGTCCCTAATGCAAATTCTCAAAAAATTGTGAAAGTGGTTGAACTCAAGAAGAAGCATGAGGAAGACCATTTCACATGTCGTGGACACATTCTTAACACCTTGTCTGATCGACTGTATGATCTTTACATGTCGATGTAATCCCCGGTGAAAATATGAAAAGCTCTTGAAGAGAAATACAACATTGAGCGACAAGGTACCGATAAATTTTTAATGATGAAATATTTTGAATTCAAAATGTTTGACAGTATCCCAATCATGGATCAAGTCCATGAATTACAAATCCTTGTAAGCAAACCTCATGATTTGAAAGTTGTTATTTCGAAAATGTTACAAGTTAGGGCTATCATCTCAAAATTGCCCTCATCTTGGAACAATTATCGAAAGAAACTTCTACATATGGCAGAGGACTTCACTGTGGAGAAAATACTTAGGCATTTACGCATTGAAGAGGAAACTCGAAAGCATGATGCAGTGTATCTTCCCCAAAGTTCTAAAGTGAACCATGAGAGCGAGTCCAAGAACTCTCGAGATGGTAAGAGAAAGGCCACATTCGAGACCAATGACATGCAAAACAAGAAGAAAAAAACTCGTAATTACTATAATTACAATAAGAAAGGACACTACATTAAAGATTGTAAACTTCTCAAAAAGAAGCAAGATACCACAACTTCCAAAGTCAATATGATGGAGGATATGAACTTAGTGGCCATGGTTACAGAAGGGGTTGAGAATTTGGAGATTGGTATGATTACCGAACTCAACATAGCCATGACTGATAAGTCTCATAATTGGTGGCTTGACTCTGGTACTACTGTTTATGTGTGTAATGACCGAAAAAAATTCAATAATTATGAATTAGTGGCAAACTGTGAAGTGCTTATGGGCAACTATCAATCGGTTAAGGTGCTCAGTCAAGGGACAGTGGAACTCAACTTCACATCTGGGAAGAAATTGACTTTGACCAATGTGTTGCATGTTCCTAATATGAGAAAGAATTTAGTGTCTGTGAGTCTTCTGTGTAACAAGAGGTTCAAGGTTATCTTGGAATTCGATAAGTTTGTTTTGCTTAAGGGTGATATATATGTAGAAAAAGGATATTGTAATAAGGGTATGTTAAAGTTGAGCATTGATATAAATAAAGTCAATTCTTCTGCTTATATTGTTGAGTCTTATTTTTTTGGCATGCACGTTTAGCACATTTTAATTTTAAAATTTTATAATATATGCAAAAGAATGGTTATATCAATCTAAGTAATGATGAATTTATGGATAAATGATAAATTTGTATTCAATCAAAAATTACCAAGAAGCCATTTCCTAGTAAGTGTGAAAAGAATTCGCAAGTGTTAGATTTATTCATTCAGATGTTTGTGAATTAAATGGAACTCTAACAAGAGGTGGAAAATGATATTTTATCACTTTTATAGATGACTTTTCTAGATATACTTATGTGTATCTCATGAAAAGTAAAGACAAGGCTTTTGATATGTTTAAACGTTTTAAAAACGAGCCTGAAAATTTGTTTAGTAAGAAAATCAAAGTGCTTCATAGTGATAAAGGTAGTGAATATTTTTCAAACGAATTTAATGTATTTTGTAAGGAACAAGGTGTGGTACATAAGTGTTCTGCGTCTTATACTCCGCAACAAAATGGTTTAGCGAAAAGAAAGAACCGTACTTTAATGGATATGGTTAACTCGATGTTGTTAAATGCTAAACTTCCATATAATTTATGGGGTGAAGCATTATTGACTGCGTGTTATATCCTTAACAGAATACCATCGAGAAAATTCAAAGTATCTACATATGAGTTATGGAAGGGTCGGATGTCAAACTTATATTATTTCAAAGTGTGGGGGTGTTTGGCTTACTATAGAGTTCCCGACCAACGAAGAACAAAGTTAGGCCCAAGAGCCGTCAAAGGTGCATTCATTGGATATGCCCAACATTCTAAAGCATATCGTGTTCTTAACTTAGTGTCAAATATGATAATTAAAACAAGAGATGTATTCATTGAAAATAAGTTTTTCAATGATTTAACAGATTCTAAAAAAGAATATCAACCAAGGATCTCAAGTGATTAAACCAAACGAAGTCTTTGTGACAATAAGGATATGGAACCGAGGAAAAGTCAAAGAGTGAGAAAAGTAAAGGACTTTGGTCCCGATTTCATTTCCTCACAATCTCTAGCATTCCTTGTTGAGGGAAATAGAGAATCCCTAATTAAAAAAATCCCCATAATGTTTAATGTGAACAGTGATCCACAATCCTATGGTGAAGCCATGACTTTTAGGGGTGCGATATTTTGGAAAGAGGCGATCAATGATGAAATGGATTCAATATTGTCCAAGAATACTTGGATTTTAGTTTATCTTCCTTAAGGATGGAAGCCTATTGGGTGTAAATGGGTATTTAAGAGGAAGAACACTCTAACAGGGGGTTCTCCGATCTTTAAGGCTAGGTTGGTAGCTAAAGGATTTAGGCAAAAAGAAGACCTAGATTATTTTGACACCTATGCACCAGTGGCTAGGATGACCTTCATTCGGATTCTTATAGCACTTGCATCCATTCATAAGTTACATGTACATCAAATGGATGTTAAGACGGCTTTTTTGAATGGTGATCTTGAAGAAGAAGTTTACATGGAACAACCAGAAGGCTTTGTGCTTCCTGGGAATGAACACAAGGTATGTAATTTGATCAAATCATTATATGGTTTAAAACAAGCCCCTAAACAGTGGCATGAGAAATTTGACTCTGTTATTTTGTCATATGATTTTTTACGTAATGGTGCGGATAAATGTATTTACACTAAATTCACTGATAGATACGGTGTAATTATTTTCCTCTATGTAAATGATTTGTTGATTTTTGGGACGAACATAGAAGGTGTTCGTGAGACCAAAGAGTATCTAGCCTCGAATTTTAAGATGAAAGATCTTAACGAGGTAGATACAATTCTTGGTATAAAGGTGAAAAAGCATGAAAGGGGCTTTGCATTAAGCCAATCTCACTACATCGAGAAACTATTGGAAAAGTTCAAACACTTGAATAACAAGGATTCGAACACTCCATACGATTCGAACTTCAAGTTAAGTGAGAATAAAGGCAGCGCTATAACGCAACTTGAGTATGCCAGCGCAATTGGAAATCTAATGTATGCAATGCAATGCACTAGACCTGATATCACATTTGCTGTGTGCAAATTGGCGAGATTTACAAATTGTCGTGGTACCGATCATTGGAAAGGAATTTGTGAGATTTTTGGTTATCTAAAGAAAACAAAAAATTTGGGATTATTCTATAGTGATTATCCTGTGGTACTAGAAGGTTACCTGGATGCAAGTTGGATTACAAGTTTAAGTGACAATAAGTCTACATCTGGATGGATTTTTACAATCGGAGGTAGAGCCATTAGTTGGGCCTCCAAGAAATAAACTTGCATCTCACATTCAACTATGGAGGTTGAGTTCATAGCCTCAGCGGGTACGGGCAAGGAAGCGGAATGGCTAAGAAATCTATTACTAGATATAAAATTGTGGCCACAACATAGGTTCGCCATTTCCGCATATTGTGATAGTGAATCAACCATGTCTCGAGCGTACAATAAGGTGTACAATGGAAAGTCTAGACATATAATTTTGAGACATGAGTATGTGAGACAATTGATTAGGGACAGTGTGATAACTGTTACCTATGTTAAGTCAATTGACAATTTAACGGATCCACTGACAAAAGGTTTGCCAAGAGATTTAGCTAAAATTACCACCACTAAGATGGGATTAAAACCAGTCTAATTGAGTCATTGATAATAGAAACCCTACCTTTTTTCTAGCCAAAAGTTAGTTTCAAGGTTCAAAGGGTAATAATAAGTTATCGAATGACAATGTGCACTAAAAATTATGATTTAGTGATTATATTTTAGGACGATGAGTTTTACTCTTAATGGATGGACATTAATTGTCATGAAATCCACCTATATGGACATGAAGTGGTGCCGCTTCAACGAGATTTTATTTATGGTTTATCTCGTACATGTTCATGAAACGGGATGAGCACATGGCCATAACGGTGCTAAAACAATTAAACTCTTACTCTATTTCTTTACGATTATGTGTGAAATTTTTTCGATATTGAATTTAAGAGTGATGGTTCAAGCGACTAGCCACCATTCACTTTTTTGATACTTTGAGAAATTTGCACTAAAAAAAGGTTCAATCTGTAGGCACCCTTCTTTATGCTTAATCGTTGTGTACTTATTTTTTGGAATTAGCAATCTAATGGGGGATTGTTGGAAATATATAGATTGCAAATTAAAAGTGATGATCTTTCAAATTTAATTGAAAAATGATGACTTGTCATCCAATGGACATGGGACAAGTCTCTTCCAAGAGGTATGTCTAATATGAAAAGGGTTGTGACTCTTCAAAAGGTGTCCATTGAGTGCATATAAATAGATGGACTATGATGCTCACAACAATTCACATTTTTTCTTTTGAAATCAATTACAATTTTCAGAAATTAGAATAAGAGTTAGGGAATTCCGTGATTTTCCTAATCAAAAGAAATTCAAAACTTCGTTGTATCCCGGGAGGACCTTTGTCTTAACCCTCTAGCAACATTGTGTGGGGGCAAATAGTTCTCTTTGGAAAGCGTCATCCGTGCCTCGAAGTTGACTATCGTCTCCGGAACTATCTTTCCTCGAAATCTTCAACAAATAATGGTTAGCTAGATATGACATAATGGTATTGTTCATATTAAGTTTTGAGATTATTGATATTGAAATGAAGTTGATATGCATGTATGATTTTAGGTGGATGAATTGAATTGGTGTTGTATAGCTAATAGTTGGTGTGTAGAATATGTCATTGGTAACAAATAGAAGTGGTGTTTGATGTAATGTATAAGTATCAATGGTGTAAAATGCTTAGAAATGAACATATGATTGTGGTAGTTTTGCTTACTTGAATGAATAGAATGATTGGTTTGCATGTTTGGGTAAATATAAATAGGTACCAAATTGGACCTTTTGAAAACATGCAGTCCAGTCGCCATTGGCGTAGATACAAGGGGGGTAGGTGGGGGTCATTGCCCCTTAGCTTTTTAGAAAATTACATAGTACCTCTTTTAAGATGAACTTTATTACATTAAACCCTTAAAAAATTTAATTTTTGCCCCCAACCTAAAAAAACACCAATCCCTTTTTAAAGTTTAAAAATATATATAAATATATATTTATCTCTTATAAAATAACTTTTTTTAAAAGTTTTAAATTTTTAAAACTTTCAAGGGAAGCTAGGATAAAAAAATAAATCATCAATTTTTTTAATATATATATATATATATATATATATATATATATAACAACAAAAGAAAAAAATTTACCCATAAAAATGAAAAAAAAAACAGCCTAGAACAAACTAAAAAAAAAAAAAGAGTAGTGGAAGAAAGCAAGTAACAAATTATAAGAGAAAGAAGAAGATATTATCACCAAAGAAGAAGAACAAAAAAAAGTTCAAGGTATTCTTTAAATATTTTGACTCGCTTTCCTTATTTCGTTTATAGTTCTATACTTTTATATTATCTATAAATACCCAAATGGAAAAAAAAATCCCAAATTTTAGGGTTTAGGGTTTATAATTTTATTAGGATTTTATTTACATTTTTATATGTTTAATTTTTTTTATATATAAACATGTAAATCCAAGATTATTTCTTAATTATTTTACTAGATATATATAGCATTTGATATTTTCTTAATTAAATAATCATTGTTTCCACTAAAGATGAATGATTGCGCTGCAATTAGCTATTTAGCTATATAATTTTTAATTTTAATATTTATTATATCAATTTTCAAGTTGATTGATTTGGATTGTAAAAAAATATAAGTAAAGAAATATGTAGTTGACAATGCTAATATAAGTTTGCCCTTTAAGTCATATTTTTAGATCCGTCACTACCCATCGCGATGTCGGATTCTTAATGTCACAACAAGAAATCTTCGAAATCGCGACGCAATTCAATATTTTATAAATTTTATAATTTAGTCTTAATTCGGCCTCAAGTTCGCAAAAGAGCTTTCATAAGCTTGTATAAGACCCGAAAATGATGCAAAAATCATATTGATATTGAATAATATTGTTAATACCATATATAAAAGGGTAAATTGAATTGTAGTTACTCTAGTAACAAATACGATATCACGTAGCTCGGATGCAACGATCAAGTCAGGTATGGAATGATGTTATCTTGTGTATTGGAGGAAGTATTTGACACTTATGGGCATATTTTTTTGGGTGATTGTACGGATACTAAATTTTGGAACTCGTGTGCATTTTTCTGGAGTGTTAGGGGTATATGTGTTCACATGTATTAAGCTTTCAATTCTTACTGGCACTTTTACGCAATATTTGGAGTGTCAAGGGTTCCATTTGTGTATCAATTCTTGGATTCGTATTTGGTTAATAGGGATTGTTTATTTAATAAAATATGTGTTTAATGGAACTAAAATGGTGATTCAAAAGTTGAAATTGAATAAATAATATGAAGTTGGTGATTTGCTAGCTAATGGAATTGTGGTTTTATGTATGCTTGAGCTTATGCACTTTATTAAAAAGGATGCATGATAATTTCTATAAGAAGTTATGATATGTTATGTCATGTTACATGCAAATTAATTATTATTTTATTAGGATATTTTATTTATGAGTATTTTATATCTTTAAGAGATTTTTTTAATTAAAAGTATTTTAGAGAAATATTAGGAGTCTTTATTTTGGTTTCCTTACCTTACAGATTTTTTATTTAAATAAGTAAATCTATGTAACCTTTATTTAAGAGGTCAATTGGTAGAAAAAAAAAAATCAAGTCAAATTAAACTAATTTTTACGAGATCTAAGATTCTTTTAAATGAGTCATGAGGTCTAGAATTCCCTTTTGTGAGTTTCACCTGTTCAACATAGGTCATTCGCATGGAAGAGGTAAAATTAAGGAAAGAGCCCTAACAAGATAGATAGATCATCTGAGAATTACTTGATCACAAGATCCATGACTCGGGATTGTAACAACTTGATATCAGAGCCAAATTCAATGGGCGATTCCATTACAAGAGAGGAGTTAGAGCCGTTTAAAGTAGGATCAGAGACAAAGATCAACCAGTTCATGCTGTAGATGAGGGAATTCATGATTTCCAATCAAAGCTTTGATAAGGGAAAAGAGGTTGACAATGGTAACAACAGTGTTGACTAAAACAAGAGTCTATTAGAGAAACAGGGAAATCAATTACAGACAACAATAGGATTCTGTGAAGTTGCATTTTTTTACTTTCAATGGAACAGAAGACCCATTAATTTGATTGCACCGATGTGAGAAGTTCATTGCGAATAAGAGGATAGCTGAAATAGAAAAAGTGAGTAGCGGCTTTTCACTTGTTAGGAAAAGGACAGTAGTGGTATTATCAAATGGAGCAAGAAGAGCTTAATCTTTCGTGGAAGGCATTCAAAGAATACTTTACGATTTGGACCACCACTGCCTGAGAATCCTTTTGGGGGAATTAGTGAAGTTGAATCAAACAGGATTGGCAGAAGACTACCTCTGCCAATTTGAAGAAATGTTAGCTCGTGTAGATCCCATGAGACTGGGTCAACAAATTAATCTATTTACTACAGGGCTGGTTCAGGCTATGAATCTGGCGCTGACAAAATATCAACTAGCTCAGGTTGCTAACCCGCATAGTTGGGAATTGACAAAAGACTCTAGCAGTAGCAAGAAAGACCCTACTTTTATTACAATATTGAATCGTGTAGAGATGGCAGAGCGACGAGACAAAAGGGTCTTTGTTTCAATTGACATGTGTAGCGTAAGAGAAATGTTAGAATGTGCAACTAACAAAAGAGGTAATTATGAACGCCCAAGCACAAGAGTCAGAGATATTTGACAATTTGTTTATTCAGAATTATGAAAGCTAATCAGTTAGTTTGCTTATAGTGCAGCTAAAGCATTATCAAGGAAAAGATGTCAATAGATAGCACCAATGTCTACCATGAACTCTATCTAGAGAATAGCCACCCAACCAATGCTGCAATTAAAACAAAGAAATAGCAGCTTTAAAAAGAATCCGTAAAAATACAAGGAAACGTAAGCCATAGGAAATGTCAATGACAAGCCACCGTCACCTGTACCTTCAGTCCTGAAACACCACCTGTGCTAGCATCTCAGGTTTCACATAACAAGATCCGTTACCATGACTCCAAACATATGGCTTTTTCTTGAGTGAAAATGTCTACAGGATCAAAAGATATCATTGCATCAATCATGGTTGACCAAATCCAATAAGAGTAAGCATCAGAGAAATAGAAAAAGGATTTCTTGGGGTACAACCCCCTAGCCACACATCATGTTGAGGTATTTGCTCAGAAAAGCCTTCGGTGAGTGGTGTGACATTGTCACAAAACTTGGAGATGTACTGCTCAGCATAATCTATTCAAACTCCTATGGTTTTCACCATCTAAGCAAAAGCATTGTGTTACCTACAAAACAAACACTTTTTCCTGGGCCAAGACCCAAATATCACACTATATTTGCCACGATATAACTTAACAGTACACTTTCATGATCATTAACATGCGCAAAATATGTAGATAATTATAGAAGTGGTAAACCCAGTGCAGATTCAAAGGGAAGCAACAATTGGTGACATAACAGGGTAACTTGTCTCCCTAAGCAAAAGGATGCCTCTACTTCCATTGCCCCTGAGAGGCTCGCCAAAATGCCAGATCTGTAGTAGATATCAGACTTGCCATCAGATTAAAAGAACAAGACATGTTTTAACTATAGAAGTAACATTATGATAGTAATCCTAGTAGTACAAGACCAAGTCACTTTAATCTCCAAAATATAACAACAAAGAGGATTAAGAAAAGAATCCCACGATAATTTTTAAGTTCCCACTGGAAGCTTGGATAGCCTTGTTCAAAAAACTCATCACCTCTTCCTCCCACCACGTTCCCTCAATGAAAGAGCAAGTGTTTCTCCTGCTCCAGCATTGTAATATGCAAGGGTCATATTGTCCTTCAGAAACCCGGCTTTTCCACTCAATTTCTGCTTATTTGAAGGAAGCTGAATCTCCCCAGCAATTTTCTCCTTCAAACTGCCAACTGTTTCAGATAAGGCCTGCACCGTGATCTCAAGAAGTTGTCCTTTGAGATTCCCTTCATCAAGGTTGGGAACAGACACAGTAATGCAAGCAGGACCCTACAAGATAGAACCCCCAATAACAATCAGAGCATAATAAATTAAAGATACCATGCGACAAATATGTTAAAAGAAATACAAAGAAACAAAACTTGGGTAAAAGCAACAGCTCCCCATACCGGATGTTGAGCAAGAAACTGATCTTCTGGAACAAGCTTGGAATCATCAAGTTTCTGTCTTTTTGGCTCTGGCTCATCAGGAAGTGGTGGAGGAGCTTCTTCAGGTGGTGGTGGTGGAGGAATTCCTTGAGGCAAAGGTGGAGGTGGCTGCATCATGGGCATAGAAGGTGGTGGGACAGGAAGTGGGGCAAAGGGTCGAGGAACTGAAACGGCAGTAAATTGAGAACCTGGTGGAGGGGGCACAGGCATATTAACTGGGTTCATGGACATTGATGGAGACATTTGTGGTGGTCGATTCATCATCATGGGTTGTTGGCCAGGTGCCATCTGCATAGGAGGTGGTGCTGGACGCATTGACTGCATTACCGGAACACCAATTGGACGAGGTTGAGGTAATGACATAGGAAGCCCACCACTAGATGCAGCAGAATATTGGGGGGCATTTGGAGGAACACGAGGGAGATTTAAAGCTAGTCCAGGAGGTGGGGGGAGGGGACGAACTGATGGGACACCAGGTCGAGGAGGAGGAGGAGCAGGACCAGGAAGGTTCTGTGAAATGCTGTTAGCAGCATCATTTTGATCTTCTCCCATGATGGTTTGAGACATAGCCTGGTTTGCAGTACGTCCAATGCTTCCAGTGTGACCATCCCATATAACCTGTTTTGGTTGCTCATCTTTCTTTTTCTCAATTTCAGCCTTGACAGCATTAGAAACTTCTTCCTCAGTGGTACCAAAGATATCAGGACGTGTGCGTGCAAGTCCCACAATGTTTCTAGATATCTCATCATCCTGAGCAAGAGTTGTCTCCCTAATCTTTGCAAACATCCTTTCTTTCTGCTCCTTGTACTTGGGATCAATTAAGGAAATTCTCATGTGTTCAGACATCTCATTAATGGGAATTAGCTCACCAGTTATTGGTGAGACAACAAACTTGGTAGGATCTCTTTCAGCAGTGATTCTCTCCTCAGGCCTCTTCCAGTTCTTCACAATTCTCATTGGTGGTTCAGGGTCCTCATTTACCCTTATATCCTTCTTCTCACCATCATTCTCTCCAATGCTAGCAGCTCTCATGCCTTCCTCAACAAGCTGTACCTCTTCTTCATCCATTTCCATTTCCACCTCCTTTCCAGGCTCAACAATCTCATCTTCTTCCATAGCAGTGATCTTGCTCCTCCTTATTACCTCCTCAATGGTCATTGGGGGAGGTAAGTCCTCATCCTCATCATCAGCAAAGTCTATAGTCTCAACCACAACAAAATCATGCCAATCAATCATTGCCATTTGCATTCTCTCCTGCTCAATTTCATCCTCAGCTTTCTGCCTTGCCTGCTCCTGCGAGCGTTCCCATTCCAACCGGTGCAAGCACCTCTCAAGCACACTTGTCATATCAACAACACTCTTCCTCAACTTCTCTGTCAAACCCTTTGGTGGCATCAACACTTTGGAATATGCATCAGCAAGTTCGGTGAAAAAGGTAAACATACTATGAGTAGGCCTTAAAAAATTAAACTGGGGATTATTAATCTCCCTACTGGTCAACCCAGTCAAGAATGATTTCCCATTTCGTGCAACAAACTGTGCAGTCAGCTTAATAATATCCAACTCTTCCCCTGTAATCCCTTCAGGAAGTCTAACCGTATATTGGGCTGCTTCCGGTGGTTCAAGATTCTTCCGCACAGGCAGTCTAAACTGCGCAGCAGGATCTGGCTTAGCTACTGCCACTGCTGCATCATTCCCATCAGCAGCTGCAGCTGTAGCAGTCTCAGCTGGAGCTGAATCAGCAGACTGCAATTGCGACTGCTGCTGGGAGTTGGGCTGGTTCTGATTCTGAGCACGAAATTCAGACAACCTATGTTGATAATAAGCATGGTATGGATCTGAACTAGTCAAGAAATTGAACTTGACATTGTTAGCATTATTAGCAATGATTCTTTTCTCGAATTCGGGTCCATTTTTGGCAACAAACTGAGCAGTTTTATCAACAATATTCCTGATATCAGGAGGAGGATGAATGATTCCAATAGTTCTAGTATGAGTTGCAACTGAGTTAGCTTTGTTCTGTTCTTCATTCGTTTGAATCTCCTCATTTTGAGCTTCTGGCACCTGAGATGGAGGTAATGGCCCTAAATCCCCATCAGAAGGGGGTGCCGGAAGGGGCAATATTGGCATTACCCCTGGCATTTTCACTAGACTAACAAAAAAGCCCTAACTTATAGACGAAAATTAAAATCCACCATGAACCTGCAATTAACAAATTTTTAAAAAAATAAATCAGTCTACTCCAAAAACTGGTTGAAAACAAATGAAAATGTTAGGGCACAAAAATAAACAGTATAATGAAACTTAAACTTGTTACGTCCTTTAGGTCAAATTTCTTACAAGGATTTTCTTCAAAAAGAACTAACAGATTATAGATTACAAATCCGAAAACCGAAAATTCGTAACAAAAACATCGCCGCCGATCAAAGGGACATAAAAAGAGAGAAATTAATAGAAGGAAAGAAAGGCGTGAAACTAACCTGAAAATCCGCTTCCGTCACTTTTTCTTTAAATCTGCGCTGCAAATCTGAGGAAAAAAATGATTACGGTGGATTTCAAAGATAGAGAGTTTAAGAACGACGCCGAACAGATTTTTTTTTTCCTTTTCTGGGGAAAAAAAGAAACGATGGTGGCGCATTAGGGTTTATAGTACCAGTAGGCTGGTAGTTGGCCCGTTGTTGAATATTTAAAGCCCAAGCCCTTTTTAAAATGGCTTAAATTCTCATTTGGCCCCTAAACTTCATGCATTCTCCCAACTTGATACTTAAAGGGTTTTTTTTTTTTTTTTTTTAAATTAGGTGTTATTTGATAAATCGAAACATTAAGTACAGAATTTTATGAGCGCACAATTTACATTATAAAATCATGTTAATAAAATTTAAGTATTGAATATAATTATGTTTTTTAATAATAATAAATTTTAATGTTTGAAATTACTTATTTCATATTTTTAATATTATTAATATAATATTGATTTAACTAATAAATTGGTACTTAAATTATATCTTTTTTCTCATCTTGATACCTAAACTTTTTCTTGATCACAAGTGGCACCTAAATTACTTTTTTTTTCCAAGCTGATACGTCCATTAGTCAAACCGTTAAGTTTATTTAAAAAAAAATAAGTTTAACCCATGAATCAGTATTTAAACTATGGATTTTTCTCATTTTGGTACCTAAATATTTTTTTTTATTACAAGTGGTATCTAAACTAATTTTTTTCCAAGTTGGTACCACTTATAGTTAAATTGTTAAGTATATTTAAAAAATAACCAATTAAAAATTAACATGTGATAACAAAAGATAAAAAATATTATTTCTCTTTTATATATATTATTCTTTCTTTTTCTTTCTTTAGAATCGTACATATGGTTGAACTGGTCAAGCCACTAATTTTCAGTTTGACCAATTTTTACAGTTCGATCAAATTAATTATTAAAAATTCAAAAAACTATAAATATTAAAAAAAGAGAGAGAGAGAGAAAATTGATTAAATTTTTTTAGCTTGGTTCAACTGACATATATCGATTTGCAGTTTTGTAATCAAACTTAGACGTTAGACCCGAATTTGAAAAATTACATTAGCCACCGAAATGATCCAGTAAGCTATCGAGTTTTGAAAACAGACATTTTAAAGCATTTGATACTTTTAGAGAAAAACTTAATTAATTACCGATTTATTTATTACTCAAAATTTTAATTATAGTTTAACAATGAAAAAATGATATTTATGTATATCTTTAATAAAAACTGAGGTTCATGCATAACTACCTAATAATCATAATTAGGTATCTTAAAATTTAAATTAAACATCAATCAATTTAAATCAAAACCCAAATCCTATGTCCCATATTCAAAATAAAATAATACGAACTTTAAATAAATAATGAACCTAAAATAATTTTAAAAATAAAAATTGAGCTGAGTCCCTCCAGATGTCTTGTCCATGTCCTAACCAGGTAAGTTATCTATAATAATGAAAATTAAATGGAGTGAGCTATGATACTCAATGTGAGTTCTATCATAAATGAACCAGTGCAACAATAACTAAGCATACATATTAACAAATGTCATCACAGTAATCTTACCCATACTCTGCTACACTCCTCGATATAAGTTTTTCAAAACTTCTCCAATCATAACACTCTAGTTTGTGGTTGAGCCACCAGTATTGCATGTTAATATGCTGTTAGGAGTTGTGACTACACAATGGGTTTGCAGATTAAAGCTGTCAGTAAAGAAATTTGTGGATAAACCACCGACGCTTGCAAATTCAAACGTTGCTAGAAGTTGTGAATGCACAACGTATTTGCAGATAAAAGTTGCCACTAAATTTGTGGATAAATAATAAGAGTTTACAAATTATTAAATTGCCAATACTTTCACTATACAATCGTCTCATCCAATGCAATGCAACATGACATGCTTAGAACAATATAATGTAAAACAGTAGACGTGCTCATAAATTTTAAAACTATTCATTTTAATTCACTCAAAAATTAAAATAAAAAATAACTTTTAATTTCCATATCATTAAATCATTTTCCCCGTCTAAAAAAGAAGCCAAAAATAGTAAAAAAAATTAATACTAAGCTGGGAAAAATTTTGGGTACAAAAGGAAAAAAAAAAACAAAATCAAATTAAAAAAATTGAGTATTTAAATCTTTAAAAATAGGGTTGACTAAATTTTAGTTAGTTGATATAAAAAAAAAATTGAGTATTTAAATCTTTAAAAATAGGGTTGATTAAATTTTAGTTAGTTGATATAAAAAATTGTTGTTAGTGTAATAATATATAAATTCGAATATGTTAAAATACATTAATTTTTTATATTTCGATTTAGATTTAAAGTATATTATTTTATTCATTAATAAGTATTGATTTATTGTGGTATATTTTACTTTAAAAATATATTCTATTTCGAAATAAAGAAGTATATGTTTTTCTTTTTGGTTTTTGGCAAAGGACATATATGTTTGATAGGGTACATTCATTTATTTCAAGCTAGGAATTATCAAATCTAATTTTCCAGTCCAAAGAATATTAAATCTAATTTAAAACGGAAAAAATGTAAAGAAAAGAAAAAGTAATAAAAGAAAAATATCATATACCCAGAAAATCCTTATCTATTTGCCAAGTGAAAATAGGTAGCTCTGCTAACATTATATCCAACCATTCTTGGCATTAAGATTACAGGAACAATAATGGCGGATGCCAACAGTTTAATATCATCACTGGCAACAAACATCAGCCAAATTCCAAGCTCATTTCCAGCTAAGCTGAATTCCCAGAAACGTCAAACCCACCATCTCAGTAATATTAGATTTAAAGCAAGTTCCTCGAAAAGGCATGACTATTCATCCCTGGTACACCCGTCATTCAACCCCCCCCCCTTTCTCTTTTTCTCATATTCTTCAGATTTCACTGCGTTTTGTTACCCTTTAATGGCTGCTGCTGCAGAGTGTTAACAAGCAAGACTGTCGGAATAATCGACGCCGTCTGGTCACGATTTCAACCGCAGATGGGAGATGGCATGGAACATGGAACTGCGATTACCTCTTGTCTCTCAAGCAACTTAACTTGGATGACTTGGTTGAAGATGATGAACAAAGGGATGCTCGGGTTTCTATCAATCTTTGCATCCAAAAGGTCAAATAGCCCACAAACCCTTTTCATTTCATGTTAGAACTGGAGACCAATTGCTTTAAAAGTTTAAATGAACAACATTGATTGCAGCATGCCAGCTTTGGTCTTTCGGTGGATGGAAGGATAATTACTTCTTTTACCAGAAAATGTAGCATCTGTTCTTCCCCATATTGCAGACAGGTATTTTAGATACCAGGATCTCGAAATTGCTACATATCACCTTCCACACATGGCATCCTTACCACTTTACCATTTCTAACCTGGAATGGAACTTTCATCAGATTGATACCAACTTCAACGTTTGGGTTCTGGCCTCCAACAAAGACCATGGTGCAACTAATCAACTGCCCGAAATCGGTGGAGATGATCCTTCATTAAGTCTCCAAACTCTAATCTCTCTGTTCCATAGGCGGCGCCATCATTATGACTAACTCTTACATTAAGAACTTATCATATCAATCACATGTGATTGTGCAGGTTATCTATGTGAAACCAGGATATGAAGCCAACTTGGATTCACTGGTACAGGATACAATCCGGCTAACCACCTCCACCAAGGTATATGAATATTGAAATGGAATGTAAAGACGAGTAAATATATGCATTTATCCTTGTTCACATTTTGGTGTTGCAGGACATATGCTCAGAGTCATGCCGGAAATCTGAACCCACCCTGCGTTGTAAGTAGTTTTTGTTGCGTTACAAAGCCTTTTCAAATGGATAACTTACTAAACAAATTTTGTTGGCGCCAGATATTGGTAAAAGAAATGCAGCTTCCATCGACAAGAGGTGGTATAGATTGTTGGAACCAAGGAATGCAAGTTTTTAGATTATTTATACAATCATTTAGTCTTTAACTCTGTATCTATGCCCCCCCCCCCCCCCCTAAAAAAATTTCTAATTTTGGCAATTTGTATATTTGTATTATGTTGTACCATAATCCTCGTTTGTATAAATTTTAATATACTAATTACTCATATTATAATATAGGTTTTGACATATACATATAATTTCATATTATATTTTCTTGCTGTATTCATTTCATACGCTAAAAGGTCACTGCTAAAAACAAACCATTGCTTAAAACAATCTCATTATTCATCCGATAGAGTGAAAAACAAACCAGAGAGACAAACGCAAAGATTCAGAGCAGAAAAGCAAGAAATTCTACCACAAGGTGCCATTCCATGGGCTTAATAATCAGCCTCTGGGTCTGCAGTTTCAAGGTGAGCACGTTCATCTTCTTGCACTTCCTTCTAAGTCTTCCTTCCTTTCTTGGATTTGTAGTATACGCTCATGAATGTTCCCACAGCTCCGTACTTCTTCCTTACGTGCTCGTAGAGAACAGCACGAACATCCCCCAATCCTTCTCATTTTGCTCCAACTCTGCCTACTGCGGCTGGAAACTATGGTTTTCAATCAACCATTGCTCTATTTTACGAACTGCCTCCGCACCATCAAACACCTCACCCCTCAACACAGGTCCCGGAGTGTGAACATCTCAGCATAAGGTGTATCACCTTGTCTACGATGATGCTTGAACCCTGGATCGGGATATACCATGGTCTTCATTGGAAGCTTGATAGTCGGTGCGGACAAAGCCAAATGGGATAAACCTGGAGAACCAACAAATTATACAATGAGGTAATGGAAGAAAACAAGTGCAAGAACATAAAAGTTTACCTCCATTTCTTGGTGGACCCACTCCAGGGCATTCTCCACTTTGTAGAGAAGAACAAGCATGTCTTGAATGACATGCATCTCATCGTAATAATTTCTTATAGCTTCACCTTGGGTAGCCTTGGCCCTTGAGTAAAAAAAACCTTGAGTGGCGTGGGAGAAGTCAAAAAAATTTTTTTTAGGAGAGATCAAAATTAAATTATAATTTTTACAATAATAAAAATATAATTTTTAAAAAATTAAATCGAAATTTTATTATTTTTAAAAGAATCAAAGTAAAATTTTATTTTTATTATTTTAAAATTTAAAAAAATTTTAATGGCTTAAATGATAATTTTTCCATTTTAGGGGGCTGGCAGGATCTGCCCCTTGGTGGCATCAGCCATCCTAAGAGAAACCTAAACCACCATTGATCTCCAAATGGAAGGATGAGTTTCCCCTCCCAATATAAACATCTTGTGTGCCTATGGTAATACTCCTGCTTAAAATGTACTCTAAAAACTCTCCCTTCTTCAATGCTGATTCAACATGTTGGTAAAACCATGGCTTAAACCACCAACTTACATGGCTTAAATCATCGTATAAACACGTGTTAAATTTAGAATAAAATATGTGTCAGCATGCATGAACCTTATCTAAAATATCACATCAATAAATAGTAATCATATGATATAAATTCATAATTTTACTATTGAAAGAAAAAAAAAAAAAGGACTCAACAAGCTGGTTTGTTAATCGTAGGACATCACTCTTATGGTAAAAACATAATAAACACAGATTTTTCTGTGTTATCGGCAAAAAATCACATCAATCTGAAATATGGTTTTGGAATCAATGCAGCTTTTACAAAGTACTGGTGACTTGATGAATATCGGAGATGATATATATTCAGAATCTGAAATGGCAAAAAGATATTAATTATGTAACAGATCATTAAATTGTTGGATTTGCAGCAAAAACCAAAGTTCCTATTTGCCATACACAGATGTTGAGAAAATCAACCCATACAATTTCTTCTTCTGTACTTGCCAGTCAAACTAAGAGGGTAAAGTTTGAGTAAAAGCGTGGTAGTTTTAAAACAACTTCTCATACTTCCTTTTTCAACCTAATTAATTTTTCTTCCTTTCTATTCTTGGCCGTACATATTTGGAGCTTTTCTTTGCCAGTTTGTATAAAATCTATCATTGCTCTTCTGCAAATTTATCCAATGGCTACCATCACATTCACTTAATAATTTGATGAAAAAAAAAAACCCAGAGATGGGAAACAAAACAAAAGCAGCTTTTCTGATTACATGTTCCTGGATATGATTGCTTCTTTTGTTTTATTTACAGTGATCATTGTGTTTTTTTTTTAATGTTTATATGGTTCTTACAGAGACAAAAAGGTAGAGATTCCAAATAAAGTTTGTTTGACTTGTAGGAAATGTGCTGTCAACTAAACCATCATTTGGAACTATCATTTGGAACTTCAGAACAACATTGTGATTACTGCTGCCACCTCCCCTCCACTGTGCCTTCACCTGTCTCCATAAATGGAATGCCAACACTTCACTTGGACCAATATCACTTATAAAACACCCTATGAGTAATAACTTTGTTATCCCTTTTACTGGTATCAAACTGTAATCCTTAGGAGACTGTCCCAACACCCTAGTCTACCCATTTGTTAGAACTTACCAAGTCCTATCACAACGAATATTCTCACGTTGAAACCAATAGACATGGCTTAAGCAGAACCAGAACAGTATCTGAAAATAAAAAATAATAAAAGAAATTGGATTTCGATGACACAAATAAAAGAGATATTGGAGTAGCAATGTCCAATGTAGTTGTGAATTGTGAAGTTGGGTGCTTGGTAGGTGGCGGGTAGGATTCATTTCAGACAACCCCTTCCTTCCAGTTAGGTACATAGCCCTTAATTTTCATTTTCAGTTTCCTTTTCTTTTATATTCCTATTAAAATTTTCGACGTGACGATCTAACTCACTATTATTTTATATTTGACCTTTTGTCTTTTGTCTAAAATAGACAGATTCATAAATTTGAATACTGTGTATATAAAAATATGTTATAATTATATACACATACTCCAGGCTACAAGTAAAAGAGTGCTGTTTTATCTCTTGATGGGGGGTGTTTTAGTTTATAAGTTTATTTTGCTTCCCTGTGTTGCCATTGTTGACCTTGATTCTCTCTTTTGAAGTTCAGCTGTAATATCATACGTTTTCTTTTTCCATACACATAGTGGGAAAACAAAGGAAAAAATAAAAGTCCTTGGTATTGGTGGCTGTGGTCTGAATCTTTTGAGGTTTGTTTATTACTTTTCTTTTAATATATTGTTGTGATTTCGGATCAATTGTTATGGATAAACAGCAGATGAGTTCTTTTTTAGTATTTGAAGTGAAGTCTTGGTTTTTTGAATAAAAAATGTTCTTTTAGTATTCTTGCTGATTCGGGTTGTCTTGTTTTTGAGATTTTAGTAGTGGGTTTTTGGTTTAATTTCCATATCCTACTGCAATTCTTTAAAATCGGGTTTTTTTCTCTTTGTTTGTTGGAAATTTTAGAGTTGAAATCTTGCTCCCCCCTAACCCCCTTTTTTGATTCTTGGTTGGTGGGTCAAGAAAATCAAGGGAAATGAAAAGGAAAACTGGGGATTTCTTTGTGTTGAATACTGGAGCTAAAATTCCAGCCATTGGGCTAGGAACATGGCAGAGTGCAGGAGACCTCTGCGTTGATGCTGTGAAAACAGCATTGTCGGTGGGTTACCGCCATATAGATTGTGCACATCTTTATGGCAATGAGATTGAAGTTGGGGAAGCTTTGGCTGAAGCCTTCAAAGGTTCTTTGAAAAGAGAAGATGTTTTCTTGACCTCTAAGCTTTATTGTACTATGAATTCATTAAATAAGATTGAGAATTATGTTAAGGTGTCTCTTAAGAACCTTGGGGTCTCCTACTTGGATCTTTATTTGATGCATTGGCCTGAGATCTCGGCTTTTGGAGATGCAACCGATCCTCCTTCAAAGTCAGGGAGCGAGCGTAGGCAGTTTTTGAGTCGGCTGAAGAAGGTGTGGAAGGCAATGGAAGCGTTAGTCGAATCGGGTTTGGTTAGAGCTATTGGTGTAAGCAATTTCAGTGTGCCTCAGATCAAAGAACTGCTTAAATTCACAAAAATTGTACCTGCAGTTAACCAGGTTTGATAGAGATCACCTTTTTTTTTTTCTTCTTAAATTTGAATTCATTCTAATTTCAGTGATTCCTGCATAAAAAAGAATTGTCATTTGCTTTGATTTATTAATAACTTCACCGTGAAGTAAATTTATTACTACTTAGAGATCCAGCCATTGAGTTTCTTCTATTTAATTATCTTGCGGTTATTCAGTCTAATGAACATGTATGATGATATGTTCCTTGGTTTGCATAATGACAGAATGTTTGAATAAATGGTATGCGAAACTCAAAGCAAACTTTTAGTACTTGATGCACAAGAATCTTTTTTATTGTAATTGTTTGGTTATGGTTAGGAATTTCAATGACTGGTACTTACTTGATAATCACTGGAATCAAAAGTGGAAACAGACCATATCCGGCATGGATTATCTACTATCATGTGAAAGCACATAATTTTGAGCAACCCCCTGCTTGTACCTTGAGGAAGGCATTTTGCTTGGAACTTGGTTTTTTGTACGCAGCATCTTACTACTAGAGTTTATATTTGCTAAACATGTTACCTTCTATTTAAATTATGTAAATTTGCCTTTACATGAGTTTTATTCAACCATGTTTTTGCTTTGTGAACCAGAAATATGATTCACTTGATTGACTACGTCAGTGGCTGCTAAAGTCTCTTGTCACCTTGCGTAACGATTAAAGAAACGAAGAAAAAGGCTTTTGTAATTGATTGCCTTGAAATTTGACTGAAATAAAATGTTGATGATTTGATTGCTTTCATTAACTTGAGAGGGAAAAATATTATGTATTGCATGTACATGTGATTCTATATTATGCTTTTCCTTTTTTTAGTAGGGTTTTTTTTTCTTTTCCATGACTCGATATCATCTATGCAAACTTTCATTCTTGCTATTGTTTTGCTGTTATTGAAATCGTGTTCAAATATTAGGCTCGAGTCTTATGCATGCAAAATAGTGCTTATTTGTTCATCTTGTAATACTTTTCCAGTTATGAGATCTTTGTTCTTATAGTTGTCATCTTTTTTCATTAATTTCTTTAAAATATCAGTTCACAGCAAAGTTAGTTGATTACTTTTCCTTTTCTGAAATCTGAACTCTGTATCTGGCGAAAGTCATCAGCAACATGTATGATTGATTTGACATTTTTTATAGGTGGAGTTGCATCCTTTTTGGAGACAAGATGAACTGGTGAAGTTTTGCCAATCGAAAGGTATCCATGTATCTGCTCACACACCTTTGGGAGTACCTACTTCAAATCCCGGAGTGTCTGATAGTGGATCGGGTGGGGAAGATGAACCTGGAACTCCTCGCATTTCATTTAGGAGATCTCGATCAGTACATGGACCAATGTTGAAATTGTCAGTTGTTGGAGAGATAGCAGATAGGCACAAAAAGACACCCGAACAGGTATGCTAACAAATGACTTTGAAATACGCCACCAATATGTTTTGTGTAGTCAACTGCTCAAAAGTTGGCTTATTTACGTAACCGACCTAGGATTAACCTTGAGCTTGCCTCACAAACTTGATAAGTTTTAAGCTTCAAAATGAACTTTGGTCAAGTGAAGTCTGAATAGAACTTGCCTCTGCTCATTTAGTATCACTTTGCTCAATCAATTTGACCAATCTCTATTCGTACCATGTTTATAATGCATTTATCATTTTCAAGCTGTTGTATCATTACTGAGAAAGGAAAGCAGATTGCATGAAGTGATGACTATAATTTGCCCAGACACAGGAAGTTGCATATCTTTCATGGTTATATGTAACCATGAAAAGCAATATCTTTATTATTAAAACCGAGTTCATATCATTGTCGGTAAACCCCTGAATAACTAGTAAAGAAGTATATCTCTAGGAAAAGTACTAATATTATGGTGAGTCTCTTTCAGTTTAACTTCCTCATATGGCTATACCAGAGAATTTCCAATTGTCAACTACCACCAACCCTATATAGCAGGTTTTCAATCACTTTTTCCTTTTCCGTTTCCACCAAACAACAAATGAAGAGCGGATTCACGGAATAGCTCTTCAATCAGGTCGATAAGCTTTAAAGCAAGCAAGCCTACAACTATATGTTATCCTTACATCTAGTGAACTTCTGAAGTTTAGTGAGCTGTGGAACAAACCTTATTTCTAGACACTTTATGCATTCCAACTAAAAACAAAATACAAAAGAAAAGGTAAAGGGAAAAATGTGGATAGAAATAGCTGAAGCTTGGGATAGCATTTTACTTATAATGGTGTTATCTAGTTAAACATAGCATGTTAGGACAGGACTTTTAAGGGCAATAAGCCAACTGAACACGGATGTTCTAGGATGAAGCATTTCTTGCTTTAGCTAAATATCTAGAGTAATGCTCATAGGGTATTCAAGCCATTGTTACATTTTATTAAGAGAACCTTGAACTGAGCCAAGATAAAATAATGCACTATCATACACATGAAGCTCTAAGTACACAAAATATCCAAGACCAGAAGGTCCTGATAAAAAGCATTATTCAGTTCCAATCATCACATCATGATGCTAAAGAAAAACTCAAAGGGCAATCAACTTACTACTACTTGCTTACTGGTTGTGCTTTGCTCCTTCTGTAGGTAATCCTACGGTGGGGTTTTCAAAGAGGAACCAGTGTTCTACCATGTAGCTTAAAGCCTGACAGGATAAAGCAAAACATCGACATATTCAATTGGTCACTATCGGACGATGAATGGAAACGGTTGAATCAGATTGAACCGCAGGTATGTTTATTTGGAGATGGTCCTCTAAACAATCTCCCAGGCAGAGGTCTGATGTTCGGTAGCGGTCCCCTTCAAGCTGTGCACGAGATGGAAGATGATGCAGAATCCAACGCCTAAATCCATGCAAGCTTGTCAGTTTTCAAAGATAAAAATGTCCCATTTACATTCAATCCATGTGGATGGGCGGTTTATTATATAGTTTATGCTCCCCCATTGTTTGCAATACTTTTAGAGTTCATGGATGATGAATAGAAAGTCAATGAAAGACAGTATTACTATAATATGAGCGTAGTTAGTGGCAGGGTTTTCCTTATAAACAAAACAAAAAAAAAGGTGTTTCGTATATTTCTGCAAGCGTGTCTTTGTATGTAAACATCATGAAATGTCAATTATCAATGAATTTTTTTCCGAAAAGATGCCACTCTTGTTTTAAGTTATTGTGTGGATTTTGATTGTAGATGGCCCAAACTATACTTATCGAATATAATCTTATTTCTGACGGTCAATATTTTCATTCCATCACCTTATTCCACCTAATTCTGGTTTTGGTATGAATTGTTAAGTGGTTTTTTTTTGGATCAATCTCCACCATGACTTTAGTTCTAAAATCCAAAATATCTTAATTAGAAGGTGAAACCTCAAATTGAAAAAGTGATACATCCTGCCTTTTTCCTTAAAGCATCTTATATTCTACACGTCCAAAAATAGATATGAGATATGATCTTCTAAAAACTCACCAAATACAAAAAAATTTCAATACATCCGAATACGACACTCACACCTAAGTATGAGTAAGATATGTTAATACGGATATGAAAAAGCAAATGAAGGGTATTAGCAATGGTAGTGAAATGTTGGCGGTCTAGCTTTTTCCATGGTAAAAGTATCAGGAGACCTTTATATTAGGGGTTTGATTGTATTTTGCTTGTTTTTTTACTAAAAAGTTGGCAAATTAGCCCTTGTATGTTAGATTAAGGAGCAAAATAGTCCTTTTGTTAAAAATTTCATTCATTTTTACTGCTAAAAACTGATCCCTATAAGTCAGCATAAGGTATACGTGGCAAGGCATGTGTAACTATCTAGCTATTCCATCAATCACACCAGTTTTTAATATTAAAAATGGACGAAATTTTTAACAATATAATATACAAGGACTAATTTACAAATTTTTTTAGTAAAATGGGTAAAATACAATCTGACTCCTAATACAAGAACCTTCGTGCTACTTGTACCTCATCTAGGCTCCAAGTGGTGGAGGTGAGGACATGAAGATGAATATTTTGGTGAGTTGATAAATGTAGAGAGGTTGATGGTGGTGAATGGTTCCATCAATTCAATGGGTGTTTGGAATTAATACATTTGATGCAGCTCCAAGTGATGGATAGTGAGGTGAGTTAGGTGTTTCAGAATTCCAAATATCAGATTACCTGTTCTGTATTTTATTATACAATGCATGCAAAGAGTTGTCTTGTTTCAGATCACCAAAACCATTGACTATCACATTCACCGGTTTCAATGTCTTTTGTATCTGCATTCATTGTATGATGATGTGTTGAATTCAAGTCTGCCTTTGTGATTGTAATGAAGAATTTATGAATGCTTTATTGTCTGATTTGTTAAACTACAGGGCAAATCAGCAGTTAACCAACTTTAACTACACTCCAATCAATCTTTTCAGCAAGGTTGCTAACGTAGTCCTTCAGGTTCTTTTTTTCTTACATAAACCTCCTTTTTCCAATTACAAATGCTTGATTTCTGTGTTGACTTTCGGGATTTTTAGTTAAATATTTCTGCTATTTTAATATTTGCATATGGCGTAGGTTTGAAAGTAAAACTTCCTATAAATGTATTTAAAATTACTATTATTATTTGGTTAGGGAAGAGGGACATGTTGAGATGGAATTCAAAGTCTAGTTAAGCAGATTCAAGTATTTGACTTTGGTAAATAATTGAATTTTATTTTTTTCTCTCCAAATATAAACGCTAATGAATAATCAGTTTTTTTTTTTTTTTTTTTTTTTGTGTTTTTATTTTGAAATTTAAGGTGTCGACGTGGACCCTAAAAAATCAAAGAAACGTGCATCTAAGCTACCCTAACTTATTATTTATTATTACCATAAAACTCTTATTTTTATCTATTAGCTATTACTCTAATTATCGGTTAAGTTTAGTTTACTCTAATAACGTAATCCTTCAAGTTCTTTTTTTCTTACATAAACCTCCTTTTTCTAATTTCAAATGCTTGATTTTTGTGCGGACTTTCGGGGTTTTGAATTAAATATTTCTACTATTTTAATATTTGCATATGGGGTAGGTTTGAATGTAAAACTTCCTATAAATGTATTTAAAACAAAAAGTCAACGAATCCTTAGTATTCTCGAGCAAGGTAGAGATTTTAAGTTGTATTCGAGTTTTATCATCTGTAATTACGATGCGTGGCTCTTCAATCTTAATATGTGCATATATCATAGATGATTTTGCTCGGTTCTTTTTTAATTGTTTTTGTTATGTTTAATACTAATTTAATTTTATGCTGTAATTATTTAGACATGCCACCAAAATTTAAATTTTGGGTTTTCTTTTTATGAAAACGACGTTGTTATCGGATCAAATGATATTTGAAATGTGGATCAGCCTAACACGAAGAATGAAAAGTAAAATATAAATAGTTTTTTTTTTTTATAAAACATAATTCAATGGTAATTTTCTGTAGTTTATTGGTAGGAGCAAAATACAATTTTATTTAAGTATTATATATACAGTGTTTGTATTAAAATAAATACATAAATTTATATAAATGATTTATTTTACTCAAAAATTCTAATAAATTAATACAGTAATTGAAATGTTAGTATTGCTGAATTGTTTGATGAATAAAAATGTATATACTAATTTGAAATTCACTAGATAAATAGCTGTTTTTGATAAGAGAGATTAGATATTAATGGAACCGAAAGCATAATTCTTTTTATAAAAATAATATTAAAAATAATTAATTATAAAAATAAGGTGAAGAATAAATTAATTATAGAAAAGGGCATTTGTTACTATAATTTTTGACGTTGCCCGCACCGATGAACTTTTAAAAAAGAAAGTTGAAAAAATAAAATATATATATATTTTTAGCTAATACAGCTAATGTTTCAGGTGACACCTTTTTTGTTATATAAAAAAAAAGTTGTGGTTTTAAAAATTAAATGTAAGAAAAAGACATTAAAGCTTCAAATACAAGACATTAAACTGCTTTGCTAATAAATATAATAATAGGATTGGTTACTAGAATAATAATAGGTGCAATTTTAATATAAATGTATTAAAATAATTAAATATAAAATAAAAATATTTAATATAATTTTAAATTTAAAATTAGAATGATAAGAAAATTTCTTGTAAATAAAATAAAATCTCTTCAAAAAAGTAAAAAAAAATTGTCAGAATCAAATCATGTGAATGAATAAATATTATCAATTGTGATTAGTTATTTATACTTGCTATTATAACGTGTTTGATTGAGTTAGTATCAATCATTAATCGAGTCTTAACTTAGTTATAAAGTAATCGAAACTTATTTCTTTTATAAAATAATTGGATTTAAAATCATAAGATGTGATATGTGGTGATTACTTACCTCATCTCTTAATTATGAAGTTGGGGATTCGATCTCTCGTAAAAATAAAAGACACTTGATGGCTAATCAATTATCTCTTTAGAGAGTATTAATAACGAGAGAATAGATTCAACCAAAAATAAATTACGATATTTATATCCAAAATATCGTAATATTTTATCTAAATTTTTTCATTTCAACTAAAATCACGTTTAATTTTTTATAAATTTATTATATAAATATTTTTTTCCTATTTTAGTTTTTTTTTTTTCTCTTTTTAATTTTGCTTTGGCTAAACTATGACTCGTGAAAAGAAAGAGATGCAAGAACGAAGCAAGAGAATTCAACAAAAGATAAGGCCCCTGCCGGAATTGACCCGCCACCCTCTCCTATTTTAATAAATTTGAAACTATTACATCATACTCTAAACTATTCACCGGCCCGCTTTCATTTAATTTATTTATAGTTTTTTTTCTTTGGAATTTAATCTTTTAATATTTAAAAATTGGAATAATAACTTATTTGATTCTCAAATTTTACAAAAAATTTATTTTAGCCTTTCATTTCATTTTTCATCTTTTTTAACTATTAAACTTGCACTTTTATCAAATAATTCCAAAATAGATAAATAAGTTAATCTTTTTTTAACTTTCCTAATGTGGCATGAATGAAAAAATTAACTTTTTTTAACTTTCTTAATGTGGCATACACGTAGGTGGATAACACTTTAGCATTTAATTAATTTTTAAAATTTTAAAAAATAAATAAATAATATTTTTTTAAAATTAATATCATTTAACAAGTATAAGAATTATAAAAAATATTTTTTAATAATTTTAAAATTTTTAAAAACTAATTAAATGCTAACATGTCATCCACGTGGCAATTCACATACATGTCACATTAGAAAAGTTAATAAACGTTAATTTTTCCATTTATTTTGAGGTGATTTGATAAAAAAAAAAATTTCAAAGATTAAAAAAGGCGAAAAATTAAATGAAGGGTTAAAATGAGTTTTTTATAAAGTGGAAGGGCCAAAAAAGTCATTCTACCATAAAATTTTAATAAAAGGGAGGTTTGGGGTTTAGTCAAACCAGAAAATGACGTAAAAATAAGAACAAGTTGGGCCTTAGTCAGCTATAAACATTTTACCAAAATTTGTCTTCACAAGCCAAGCCTACGGTGGACCCAGAAACTTGTTTTATTCAAGAATTTCCCAACATTTGACCAAATAATTGCTGCTAATTAATGTCAAATGGATGCAGCCCCACGTCATTTCAACCTTACCTTCTAACTTAACCCAACAAACCATTACGACAAATACACCAAGTTAAGGAAGCAAAGCAAGTAGGAAAGCATAGGACCATGCAAAACAGCAAAAGAAGGGAAAATAATCTTCACATTTCGTATCCAGTATGAACCACCGTTACATACAAAAGAATTATATGTATTGTACATGTTTGAAAACAAACATTTTGTACTTGGATTGTGAAAACTTACAAAGTGAATCATAAAAATGCTTGTTGCTTTCTGTTAGAGTTCTCCCTGATGGAGAGCAGCAGAATCTGATACACCACATATCTGGAGTAATATTTACAACAGGATGACATTACTATGAAAAACTACCCATTTTCTGCTGCGTTTTCTAGCTGTACAACCCGAGTTTCATGGTGCTGCGTTCAAACGCTAGACATCGATGTCACTTTGTCGAGCCAACAAACTAGCTGCTGCGTTGTTGGCCTAATTTTAGGGCTTTCATTTAAACAAAGGCATGCGACTTCAAGAACCAGCAACATTTCCTTATCGTGCTGCTTGCCATAGATAAACGGGTCAAAAACCTCACTCTCCTTGTTTTCCATCTTCATGCGAATCACCCAAGAGATCAAATCCCGGGTACCTTTTGGCTTGCACATATCCATGGGCCTTTTCCCAGTCAGAAGCTCCAAAAGCACTACCCCGAAACTGTACACATCACCTTTATAGGTTGCAACTGAAGCTTGTCCGTACTCCGGAGGAATGTAGCCTAATGTCCCTACCAGATCAGTGGTTACATGGGTATCATAGGGAAGTATGAGCCTTGCGAGACCAAAATCGGCCAAGTGAGCTTTAAAATTCTCATCTAAAAGAATGTTACTTGTCTTTATATCTCTGTGAAGAATATGAGGCTCACATGACTGGTGCAAATAAGCTAGACCCCTAGCTGCCCCTTGTGCGATTTTCAGCCTTGTTTCCCAACCGAGCAAGGATGGTCCATCAACCTTCTCATGCAACCAATAGTCCAAGCTACCATTTTCCATGTAAGAGTATATTAAGAGCCTGTCATTTTTATGCATGCAATATCCTTGTAGATGGACAAGATTTGGATGCTGTGCTCTTGAAAGTGCTTCAACTTCAGCGCGGAATTCTCTATCCATCTGACCACAATCA
The DNA here is from genome assembly GCA_039519145.1 of Kokia cookei. Lineage (NCBI taxonomy): Eukaryota > Viridiplantae > Streptophyta > Magnoliopsida > Malvales > Malvaceae > Kokia > Kokia cookei. The sequence goes on from CM076901.1 coordinate 31,476,042, forward strand.
CCAGAAAGCCGTTTAATGGCAACCTTATGACCATCGGGGAGAGTGCCTCTATAAACCAGACCAAACCCACCACAACCGATGATATTTGCTTGATCAAAACTGTTGGTTGATTCCAAAAGGTCATCAATGCAAAGCTCCTTGTAGGATTCCCAGTTTTGGAAGAGTACCACTAGCCTTGAACTGAGTTCTTCTAAATTTTTATCATTGGTGTCAGGCTCCTCTTTCTCGGGATCGACCTCGTTGCGTTTATGTGTACGCAGAACAAACAAATACATAAGGCCAATCAAAAGGGCTGTCCCAAATATAATTCCAACAACCATTCCAATGATGATATCTTTGTTCCTTCTTGATCTTTTTGGAGACTCATGACGATCTTCACTTGTATCATCTTGACAACTGAAACGATGATCACCACAAAGATTGTTTCCTTCAAAGCTTGAATTTGGGAATGTCTGAAATTGACCTCCAGAAGGAATCTTCCCATAAAGTTGATTGTAGGCAACATTAAAGATAGACAGAAAACTGAGACTTTCCAGTGAAGGTGGTATGGTCCCAGATAAGTCATTATGTGATAGATCCAGAATCTCCAAGCTGCTCATCTCAGATAAATTGTCCGGAATCGGTCCAGAGAGATTATTGAATTTCAAATCAAAAACAATAAGCTTTTTCAGATTCCCGAACTCAGGCCAAACTGGTCCACTAAGAAAGTTGTACCCAAGTTCAAGTGTTGGTGGAAAACTCCAAATTTGATTATACTGCAATCCCCTCGCACTTTCATTCTTTTTCATGAAGAAAGGGAAATCTGGTGAAGGTTCCTCCAGTGAGATATTTCCATAAATGAGGCTCGGTAATTCAGTTAAACTCTTAGGGATCTCTCCAGTAAATGAATTGTTCGATAAGTCCAAGTAAAACAGATCCCTATAGCTTCCCAACCATGGTGGAATTGCTCCACTCAGATGGTTCCATGACAAATCCAACAACTGCAAAGCAGAAATCTTGCTCAACCATTGGGGAATTGAACCTTTAAGTTGACAGCTTGCAATAACAAGAACCTTCAACTTTTCAAAGTGCAGAGTAGGATCATCAGGTAATGTTTCACCAGGGAAATTCAAGGTGAGAACCAAAGCAGCTAGGTTCCTACACTGTTGCAGAATATCAAGAGCACTGGAAAGATTATGGAGGCTCGAATTTGAGAGGGAAAGATAAGAGAGGCTATGGAATTGTTTGAAGCTCTCCGGGATTTGGCCACTGAAATTATTGCGGGCAAGGTTGACATCTTGCAATTGTCTGCATAAGGGAAGATTATCAGGCACAAGCCCAGTGAACTTATTGGTAGCCAAATCCAGAGAATTCAAAGAAACCATAGCAGAGCAATTAAGATATATAGAACCCTCCAATGAATTATTCCTCAAATTCAGCAAACTAACGGTTGGAGAATTGGACAGTGAACTGGGAATTCCACCACTAAAGTTATTTGAATTTGCTAAAAGATACTGAAATCTCTTTAGCTCACTAAACACATCCGGGATCTCTCCAGAAAAATTATTTGAAGAAATATCTAAATGAACAAGATTAGAGAGATTAGCAATACCAGGACTAAGTTCCCCACCCAAGTTGTTATCTTGAAGCCCCAGAAGTCTTAAATTTTGAAGCTGAAAGATGTCTTCAGTCACCACACCAGTGAGTTGATTTGTGCCAAGATACAGTTCCTCCAAGGAAGAACATTTTCCAAGCCCTGGTGAAATATTACCGGAGAAATAGTTCACTGCCAAACTAAGGAACCCAATTCCAGTGGAGTTAACACATATATGGGAAGGAAGAGAATCATTCAAGGAATTGGCAGAGATGTTAAGACTTCGAATTGAGGGCAGATTGATGCTTTCTGGGATGAGTCCGGAGAAGTCATTATAGCTCAAGTCAAGTTGCTCTAAATTCGGCATATGAAACAAAGAAAGTGGCAATGAATCTTTAAGGAAATTGTGGGAAAGATTGAGAGTTTTGAGCTGATCCAAACCAGCCAAAGAATAAGATAATTTGCCTGATAACCTTTTATTGGGCAGTTCCAACTTGATTACTCTACCAGCAGACGGAGGATCACAAGTTATGCCTTCCCAGTCACAACAATCAGCTGAGGAATTTGTGGTCCAACCATCAAGTTTTTTTGTCAAATTGCCCATGAAATACCGGAGAGCAGTCCAGTCTTTTTGATTGCATGTCAGGTTTTGAGAGCTGAGAAACTGAGATTGCAACAACAACCCAAGAACAATAACCATAGCCCAGCAGCCTTGAGCCCCCATATCAACAACAAGAGAGCAGCTTTGAATGCTGAGGACGAAAAACAAGCAAACCCCTTTAACCAAAGAGGAATTTTTTCCGATGTGGGTTGGGAGATTTGGGGGTTGAGAGAGGGTGAAAGCTCAAAACAGAAGAGATGAGATGAAGAGGAAGGGAAAGGGAAAGGAAAAGGGAAAGGGAGAGCAAATTGGTGGCTTTGACTTCAACATGGATTTGGCCATACACGGATTTCAATTGTCAAATGAGTGAAATTGAGAGGTGCTTTGCCTTTTGTTTTGCTTCTTTATTCTCATGCTGGGGGATTTTTTTTTATTTATTTATTTAGACTTTAGAGGTTGCATTGCGCCCCCAAATCCGTTGGCATATGGAAAGCACATCATCTTTCATTTTATAGTCAATTAAATACTATAATGGACTTCACCCTATCTCTCATTTTTCTTCCTTATATTTTTATATTTTCATTAATTATTCTGCTGTGGTTTAAAATAGAATTACAGAAGCTATGATAGCTGACCAAGCTTTGATAAATTTCGAATTATTAAGTTTTTTTAGCAATAAATTTTATTCTAAAAAATTGGCTGCAATTTCAAACCATTTTCGTCACAAAAAAAAAAAAGCTTTTTAATTGTTATGTTATAATAATATCCACTTTTTAGTACTCAAAAACTTTTGTTGTGAGATATGTGTTCGGAAAATAAAATTATAATTATTATTTTGAATTACTCTCTCTCAAATGTAAAGCATAGGCTCTTTATTGTTTCATTTGATCATTGACAGAATATAAATAATCAATAATAAAATATATGTAATTTAATTGAAATAAATAAGATATAATTATGTTTTAGAAATAAAATATATGTAATAAAATTGAAATCCATTAGATTATTATATAAAAATAATTATTTGAACTTAAATCAGGTTAAGCATGTTTGAAAAGCTTGAATGTATTACATCTAAATCTAATTAGAAAGTGAATTTTTTTTTTTTTATATAGCAAAAAGTGACTTTTCATTAGTGCTTTTGGGTTCGAGTTGATGGATGAATTAATGGGATCAGCATTAACTTTTTCTACTTTTATTACGAAATAAAGATTAAAGAAAAGCTAAATGCTTTTAGTCTAAGTTTATTCACGAATTAATGGGGTCTGCATTTAACATTTTCTTATTCTTATTACTTCTTCACCGTCCAACTTGTGATAAAAGGAAGTTATGACTGCAAACGCAATAAAAAAAATGTTTAAAAATATTCATTATTCTAAATATAGTGTCAGTTGCGTTGTCATCGTAATTTTATCTTTTCTTTATAATTCACAGAAAAATATTAAGAAATTGGTATTTATTTTTTTATATTTTTCGATGTAATTATTATTATTATTATTTTAATATGTTATAAGAAGACAAGTCGAGGTTTTAATCTTACTTATTTTTTTAATTTCTAAGAAAATACTTGATCATTAATAGAAATCATGACTAATAAAAATATAAATACATGATACATGATACATAATACAAACGACAATTTGATGCATGAATGTCATGTTTGTAAAGTAATCAAAAAAAAAAAAAAAAAAAACACTAACCGATAACGACGACGACACTAAAATAATTCAAAAATAAACTAAAAATGCATCATCATGATCAACAGTTGAAAATTGCATCTCAGTCTCATCATTGTCTAGACAATCAAGAAACCATTACCAAGAGTCCCACCGCATTAGTGGTGTATGAAATGATAAATCTCAAATGGCCTATTCCCTCCTTATATTGGAGTCCAATTTTACAAACATCGTCGTTGTGCTCTATTATGATAAAAACTTTCGAAAATGATTTTCAATAAATACTAGAACACAACTAAACTAAAATTTATTTTGAGAAAGATGTTTCTTCCTCAAAATATTTAGCTTATATAAAAATAGTAATAGTAAAATAAGGAAAATATATAGTCGTATTTGCACAATGGGTTGATGACTCAGTCAATTTAATTTCCTACAAAAACCAAAGAAAGAAATTCAAACTCCTTGAATCGTATTACATATAGAATGTCGCAAGTGCAGCTTTTGTTGAAAATAAAAACGTGATGACACTTGGGATTGATTAGTCTGAATGAACAGAAAGAAAAAAAAAATGGGGTGAGATGAAATTGAAAGAAAGCACTGTGAAGCAAGGTTAAGGTTGAATCAGAATTAAAAATGAAATGTAATGATGAGTTGATTTAAGATTAGTTTAAGAAGAAGAAGTCAGATTAATGGTGTGTAACTCATGAGGAATGGAGAGAAATCTATTGCTCATCAACTAACCCCAATATGTACATGTCAATATTAAGATTAGTGCTGCGCCAATGTCCTCTTAATGCATAATGATGGAGCATAAGGATCTAAAATGAGATTTTATTTTAATTGGGTTCTCTTAACCATTATCTTTGCCACATTTTTTAATCAGACCCACCATGGATTAGCCTTTCTGTTGCCCATTTATTATTAATTCTGTGTATGCCATTGATCCTTCCTACATTTCATTACTCTATACTTAGAGAATAGTATGTAAAATGGATGGCAACTTTTTCTTTTTCTTCTGCGGCACACACCATATGATCCACTACGTCTTAAAGTATAAATGAAAAGGAAAGGCTGAAAATCTTGATTACATCCACTACCCAAACTCATCATGCAAATGGAGCTAATGTTATTTTAAGAAAAGGTTTGAAGTTCAACCGTAGCCAATAAATAAAGTGAAGAAGATTCGTGGGTGCCCCCACTCACCCCCAATACCATTCGACTTTGTAAATTTCACAATCACAAGTTTAAGGAAGTTGTTAACATTTACATCTGAGCACCCGCAAGTGACTAAACCTCATTCCTCATTTTTATTTTGTAATGATGAGATATGATAGAAATCATGACTAAACATATGAGAGTTGTAGTGCAAATTAAGTTTAAATTATGGCGAGCTCAATCTTCATCAATTTAAATAATAAAATTATTATTATTATTTGGTTAGGGAAGAGGAACATGTCGAGATGGAATTCAAAGTCTAGTTAAGCGGATTCAAGTATTTTACTTTGGTAAATGATTGAATTTTATTTTTTTCTCTCCAAATATAAAGGCTAATGAATAACCATTTTTTTTTTGTTTTTTGTGTTTTTATTTCGAAATTTAAGGTGTCGACGTGGATCCTTAGAAATCAAAAAAACGTGCATCTAAGCTACCCTAACTTATTATTTATTATTACCATAAAATTCTTGTTTTTATCTATTAGCTATTACTCTAATTATCGATTAACTTTAGTTTACTCTAATAACGTAATCCTTCAAGTTCTTTTTTTAGTTTACTCTAATAACGTAATCTTTCAAGTTCTTTTTTTCTTACATAAACCTCTTTTTTCCAATTTCAAATGCTTGATTTTTGTGTTGATTTCCGGGGTTTTGAATTAAATATTTCTACTATTTTAATATTTGCATATGGCGTAGGTTTGAAAGTAAATCTTCCTATAAATGTATTTAAAACAAAAAGTCAACGAATCCTTAGTATTCTCGAGCAAGGTAGAGATTTTGAGTTGTATTCGAGTTTTATCATCTGTAATTACGATGCGTGGCTCTTCAATCTTAATATGTGCATATGTCATAGATGATTTTGCTTGGTTCTTTTTTAATTTTTTTTGTTATGTTTAATACTAATTTAATTTTATGCTGTAATTATTTAGACATGCCACCAAAACTTAAATTTTGGGGTTTTTTTTATTATGAAAACGACGTTGTTATCGGATCAAATGGTATTTGAAATGTGGATCAACCTAACACGAAGAATGAAAAGTAAAATATAAACAGTTTTTTTTTTATAAAACATAATTCAATGGTAATTTTCTGTAGTTTATTGGTAGGAGCAAAATACAATTTTATTTAAGTATTATTTATACAGTGTTTGTATTAATATAAATACATAAATTTATATAATTGATATATTTTACTCAAAAATTCTAATAAATTAATACAGTAATTGAAATGTTAGTATTGCTGAATTGTTTGATGAATAAAAATGTATATACTAATTTGAAATTCACTAGATAAATAGCTGTTTTTGATAAGAGAGATTAGATATTAATGGAACCGAAAGCATAATTCTTTTTATAAAAATAATATTAAAAATAATTAATTATAAAAATAAGGTGAAAAATAAATTAATTATGGAAAAAGACATTTATTACCATAATTTTTGACGTTGCCCGCACCGATGAACTTTTAAAAAAGAAAGTTGAAAAAATAAAAAATATATATATTTTTAGCTAAGACAGCTAATGTTTCAGGTGACACCTTTTTTATTATATAAAAAAAAGTTGTGGTTTTAAAAATTAAATGTAAGAAAAAGACATTAAAGCTTCAAATACAAGACATTAAACTGCTTTGCTAATAAATATAATAATAGGTTTGGTTACTAGAATAATAATAGGTGCAAAATAATTTTATTTAATATAAATGTATTAAAATAATTAGATATAAAATAAAAATATTTAATATAATTTTAAATTTGAAATTAGAATGATAAGAAACTTTCTTGTAAATAAAATAAAATCTCTTCAAAAAAGTCAAAAAAAATTGTCAGAATCAAATCATGTGAGTGAATAAATATTATCAATTGTGATTAGTTATTTATACTTGCTATTATAACGTGTTTGATTGAGTTAGTGTCAATCATTAATCGAGTCTCAACTTAGTTATAAAATAACCGAAACTTATTTCTTTTATAAAATAATTGGATTTAAAATCATAAGATGTGGTATGTGGTGATTACTTATTTCATCTCTTAATTATGAGGTTGGGGATTCGATCCCTCGTGAAAATAAAAGACACTTGATGGCTAATCAATTATCTCTTTAGAGAGCATTAATAACGAGAAAATAGATTCAACCAAAAATAAATTACGATATTTATACCTAAAATATCGTAATATTTTATCTAAACTTTTTCATTTCAACTAAAATCACGTTTAATTTTTTTATAAATTTATTATATAAATATTTTTTTCCTATTTTAGTTTTTTTTTTTCTCTTTTTAATTTTGCTTTGGCTAAACTATGACTCGTGAAAAGAAAGAGATGCAAGAACGAAGCAAGAGAATTCAACAAAAGGCAAGACCCCTGCCGGAATTGACCCGCCACCCTCTCCTATTTTAATAAATTTGAAACTATTACATCATACTCTAAACTATTCACCGGCCCGCTTTCATTTAATTTATTAACAATTTGATGAATTTATATATATATTTTTTGCTTTGGAATTTAATTTTTTAATATTTAAAATTGGAATAATAACTTATTTGATTCTTAAATTTTACAAAAAAATCGTTTTAACCTTTCATTTAATTTTTCATTTTTTAATTATTAAACTTGTGCTTTTATCAAATAATTCCAAAATGGATAAAAAAAAATTAACGCTTTTTTAACTTTTCTAATGTGGCATGGATGAAAAAATTAATTTTTTTTTAACTTTCTTAATGTGGCATGCACGTGGGTGGATAGCACTTTAGCATTTAATTAATTTTTTAAAAATTTTAAAAAATAAATAAATAATATTTTTTTAAAATTAATATCATTTAACAAGTATAAAAATTATAAAAAATATTTTTTAATAATTTTAAAATTTTTAAAACCTAATTAAATGCTAACATGTCATCCACGTGACAATTCACATACATGTCACATTAGAAAAGTTAATAAACGTTAATTTTTCCATTTATTTTGAGGTGATTTGATAAAAATAAAAATAAAAATTCAAAGATTAAAAAAGGCGAAAAATTAAATGAAGGGTTAAAATGAGTTTTTTATAAAGTTGAAGGGCCAAAAAAGTCATTCTACCATAAAATTTTAATAAAAGGGAGGTTTGGGGTTTAGTCAAACCTGAAAATGACGTAAAAATAAGAACAAGTTGGGCCTTAGTCAGCTATAAACATTTTACCAAAATTTGTCTTCACAAGGCAAGCCTACGGTGGACCCAGAAACTTGTTTTATTCAAGAATTTCCCAACATTTGACCAAGTAATTGCTGCTAATTAATGTCAAATGGATGCAGCCCCACGTCATTTCAACCTTACCTTCTAACTTAACCCAACAAACCATTACGACAAATACACCAAGTTAAGGAAGCAAAGCAAGTAGGAAAGCATAGGACCATGCAAAACAGCGAAAGAAGGGAAAATAATCTTCACATTTCGTATCCAGTATGAACCACCGTTACATACAAAAGAATTATATGTATTGTAAATGTATGAAAACAAACATTTTGTTCTTGGATTGTGAAAACTTACAAAGTGAATCATAAAAATGCTTGTTGCTTTCTGTTAGAGTTCTCCCTGATGGAGAGCAGCAGAATCTGATACACCACATATCTGGAGTAATATTTACAACAGGATGACATTACTATGAAAAACTACCCATTTTCTGCTGCGTTTTCTAGCTGTACAACCCGAGTTTCATGGTGCTGCGTTCAAACGCTAGACATCGATGTCACTTTGTCGAGCCAACAAACTAGCTGCTGCGTTGTTGGCCTAATTTTAGGGCTTTTGTTTAAACAAAGGCATGCGACTTCAAGAACCCGCAACATTTTCTTATCGTGCTGCTTGCCATAGATAAACGGGTCAAAAACCTCACTCTCCTTGTTTTCCATCTTCATGCGAATCACCCAAGAGATCAAATCCCGGGTACCTTTCGGCTTGCACATATCCATGGGCCTTTTCCCGGTCAGAAGCTCCAAAAGCATACTAAAATGGAATTGGACAAAAAAAATTAGGTCTGTTTAAAATATGAATTGAGTTCAAGCTTGAACTTTCAAGGTTCAAACCCGATCCAACCTATTTTTAAGTTTATAATACTTTATATTATATTAATTTTATATTATGTAATTTAAAACATACTAAAAAATAAATCTATATTAAATATATAATACTACTGTAATGTAAACATTAAATTAAATTAACGATTTAAAAAAATTCTATAAAAAAAAAGGTATAAAATTATTAAATCTTAAAATAAAATAAATATTTTAAAAAAATTAAAAATAGTATGGGTGGTTCAGGCTTGAACCTTTAAGGTCTAAGTTTGAGCTCGACCCAACCCATTTTTAAGTTTATAATACTTTATATTATGTTATTTTTATATATTATGTAATTTAAAACATACTAAAAAATAAATCTATACTAAATATATAATACTACTCTAATGTAAACATTAAATTAAATTAAATTAACAATTTAAAAAAATCTATAAATAAAATGATATAAAATTATTAAATATTAAAATAAAATAAATATTTTAAAAAAATTAAAAATAGTATGGGTGGTTCAGGCTTGAACCTTTAAAGCCTGAGCTCAAGTTCCACACAATTTATTTTTAAGTTTATAATACTTTATATTATGTTATTTTTATATATTATGTAATTTAAAATATACTAAAAAATAAAATCTATGGGAACTTAATACTTTTGCAACTAGACTAAGAAGTTGTTGGATTAATGGTATCAACATGGAATTAAAGTCCATCTCCTGGGTTTCTTTGAAATTTGTGTTAGGGTGGTGGTTGTGGGTGTGTTCGGTGTCCTTCTGACATATTTGCTCCTTCTATGGGCGGATTCTTCGGTTTCGGTTTTTTTGGGGTCTTTCCAATTAATTTTGATTGAGGGATCTCTCCTTTTTTCTCTCTCTTGTTATTAATTAGCTATCTTGTTTGAGTGTTTTCCTGGATTTTTTGACTTTCTTGGTCTGAATTTTATTTCTCTTACTATTTTGTGTTTGTTTTCTTTAGTCTTTTCAAGTCTTTTCATGGTCGATTTTGAGGGAGCAGAGTTGTCGCCTTTTCATTCTTTTCGGAGTGGGTGTTGTTTGCAATTCATAGAGTCCCCACTCAAATTGGGTGAAATAACCTATTTTCTCTTTTTCTTGAATTTTTTTTTTTGCATTAATAGGGTGATTATCCTTTTGGTTTTTTGTTTCACGTGGTGCTCTTTAGTTTTTTATCTCTTTTCTTTTCTTCACGTACTTTTTACATGTCAGGTATCTCGAGAACGTAAGCTTGCATATTTTGTACATAAAGAATTAATTTTCATTTTAGCTTTTCTTTTTGATTGTTTTTTCTACTTTTCTTTATTTTATAATTGACTTTTAACTGTTTTCCTTTCTAGTTTTCGAATTTTCTCTTGTGTTCCTTTCTCTTGCTTTCTTGTGGATTTGTAGGATTCTTTTATAGTTTGTTTCGTGTGTATCGTTTGTACGTGTGGGATTACATCATGGAAGATGATATCAACGAACTAATGACAAACTTGACTTTCACTGAAGAAGAAAGTAAGAGAGTGCTTTGCACAGAAGCGAATTTGGGTACGAAGGGTTATGAAGCATGGGCGGTGGGTAAAATCTTGGCTGAAGAAAAGGTCAACAAGAAGGCCATGTATAGGGTTCTTCATTCTCTTTGGTTTACAAAAGAACCTGTCAGTTTTGTAGCCTTGGGTGAAGATTTTTTTTGATAAAATTTGGACAGATTGAAGATCGTGAAAGAATTTTCAATATGGCACCCTAGTTGTTTGATCAATGCTTGATATCGTTAGTCCCGTATGAAAAAAATAAGAGTCCAAAAAGCTATGATTTCTCTTGGGTTCCTTCTTGGGTAAGGATTTTTAATGTTCCATTAGAAGAAATGGGTAGACAGTTAGCATTGGTCATTGGAGGAACGATTGGAGAAGTCCTTGCCATCGACTGGAGAGATTGAGGAACGATTGGAGAAGTCATTGGAGGAACGATTGGAGAAGTCCTTTTTGGGTAAGGATTTTTAATGTTTCATATCCGTCTTAACACAACTAAACCTTTGAGAAGAGTTATTTTTATCATTGGCAAAGATGGAAATGAGATCCTTTGTGGTATTCGATACGAACGTCTTCTAAATTTTTGTTACGTGTGCGGGAAGATTGGTCATAAAATCATGTAGTGCAGTCTTTATGTAAAAGGGAAGGATGATTTTCAATTTGGAAGTTGGTTGAGGGCCCAATTGACACAAGGGACTCCTGGAATAGGAAGTTGGAGATCCGGTATCGAGATTATAAAGGATGAGGACTCGATTAGCTAAAAGGAGGGCACTTTAGTTAGCATCAATGCAAATGATAATCAGCGGCTATCTCGTAATAAAAAGGGTAAAGGAAAAATGAATGATGAAAAGTCAGATTCATGTTCGCCCTTGGAAAGAAAAATGATACAGTTTACAAAGGATAAAAAAGGGAAATATAGTGCCAAGCGGAAGAAAGGAAAAAACTTGAGAGATGAGAGTGATAAAACCCTTTACGATCTGTCCGTAGGAAACTCATGGAAGAGGAGTCCCCTTCAACGGCGGTGGTTGGCGAGCAGCCCCGCCAAGAATTATAAAAACATTTAGCTGGAATACAAATATTCTTACGACAAATAATACAAAACAGTAGTATAAGGCAGTAGGGTCGATTCCACAGGGACTAGTTATTGTAATCTACTTTTGTGTCTTCCTCTTGAACATCGCGTTAAAGAGCGTGCCCACGACTCATGACTGTCTCCTAACAAAAATAAAAATAAAAGAGTGGGGGTTTAGAGATAAAACGTCAAACTAAAAAAATAAAATAAATTAAGTGAAATAAATATTGCTGCTAAATAATTAATCGAGATAAAGAAATGAGAAAAACTATATTTAATAAGCTTAGCCTCAGTCTTGGTTTTCTCTAAACTTGAATCGATCCTTGAAAATTAATCTTTCCTTTTTAATTGATAAGCTGGTTATAGCGATCAAGAACGTCCTAGCCGCCAACTTTTCTTCTAGTAGCCTATTCCGGTACGACTTACAAACCGACCCTTGCCAAATGTCTAACCACGTCACACGTGCTCGCGATTTAAGATTTCAACAGCATTGTGTTATGAAAAGCCCAACTAGAATTAACAACCTCAACCGCATGGGTCATTTAAATCCGGTCTCTACCACCCTTGACGAAATCCAACTAACTTCTTCCCACTTGGACACGCCAATTTGTTCGCGGGAACTCGAATGCAGCACAACCGATTTGACTTCCCACGCCAACCTACTTCGATCCAATGTGCACTTTTCGAATCAAAAGTATAATTAACTTTAAGGGGCAAATTTGTACTACCCCATAAACCGAAGTGATAGCGAGTATCGATAAAATTTTTTTTATCCCGGTTTCTAACTCACGATTATTTCTTCACGGAGTGATAATCGGGACTAAGGCTAAAAAGAATTTAGTGACGCATGATTTTAATCATGCTTAGTGGATGGATATGGTGATGGATTGCTTGTGAATATGAAGGATAGAAAGGGGAGGGGTTAATGTAGCAATTGGACAAATTTATAAAAGGGAATGAAATGGAGGTAGAAATGACAAACTAGTCTGACACAAAAAGACAAGAAGAATAGAAAAGGGATAATTTCTTAATTACTTCAAAGGATATTCAAGTACATCTCAATTGAATCCAAGTAACCTTATTTATACACAATTGGTTACCAAAAATAGCTTAAGTCCTATTAAACTAAATTACCCTATTTACTTAAAATAAATAATTTTAGTCAAAATGAAATTAGGAAAATAACAAATTTAATCAAAACAAAATTAATAAAATAAACAACTTTGACTAAGCTTATTTGACCATTTCAACCAAGAATTCCTTTTGCAATTCAGCCCTCAATGTCCCTCAAATTCGAATATAGCTCATTTCTTCACACAGGTCTTCAATTTAATCCACTTTTGCTTTCTTTTAAGTAAAGAAATATCAATTTGTGTACCTGATAAGAAATTGTATAAAATTAGAAGTATTTTCCTCATAATTAATCCAAAATACACAAATAAATTGCTTAAATAATTCACTTATCAAAATCCCCCTTACTTAGCCTATGCTTGTCCTTAAGCATAATGTTTAGTCTATATTGATGTTATTCAATAATTTTTTTTCAAAATCGAATTTCATTCTTAAACCAAATTTCATGCAAACTATTAGAAGATCAAAAAAAGATAATCGCTCTTGTTTAATCAACACACGTTTTATAGACTTTCAACCATTATAAACAAAATCAACCACTTCACAAAAATTTAAGCTTAATTAAACTTGCTACTTGTACCTAAATTTACATATGTATATATTCTTTTTTTTTTTGAATTTTTTTTAAGACACAAGGCAGCTCGGTTAGCGGAGTGTTACAAGCTTCGATTCGTCAATCGAATCTTTTTACGCGAATTGAGATGACAAGCCAAGTACCTCAACCCGGTTACTCAATTCAATCACATTTCCGAATCTTCACTCATAACCAAGGCACAATATATTTATTCACATCCACACTTCATTTATTTACAAAATTGAGTACTTATTAAGCAAGTCTAAAAAAAAAGTTTTTAATTTAATGAAATGTTCGACTTTTCTCATAATAATTTCAACTCTACAAGATGTGTATTTATAAAAAAAAAACAAGCAATTATTATTCATGAGCTCCTAACTATCCAAATGAACCAAGCATAAGAAAGAATTCAATCGTGAAAATAATTACCAAATAATATTAATATCATAAGCAATATGCAAAGAGAAAAATCATGGCATGCATAATGAATCCCCCTACTTAATCCCACATTGCCCTCAATGTGTAAATGTAAATAATGGAAAAAGATTGGACAAAGTGTACTCCCCGTGTTTTTTTATGAGGCGGAGGATGATTTAGACAGTTTAGGTTGGTTTTGACTAATTCAATCTTGAGTGTATGTTTCAACATGACAACACTAAAATTTGACAAGGCGTACCCACGCCATGACTGATACTGAATTTTCATAAAATGCCACGATGCACCATGAAAATGACACATGAAATGAATTAAACGACAATCTTTATTCAACTGAAATTAAACTTGAAAATTAAAAATTAAAAATAAAAATGAATTTAGGTTGCCTCTCAAACAACACTTTTATTTAACGTCGTTAGTTTGACGAACTTAAATGTTATTCGTTTAACGTATTGTGGGTCAATCCTTCCATTACGTGCACTTGAAAGTTCTCGTAGAAAGGTTTCGATTTTTCCAATTGGTCTTGAATCCCTTCTTGAGTTCTTCTAGTTTTTTCATAGTTTCGAGGTCTAAACTCTTGCATAAGACAGTTTGTAACCCATCTACCTCACAATATTCAAAATGAAATTTCATCAGTGGTTCAACAACACTAACACAAGAAACATTCGACATTGTACTAGGTCGGCCCATTGTTTCATAAACATTAAATTTTACAACCTTATTGTCGAACTCCAAAGTGAGTGTCCCACTACGAACATCAATCTTTGTACGCGCAGTACTGAGGAACGGTCTTCCAAGTAGAATATCAAAAGAGTTCTTCGAGTTATCGTCCTCCATGTCAATGATATAGAAATCTGCAGTAAAGATTAACTCATTTACCTTAACGAGGACATCTTTCAATACCCCTTCTGGATACATGCACGATCTGTCTTCCAATTGAATTATTACCCCTGTTTCTTTCAAAGGACCAATATTTAGAGATTTAAAAATAGATAAATGCATGACATTGATGGATGCTCTTAATTCGCACATGGCTTTCTTAATGCCAACATTACTTATTTTGCAAGAAATTAAGAACATACCTTGGTCCTTACACTTGGGTGAAATTTTCTTCTGTAACACAGCGGAGACGTTTTCTCCCATATTCACCAACTCATTTCCTTGAAGTTTCTTTTTCTCGATGCACAATTCTATCAAGAATTTTGCATAGTGCGAAACTTGTTTGATTGCATCGAGTAGGGGAATCTTTATCTTCTTGCTCCTTTTCGCCTTGGGCGAGCCTTTCTAGAAATGGGGGTTGCATAACAAGTGGTTTCGGTGGTGACGACTCTATTGGAGTTTTTGAATCTGATTTCTATTCTTCGCGTTCAGCATCGTGGGCACGACTCGTGCCAGTCACGGGTTTTAAGATTATACCACTCCTTAACGTAATAGTGCTTGCGTTATGTCGAGGGTTGGGCTCCGTTTGGGATGGTAACCTTCCTTGAGACTCCAAACGGCTAACCGTGAGTACCAGCTTGCTTATTTACTTGTCTATTTCCTGTAAATGCAGGTTAGTCTTTTCTTGAAAATTTTCAATAGTAGTAGCTAACCTTTCGACAATAGCTTCCAAGGATATCTTAGGAGGTGGGAGCTGCGGATTTAGAGGCAGCCTTTGCTGATATGGCTGATTGAACCGAGGATTCGATCTATAATTTAGGTTCGAATAGTCCTTTTACTCGTATTATATGTGTTTGAATAGAGATCGTACCGTCTTTGGGGTGGACCTAGAAAGTTTTTGAAAGCATTTGCTTGTTCTGTCGAATCCTCGTGTAAGATAGGACATGAGTTTGTCGGGTGATCTAACATGGTACAAATTCTGCAAGTTTCGTTGGGTTTGACTTATCTGCAAGCAAATTTTGCACAATATTAGTGAACTTATATATTTTATTTTCCAAAGCTAAAGTACATAACCCATGAACCCGTCTCGTGGGTTCTATAGCCTGTCGGAATTATTGAGAGTTCGCAGCCATTGTTGAAATCAACTCTCTAGCTCTTTAGGGAGTCATATTAACGAGTGCTCCTCCACTGGCTGCATCGATCATCGATCATCTTCATCTCCATGAGAAGTAATCCTTCGTAGAAATACTGCAGCAGTGACTGCTCAGAAAGTCCGTGTTGTGGGCAGCTTACGCACAACTTTTTATACAGCTCCCAATAGTTGTAGAGCGTTTCAATCTCTTTTTGTTGAATTCCCACTATATCTCGTCTCAGCTCGGTTGCTCGTGCTGTTGGAAAAAACTTGTCAAGGAATAAACGAGACATATCAGCCCATGTGTTAACAGATCCTGGCAGTAAATAAAATAACCATTCTCTAACAGAGTCGGCTAATGAAAAAGGAAATGCATGAAGTTTAATTTGGTCTTATGTTACTCCTTGAGGTTTCATGCTCGTGCACACCGTGTGAAATTCCTTCAAGTGCTTATGTGGATTCTCGTTTTGAACCCCGTGAAAAGTGGGCAATAGATGGATTAAGCTCGACTTTAACTCGAACAGTGTTCCTCCCGTTGGATAAGTTATACACAATGATTGTTGTTCATCCGGTGCTGCTATAAGTTGTCGAATAGTCTGATTCTGATCTTCCATTATCTTTGCTTCCTCGTTACCGAATATTTCTCTAGTGAAAGCTTCTTCTTCAAACTCTATTTATAGACGTTTACCGTGGGCTTCCTTCCTCAACTTTCGGGGTAATTTCTCTATCTCCGGAACAAAATCATTGAGAGGTGTCTCTTCAAACCTAGTCATAAAGAAAAACAAACTAAAGTTAGAAAAATGTTACCTGTCCCCGGTAATGGTGTCAAAATTTGATAGGAGTTGAATCCAACAAATATAATAATTCCTACGACAAATAATACAAAACAGTAGTATAAGGCAGTAGGGTCGATTCCACAGGGACTGGTTGTTGTAATCTACTTTCCTGTCTTCCTCTTGAACGTCGTATCAAAGAGCGTGCCCACGACTCATGATTGTCTCCTAACAAAAATAAAAACAAAAGAGTAGAGGTTGAGATAAAACGTCAAACTAAAAAAATAAAATAAATTAAGTGAAATAAATATTGGTGCTAAAAAATTAATCGAGATAAAGAAATGAGAAAAACTATATTTAATAAGCTTAGCCTCAGTCTTGGTTTTCTCTGAACTTGAATCGATCCTTGAAAATTAATCTTTCATTTTTAATCAATAAGCTGGTTATAGCGATCAAGAACGTCCTAACCGCCTACTTTTCTTCTAGTAGCCTATTCCAGTACGACTTACAAACTGACCCTTGCCGAATGTCTAACCACATCACACGTGCTCGCGATTTAAGATTTCAACAGCATTGTGTTATGAAAAGCCCAACTCGAATTAACAACCTCAACCGCATAGGTCATTTAAATCCGGTCTCTACCACCCTTGACGAAATCCAACTAGCTTCTTCCCACTTGGACACGCCAATTTGTTCGCGGGAACTCGAATGCAGCACAACCGATTTGACATCCCAACTGTACGCCAACCTACTTCGATCCAACGTGCACTTTTCGAATCAAAAGTATAATTAACTTTAAGGGGCGAATTTGTACTACCCATAAACCGAAGTGATAGCGAGTATCGATAAAAAGGTTTTTATCCCGATTTTTAACTCATGATTATTTCTTCACAGAGTGATAATCGGGACTAAGGCTAAAAAGAATTTAGTGACGCATGATTTTAATCATGCTTGGTGGATGGATATGGTGATGGATTGCTTGTGAATATGAAAGATAGAAAGAGGAAGGGTTAATGTAGCAATTGAACAAATTTATAAAAGGGAATGAAATGGAGATGGAAATGACAGACTAGTCTGACACAAAAAGACAAGAAGAATAGAAAAGGGATAATTTCTTAATTACTTCAAAGGATATTCAAGTACATCTCAATTGAATCCGAGTAACCTTATTTATACACAATTGGATACTAAAAATGGCTTAAGTCCTATTAAACTAAATTATCCTATTTACTTAAAATAAATAATTTTAGTCAAAATGAAATTAGGAAAATAACAAATTTAATTAAAACAAAATTAATAAAATAAACAACTTTGACTAAGCTTATTTGACCATTTCAACCAAGAATTCCTTTTGCAATTCAGTCCTCAATGTCCCTCAAATTCGAATATAGCTCATTTCTTCACACATGTCTTCAATTTTATCCACTTTTGCTTTCTTTTAAGTAGAGAAATATCAATTTGTGTACCTGATAAGAAATTGTACGAAATTAGAAGTACTTTCCTCATAATTAATTGAAAATACACAAATAAATTGCTTAAATAATTCTCTTATCATGTTACTAATGAGTTTGAACACATTCGTAGGAAGTGCGATATTGCTGGTTGTTTCGTGGTTAACCCGAACGAACGAAAGGGTGGTCTTGCTCTCATGTGGAAAGACGGGGTTGGTGTTAACATCTAATCCTTCTCTTTTAACCATATTGACGCCTTAGTTTGTATGCAAGGTATGGGTTCTTTTCGATTTTCTGGTTTTTATGGTTACTCTAAAGCTAATAAAAGACATCTCTCCTGTGAGCTATTACGAATTATTAGTAGAAGGGTTGGAGAGGATTAGAGGGGATTTCAATGAAATTCTTGACGACAGTGAAAAAGATGAGGGCAGAAGGAAATCTATTGCTGTGCTGGATGAATTTAGAAAAGTCATCAGGGAGCTGGCTTTGGTTGATGTTAAACTTGACAAGGGTTGGTATACGTGGACCAATAATAGAGGTGGCAACAATTTTGTAAGGGAAAGGCTTAACCGTTTTCTTGTTTCTACTAGTTGGCTTCGAAAGTTCCCTTTTCTCTCTTCGATTGTTCTTCGTCAGGCTTGCTCAGACCATGACGTTATTTTACTTAACTAGAGTGGTAGAAAACTGAGTGAAGGAATGATTGACCCGAGACTTCTCTTCCATTTTGAAGAATTTTGGTCTAAGGATGTTGCAGTAAAGAAAGTTATCCAAGACAGTTGGGGCAATGAAGATAGAAATATTACTGACAAGATCAACACCACCCGTCTTAACCTTGGCACTTGGTAGTACAATGGGTACAAAGATAGTAAAAGATCTATTAGTCATCTAGTTAAGAAAATTGATGATATCATCGACAGTCCTAGAAATGATAATAGTACAGAAGCGTTACGAAATACTCGTCGGAGCTTAGACATTTGCAGATGTCGAAAGAAACTTATTGGGTTAGAGAGCCAGGATTCGTTGGCTTAAGGAGGGTGATAAAAATACTAGGTTCTTTCACATGAGAGATTCGCATAGGCATAAAAAAATAAGATTGATAAACTGAAGGATGCAGAGGTGCTTGGGTGTCTAATAGTAATGGCATTAGGGAGGTTATCGAGAATTATTTTAAGACTTTATTTTCCATCAGTTGTAACAATCAATTTGATGATATTTTTGACATAATTCCTCGATGTATTACTAGTGAAATGGGAGACGATATTGACAGACCAGTGACAGATAGAGAAATTTTAGACACTTTTAATCAAATGGACCCGAGGAAAGCTTTAGGGATCGATGGTCTTTTGGGGACTTTTTTTAAAGAAAATTGTGAGGTTGTGGGGAGGTATGTGCTGAAGATGTGCCATGATATCCTTAATGGAGACAGACAGGTTAACGATATTAATGACACTGTTATTGTTCTGATTCCTAAAGTTTCGGACCTTGAAGATATATCGCATTTCTGACCTATTAGTCTTTGCAGAGTTATCTTCAAAATTGTCTCTAAAGTCTGGACAAATAGATTGAAATCTATTCTATCCTATTGTATTAGTACGAATCAAAGAACTTTCGTCCCGGGGCGTATCATCCACGATAACGCTCTTATTGCTCATGAATTATCGCATTACCTCCATAGCTCTGTGTATGGTCCGAATAAAGGATTTATCATCAAATTAGACATGAGCAAAGCCTATGATCGGATTGAATGGAACTTTCTCGAGGCAATTCTTGTGAAAATGGGCTTTCCATCGTGGTGGATTCGTAAAATCATGAATAGTGTCCATTCGGTTAGAACGTTATGAAATACTTTAGAACGTTGTGAAATACAACTTTCATCTTACTAAAGAGTTTTGTCCCGATAAAGGCTTAAGACAGGGAGATCCCTTATCCCCTTATCTTTTCCTTTTTTGCATGGAAGCCTTTTCTCGTATGATGTTATTTGCGCAAAGAGAAAGATTAATTCGGGGGATTAAAGCAAGTCAGAACAATCCTTGTATTAATCACCTCCTTTTTGCTGATGGTGCTGTCGTTTTTGTTAGAAATAAAGTTCTTAAGGTGGAAAAAGTGAAGAATATTATTGAAAAATTTGAAAGTGTTTCGGGGCAAAAAATCAATTTACAAAAATCTATGATTCTTTTTAACCCTAACACCCCAAGCAACCAATGTTCCCGTTTTAGTAATATTCTTAGCATGCATGCAATTGATTTTATTAATGATTACTTGGGTCTCCCTTTAATTATTGGCAAGAATAAAACTAATCTTTTTAGGAAAATTATAGAAAAATTTTCTAACAGGATTGAGGGATGGTAAAAAAGGCTTTTTTCTTTTGGTGGTAAGGAAATCTTCATAAAAGTTGTCCTTCAATCACTTCCAACTCATTTTTTTCTATGTTTTTATTCCTAAGGGAATTACGAATAAAATGGAAACAAGCATTCGTAATTTATGGTGGGAAAGTAAACATCAAAAGCGTGGTTGAGCTATGATCAGATGGGATAGAATATGTCTTCCTAAAAGGATGGGGGGCCTTGGCTTTCGGGATTTGAGACTTTTCAATGTTGCCATGCTGGGAAGGTAGGTGTGGCGCTTTATCAACAACACTGAGATCTTTTGTTTCAAAGTGTTGAGCTCTAAATATTTGCTCGATGGAAACATATTCAATGCTAAGCTCATCTACAGGGCTTTGTTTGCTTGGAACAACATTAAGAGTGCAGCTATGGAGCTCCGTGAAGGGTTTGGTTGGCAAGTTGGAAATGGTAAAAGTATTAACTTTAAGGAAGACTCTTGGGGATTTGAAGGATTGGATGGAGGATCCTTAGTCAACATGGATGTTGCCAATGGTTTATCTTTTATCAGTGAGCTTTGGCAACCTGCTTCTCGCAAGTGGGATAGGTGACGTGTCAATGCATGTTATAGAGACATTTTCGGTGATAAAATTTACGAGCTACCTATCGCAAATACGGATATGGCTGACCACATTATTTGGTTTCATTCCAAAAACAGATGTTATTCTTCTAAAGCTGGCTACACTTGGCTTTTCCTTTGCCAAATTGGGTTGGGGCCTCATCATATTTTTTGGAAAAATATTTGAAAGCTTCGTTTACCACCCGAGGTCCATATCTTCACCTGGAGGCTTGCTAATGATTTTCTATCGACAAATCTTAAAATTGCGTCTATACATCCTGAAGTTAGCAAGACTTGCCCTAGATGTAAAAATGAGGAAGAATCGACCATTCATGCTGTTAGGGACTGTCAGAAAGCGAAAGAAATTTTGACGATGGGAAGCATTGATGGCAGGCTGCTGACCAAACCTTGGGATTGCTGCATCGATCGGATGGAGGATGCTAGGCGTTGGCTGGATAAAATGGCTTTTGAAAGCCTTGTTATTGTAACCTGGAATATTTGGAACAGTCGCAATAAATTGATCTTCAAATGGATTAATGAAGAAGCTAAAGTGACGTGGGATAAGGCAAAGCACTTTCTAGATGAGTTTCATTTATATAACTTTTCTAGTCCTCCCTTAATCCTCAGGTCTGCGGTTAATGAAAATTGGAAGAAGCCTCTTGCCGGAGTTATTAAAATAAACATGGATGCCGCTTGGAGCAAGGATGGAACGGGTATTGGTTTTTTGGCACGTGATAATGATGGATTTGTCATTGGTGGCAGGGTTCTTTTTAAAGACGACATTATCAACTCTTCTTGGGCAAAAGCTGAAGTTGTTTTTGTTGGGATAAATTGGGCCAGAGATCATGGTATTCAAAAAGCCATTATTGAAGGGGATTGTGCTAACATCTTCAATAAATTGAACAGCACTCTTGTTGATATTACTGTGTTGGGTCAATTTCTGAAAGACATTAAGCATTCGACTCCTCAATCCTTTTCTATTAATTTCAATTGGTGCCCAAGATCTAGTAATAAAGCCGCTGATTGCGTTAGCACCATAGCTCTTAGGAATCGTTGTAATTCAACCTTTGATTTGGATTATCCGGAGAATATCCACAACTTTGTTATGTTTGATTCTGTTAAATAAGATGTTTGGCTCTTGTGTGTTTTGATCAATAAATAAATAAATAAATAAAATATATACTAAATATATAATACTACTCTAATATAAACATTAAATTAAATTAAATTAACGATTAAAAAATTCTATAAATAAAAAGGAATAAAATTATTAAATATTAAAATAAAATAATTATTTTAAAAAAATTAAAAATAGTATGGTGGGCCTAAAATAGGTTTGACTTAATCTTTTATAAATATGGGTGAGTTTGGGTAAAATTTTAGGCTCATATTTTGGTTTGGACTCGGATAAGCATGAAGTATATTAATATCATTTTTAGACCCGACTCATGATCACCTCTAATGGAGACCAAGGGAGCCTTGGCCTCCTATAATTTCGAGAAAATTTCATTTTTTTTAAATTAAAAAAAAATTAATTAACCCCCCCAAAATTTTTAAAAAGTTTCACTATATCTTTTAATTTGTTTTTTTGAAAATTATAAGGAAGCTTTTTTTTTTGAATTTTTTAAAGTTATCATTAATCTCACAAAAAAATTAAAGATTTTAATTGAACCCAACAAGTAGCTCCAGTGGAAAAAAGAATGTTGTTCATCCTAGAGCCTGTGGGTTCAAAGCACCTGTGCATACAAGGTATGTGTGCGTTGTCAAATAATTAAAAAAAATATAAACAAATATATAATCACACTAGTATATTAAAAAAAATTTAAAAAAATTTAATTAATTCCTCAAATTTATCTTAAAAGAACTCTCATTAAACTCATAACATTTTTTTAAAAATTTACTAAATTCTCTCAAAAGTTAATCTCAAAATTCATCACTGTATTTATTAATAAAAGAACATATGATAAAAAAAAACAAAGGAGCAGTTTGTTTTTATTATTTTAAAATGTTCAATTTAAAAATATAAAAAATTATATATTAAAAATTAAAATACTTAAATACCCTTCTGTTTTATTTTGGTATTGCGATTTTAGTTTAGAATACTAAACAATTTCATGGACTAAATTAACGTTTAATTAATTAATGATTAATCCGTTTTTTTTATGATAAATTATGTTTGTGTTTTTGTTTTGGTCACCAAATTTTAAAATTTTTTAATTTAGGCATTAACGTTTGTATTTGTTCTTGTTTTGGTCATCCACGGTTAAATTGATAACAAAAGTATTTTTCTATTTGGTATAATAACATATTTAGCCTTCAATACTTACATATTTTATCATTTTGTGCTCATTTTCTCTGCTTGGGTTTTAGTTAATTTGAGGCATTTTGAAAGCAAAAAGCGTTGAAAGGTTTAGTTTCCTCCTTTTTCTTGTTCGGTTAATATTGGCTCTTATCGGGGACTAAATGTATTATTATACCAGTTACAAAAAGGCTTTATGCTATTAATTTAATAGCGGATGACCAAATTAAGAACAAATATAAACGTTATTGCCTAAATTGAATTTTTTAAAGTTAAGTAACCAAAACGGGAACACGAGCATAATTGGTGACCATTTTTATAGTTTACCCTTAATAATAAAAGTTTTAAACCCTGATAATCCAACCAAATGATCCAGGGTATAGCCCAAAAAGGAAGTGATTTTGGGTTTAGGCATACGTTTTCAAGTCCACTAGATTTAGTGGACCTTCAATCCAAAAAATTTAAACCATGTTGGAAATTCAACTTCTGTTTGTTTGGTGTAAAGTTTTACGGGAAATAATTTGTAAAAAAATGTATTAATTTTTTTAGAAAAATTAATCATTTTCGATGTTTCAACGATTCTATGTATAAATTTTTTTCATTATTTAGTAAATTTATTTAAAATTATTCTCAAACGAATGAACACAATATTAACGGAAACTCGTTTCTCATAATTAATCTAGAGAAGTTTAATTGTTAATTAATTAAATAAATAAACAACATTGATTTGAAATAATCATTTCTATAATATAAAAAATAAAATTTAAGTAATATGTATAGAATTTATAACCTAATTAGAAAAATAATCAAATGCATAAATTAAGTAAACATACCATTATGAAAAAATGTGCATTGGAAAAATGCAGTAGGGACTAATGGCATGAAAATTTGGTGGTCTATAGATTACTTAATTTATAAATGAATAAAGTAATTACTTGGGTTTATTCGGTTGTTCCAGTTGGGCTTGAGTTATTAGTTAGGGTTTTTAAGTTTAAAGAACATTTCATGTTTTTAATTTAATAATTTATAAATTTAATCTAATTATTTTGATATTTTTATAATAATAAAATATCGTGTTCAAGTTCGTATATAATAAAAATAATTAATAATACAAATATTCTTACTATAATGACAAAAATTGTGCTCTTATGTAAATAAACATGAATTTATAAATTACAATAATAATAATAATAATAATAATAATTGAGTTCTCATGTAAATAAAAGTTCATAGTGTTATAAATAATCTAAAAATCATTAGAAATGTATGGATTACTAAAATTTTTACTTAAAAGACTAAAACATTTACTTAAAACTTAAAATAGATCCAAATTTAAGCGATTCTAATTTTATTCAATTTTTTTTATCAACTTTCCCTCTATTAATTTAGATAAAAATATTGTTTAAGTAATTTTAAATCAAAATCAATAAAAAAAATAAAAAATGTTTCTCAATTCATGGATCACATGTTTTATATAGAGGTTGTCGAAACCATCTTTTTTGAAAAATGTCGTGTCTCGAAAAAAATTATTTTAAAATTGACAAATAATGGGAGTCGCCACCAATCCTTTATTCGGTGTGATTGGATCACCACAAAACGTTTTAAAAGCCGTTTTGAAAACATGTAGGTCTCTGAAATCCAGAAAAACAGGTTCGGGAGTCGGTTACGAATGAGGAAGGGTTAGCACCCTCATACGCCCAAAATTGGTATCGTATTGATTATTTTTGGGTCTTGATTTGTAACGCTTAAGAGCTCGGATAAAGTTAAAAATACGATCCTTGAATACATGAATTAAATTTAAAAGAAATCGGGTTAGTTGGGAAATCTCGATATTTCAAAGTGATCAAGGAAGAAAGTTACGTTCAGTGAGTTAAGACATAACATTTCAAGATCCAG
The DNA here is from genome assembly GCA_039519145.1 of Kokia cookei. Classification (NCBI taxonomy): domain Eukaryota; kingdom Viridiplantae; phylum Streptophyta; class Magnoliopsida; order Malvales; family Malvaceae; genus Kokia; species Kokia cookei. Next base: position 31,501,254 of record CM076901.1, read on the forward strand.
ACATAACGAGCTTTCCTTTGTAAAACCTTTTGAAATCCTTGCGAAAAGGATATTTGATTATCTCGATTTGAAGAAAGGTTGCACCTAGTAAGTTAAAGCGCAATATTTCGGAATCGAAGATAAGGAAAAATTGCCTCGATTAAGGGTATTCGATTATTTCGATTTGAAGAAAAAATTGCACCTAGTGAGTTAAGGCGCAAATTTTCGAAACCCGAAATGAAAGAATATTGCCTTGATATTAAAGTTTTTGTTTTCTTAAAAAAAAGACAATTTCGAAAACAAGCATACGAGTTAAATATGAATAAGCAGCTAATAATGGATATTAAATAACGCGAAGTAAGATAAATAAGAAGATAAATTATTTGTGATAAAATCAAAAGTGCAAAATACGAGTGCATAAATATTTCAAATTAAATGCAAATATTAATGAGAAAGAAGAATGATGAAATCGGAGTTCAAAATGAGACTTTTCGGATACCCGAGGGCAAAATGGTAATTTTGGATTCTCGAGGGTGAAATGGTAATTTAGGGAAAATTCGGGGTTAAAAATGGAATTTTTGGAAGTTCGGGTCTAAAAATGGAATTCCTGGAAGTTTCAAGGTCAAAAATGAGATTTTTTGAAATTTTGGGGTAGAAACGAAATTTTTGGAAGTTTCGGGGTTAAAAATGAGATTTTTGGAAGTTCGGGGTAGAAATGGAATTTTTAGAACTTTTGGGGTCAAAAATGGGATTTTTGGAAGTTTGGGGGTTGAAATGGAATTTTTAGAACTTTTGGGGTCAAAAATGGGATTTTCAAAAGTTAAGGGGCAAAATGGAATTTTTAGAAGTTTCGGGGTCGAAAATGGGATTTTTGGAAGTTCGGGGGTAAAAACGGAATTTTTTGACAGTTTAGGGACCTCCGGGTTAATAAAACCAAATACGGGTGACACGTGGCAGCCCTTCAGGCATCCTGAAGTCAGAGGACTATTTTGAAAACCATAAAAAAATTTTGGGGTAATTTTGTAATTAAAGCGAACCTGATTTAAGGATTAAATTAAAACAAATTAGAAATAAAGGGAACCATTTGCACAAATAAGCCAAAATCAAGACACGTGGCGGCTCCTGGTGCTTTTAAAAGGTCGAGGGGCTAAATTGAAAAACCGTAAAAATCATTGGGCCAATTTAGATTTAATTAAAAGTACGAGAAGGACCTGATTGGAAATCTTGGAAAAAGCGGAAGGATCGAAAGCAAAAATAACCCTTCCTTCAAAAACACGCGGATCTTAGGTCGGATCGGGTCGGACATGGGTAAAAACTTTAAACGACGCCGTTTTGAGGTCAGAAGTCAGTTCCCAAAACGGTGCCGTTTGGGAGCCTATATATAGGCTGTTTTAGGGTTTTTTTCCATTTTTCCTTTCCCTTTTTTTTAAAAAAAACTCCGAAACACTCTCATCTCTCTCTCCCCTTTTCCAATTCGATCGCATCCCGATCCGGTGAGCCGTCGAGACCCCGTCGCACGTGCTTCACCAACCGTCGCGCATGGTCGACACGCCACTGCCCTTCATCTTTTGATCGACGTCCGTGCTCCTCCGCCCGTCACGCGCCATCCCTGGGGGCCGACCGATCGTCGTCCAACACGAATCGAAGGTAAAAACGTCTCTTTGTTCTTCTTTTCTTTTTTTTTTTTAAATTTAAAACAACATAGATCTGGACCGAAATCCAGATCCTAGAAAGTTCTAATCCCATTTTTTTTTTAAAAACTTTAAATCTTCTTTAATCCTTACCCCTTTTATTTTAAAACAGAACATAAATTTGTTTTTTTTTAACCTGCGTTAGTGTTTTCTTTGCAGGTCTGTGTATGACGAGGCGCAAGTAACGTTCAGAAGTGATCCCGGCATGAACTCCGACGACGGCGACACTATTCAAATGGTGTAACTTACTCGACCCCTCATTTTCCTTTTTTTATTTAATATTAATATTTTTTATTAATATTATTTATTACTGATATCTATTAATTATTAATGGCATTAAAGTTACCTGTTATTATTATTAAACGAATTATCACTAATTATTTATGTTATGTATGAAACGTATTAACAGTTTCAAAAACCCTTTTAAATGTGTGACTAATAAAGGTGTTAGACAATAAATATACATACATGCATATATTAGAAACACAATACCTCAGAACAGTAAATATACAATAAATGTATTTATTGGTACCTCTTAAATGATAATATTTTGTCTTTTAATTGTCGATAATGACTGTTGCCTCTCTGTTTGGAATCCGAATACTGACTGTGGATTGCTGTGAATTCCAATTTGTTTGTATTGATCTCAAGTGTTTTCCCCGAAACCAAAAATGAAAAAAAATGTTCTTCTTTTTGCTTTTAGTTTCGGCTTTTATAGCTTCATTACAAATAATGAATTTTTGGTTTTATGCAACTAAATGCTTGTCTTATCTCCTTTTGCAGGTTGCAGCGACGGTGGTAGAAGCAGTGACGGTGGCAGGTGAGCAGTAATGCAAGTTGTTGGTGAGCAAACTAAGCTACTGACGTGGCCTGTTCTGAATGGTTGGAAAGGAGACAGCGGCAGTACAAGTTGGGGTAGCAACAGACTCGGCTTGTATTTAGGTGTTTAGGATAGAGTTTGGGTCAGTTTGGCCAGTTGGGTTGGTATTTGTAATTGGGCTGAATTCGGGTCCCAGATTGTAATTCGGGCCCTGCATTTGTTTTGGACTTAGACATTTTTGTATTTTAACTTTATTTATTTTAAATAAATTTAAAATTTTAGACAAATTAAAATAAATTTAAAGGAAGTTTGGGGCCCGGTCAAAATTTGGGCTTCAACAGTTGCCCCTCTTTGCTCGTTGTTGTGTAACGGGAACAGAGCAAAGATCCAAAAGAAGCCCAATTTTGTCAAGTTCTACTTCTTAACTGCTCTTTCTTCAGCTGGCCCACCCTTGGCTTTACGTTTGTCGTTTAATTTCATTGCATTAGCTTCTCTACATCTTTGATGTTGTGATTCCATCTTGCTCTTAGGCAATTTTAAAAAGACAATTTGCTACTGTAATTTCACTCCATTCTTTTGAAATTTCAAGGATATTGGAATTCGTCACCGTAATCTTCGAGTCTGGTTTCATTGACCCGGCCTTCTTCTCAGTATCTCATCAGGAAGACGGCCGCATCACTTGTTTTGATCCATTTCTCTGTGTTTCATCAGGAAGACAGATTTGGCTCACTTCTTTGTATATCATCATGGAGCTAACCACTTTATTGCTTCGGCCTGCTTCTCAATGTCTCATCAGGAAGCTGGGGTTCGAAGATTTGCTCACATCGAGGGTGAGTTTAATTTGGTCTTCTTGTCAGTATCTTATCAGGAAGATGACCGCGTCGCTTGTTTCAAACCGCTTCTCTGTATTTCATCAGGAAGATGAATTTGGTCTACTTCTCCGTATCTTATTAGGAAGCTAATTACTTCGATACGCTTCTCAGTATCTCATCAGGAAGCTATGGTTCGAAGATTTTCTCACGTCGAGCATGGGTTTGACTTGGTTTTCTTCTCAGTATCTCATTAGGAAGCTAATTACTTCGACACGCTTCTCAGTATCTCATCAGGAAGCTAACCGTTTATCGCTCCGATCTGCTTCTCGGTGTGTCATCAGGAAGCTGGGATTCGAAGACTTGCTCACATCGAACGTGGGTTTGGTTTGGTCATCTTCTCAGTATCTCATCAGGAAGACGAATTTGGTCTACTTCTCCGTATCTCCTCAGGAAGCTAACCGTTTATTGCTCCGATTTGCTTATCAATGTGTCATCAGGAAGCTGGGATTCGAAGACTTGCTTACACTGAGCGTGGGTTTGGTTTGGTCTTCTTCTCAATATCTCATCAGGAAGATGACCACGCCGTTTTGTGGATAATCGCAATCTGCCCCGTGACCAGGGTAAGGCATTGGAGTCCCGTACCTTTTCTTCTTGGTGGTCTTAATGATTCATCTCGCCTTGTGACGGGGGTGTGACCTGTGAAATATGCTTCTATGGGCTTCTATGTAAGCCTCTTATTAGAAAGTCATGATTAGAATGAATTAAATGCTGCTAACTTGTATGAATGTGTATGATGAATGTCGGATTTGTTTATTATTAATCAGGTCGGCATGGTTTGTCGCCTGTCCAATATTCTACTTTTGATGTGTTGCCCTGTCCTTTCCAGGTTGTTCTGGAATTGCTTGTTTTTAAGCCTGTTTTCTAGTTGATAGTCTTGTTTCGGGCTTCTTGTAATTTCTAAAAACTCCAAAATAATGCTCGTAACTTTTTGTATGATTTATTAGTTCATTACCCGTTATTTAGATGCAAAATGCTTAGGCCAAAGTCGTATTTCAGAAAATTCTATTAAGAAGAGGATCAAAGGGAACAGTATATCAACATGAGGATCAAGGGAAACAATTATTAGTTGAAAATTGTCAGGCATACAGTGAAGAATAATTGGCTGCCTTAGGTATCGCAAAATGAGCTACTCTGCGCCAATCTTACTTGAGAATCACTCCTAATCTCTGATGTGTGCCTGGAAGATCTAGAGTGCTTTGTTGATATTTCAAGTTGTAACCTTCCTATTTTCGTCGACCCATTCTTTGGACCTGAGCCGCCCTTAGTGGGTTTTCAACTCAAAGTTCCCTTGGTTCCAGGACGCCCTTTGCGAGTTTTCATCCTAATTTTTTTTTACGCCCTTTGCGGGTTTTCATCTAAACTCCCATTTTATTTTTAGGCGAAGTATTTTTTTACCGAGTCTGAATTGACGGGGTTGTACAGGTCCTTGCCGTCCATCTCTGTTAAGATGAGAGCTCCTCTTGAGAAAGCCTTTTTTACCACGTAAGACCCTTCCCAATTGGGCATCCATTTCCCACGGAAATCTTTGTGTATGGGAAGTATCTTTTTCAAAACAAGATCTCCCTCATAGAATTCCCTCGGACGATATTTTTTGTCGTAAGCTCACATCATTCTTTTCTGGTACATCTGGCCGTGGCGAATGGCTTTTAATCTCTTTTCCTCGATCAAATTCAACTAGTCATATCGAGCCTGAACCCATTCAGCCTCGTCAAGTTGAAGCTCTGTTAAGACTCGAAGGGAAGGTATTTCAACCTCAATAGGCAAGATTGCTTCCATGCCGTATTCCAACGAGAATGGTGTTGCCCCAGTAAAAGTTCTGATTGAAGTTCTGTAGGCAAAGAGGGCAAATGGCAATTTTTCGTGCCAGTCCTTATAAGTCTCAGTCATTTTGGCCACAATCTTCTTGATATTCTTATTAGCTGCCTCCACAGCCCTATTCATTTTTGGGTGATAGGGAGAAGAATTATGATGCTTAATTTTGAACTGTTCACAAATTTCTGCTATCGTACTGTTGTTAAAATTGAAGGCATTGTTGGATATGATCCTTTCGAGCATCCCATATCAACAAATGATTTCCTTTTTCAGGAACTTGCTAACCGCAGACTTGGTAACATTCGCATATGAGGTTGCCTCTACCCATTTAGTGAAGTAGTCAATCACCACAAAGATGAATCTATGGTCATTGGAAGCTTTTGGAGAAATTGGTCTGATGACATTCATGCCCCACATAGAAAAAGGCCAGGGCGAGGTCATGACATGAAGATGTGATAGAGGTACATGGATCTTGTCTCCATAGATCTGACATTTATGGCATTTCTTGGCATAATTGATGCAATCGCCCTCCATACTAGACCAGTAATACCCAAATCTCATTATTTGTCGGGTCATCGTGAAACCGTCGACGTGTGTCCCACAAATGCCTTCGTGAACTTCTTCTAAGATCTTTTTAGCTTCAATTGCATCGACACATCTTAGCAACACTTGATCTTTTCTCCTTTTGTATAAGATCTCCCCGTCCAGGACATATTCACTGGCTAGTCTTCGTAGTGTCCTTTTTTCATTTTCTGAGGCTTGTTCGAGATACTTTTGATCTCTCACAAACTGAAGAACATTCTGGTACCACAGGTGATCATCTTTTTCCTCTCCATCCTCTATCTCAATATCGCAACAATGAGCAAGAGCTTCATAGATACTCATCTGAATGGGCTTTACATTTTCCATCCTACTCACCTTAATCATTGAGGCTAGAGTGGCAAGAGCGTATTCCATCTGGTTCTTTTCCCGTGGGAGGTAATGGAATGTGACGTCATCGAATTCGGTGATCAACTCGATGACCAATTTACGATAATCCATTAACTTGAAATCCCTTATTTCCCATTCTCCTTTTAGTTGATAGATTACCAGTGCAGAGTCTTCATAAATTTCCAAAATTTTGATTCCCCGTTTTATGGCCGCATGGATTCCCAATATACATGCTTCGTATTCAGTCATATTGTTCGTGCAATCAAAATCAAGCTTGCTGGTGACAGGGTAATGATCTCCCTCTGGTGATACCAAGACTGCCCCGACCCCATTGCCTGTGACGTTTGAAGCTCCGTCGAAATTCATCCTCCAAGGTCGTTCTTTTGTGATTGCCCCTTCCGTAGTTGCAACATACATTCAATCCTTATTCGGGAAATCGAAGTCTATAGGCTCATAATCTTCTAAAGCCCTACTTGCTAGGAAGTCTGCTATCGCACTTCTTTTTATTGCTTTCTGATTGACATAAACTATGTCGAATTCAGAGAGCAAGATTTACCATCGAGCTAATCTCCCATTCAATGCTGCTGACTCCATCAAATACTTCAGAGGATCCAATTTCGAAATCAACCAAGTGGTGTGATATAGCACGTATTGTCTTAATCTACGTGTAGTCCAGACTAGTGCATAACATAATTTCTCAATAGGTGAATATCGTGTCTCGCAATCAGTGAATTTCTTGCTGAGATAATATATCGCTCTTTCTTTCTTTTCGGATTCATCATGTTGGCCTAGTACGCATCCCATGGAATTTTCAAAGACCATTAAGTACATGATCAATGGCTTATTAGGAATTGGGGGTACCAAGATGGGAGCTTTAGATAAATAGTCTTTGACCTTATTAAAGGTTTCCTGACATTCATCATCCCATATACTCGGGTTGTGCTTTCTAAGTAAGCAGAAGATAGGATCGAATTTCTCAGTCAACTGTGAGATGAATCGAGTAATGTAATTTAGTCTTCCTAAAAACACTCGAACTTTTTTTTGCGTGCTGGGTGTTGGTAATTCCTGTATAGCTTTGACTTTATTCGGGTCGATTTCAATTCCTCTTTTGCTGACCACAAAACCTAACAATTTTCCTGATGTGGCCCTGAAAGTGCATTTTACTGGGTTCAACTTTAGTTGGTATTTCCTTAGCCTTCCAAATAACTTTTTCAGGATTCTTACATGTTCCTCCTCTGTTTGAGATTTCGCGATCATGTCATCGACATAAACCTCAATCTTTTTGTGCATCATGTCATGGAACAGGGTCACCATGGCCCTCTAATAAGTTACCCCTGCATTTTTTAGTCCGAAGGGCATTATTTTGTAAAAAAATGTTCCCCATAACGTGACAAAAGTGGTTTTAGTCATATCCTCAGGGTCCATCCTTATCTGATTATACCCAGAGAAGCCATCCATGAAGGAAAACAGGGAATGTCCTGCCGTGTTGTCGACTAGAGTGTCGATATGGGGCAAAGGAAAATTATCCTTTTGGCTAGCTTTATTTAAATCTCGATAGTCCACACACATACGCACCTTTCCATCTTTTTTGGGAACGGGGACTATATTAGCTACCCATTCAGAGTATTTAACCACCTGGAGGAAACCGGCGTCAAATTGTTTCCTGACCTCTTCTTTTATTTTTAACAACACATCCGATCTCATCCTTCGGAGTTTTTGCTGCACAAGTCTGCTTTCTTCCTTTATAGGGAGTTTATGCACCACAATGTCGGTACTTAAGCTGGGCATATCTTGGTAAGACCATGCGAAGATATCTTGGAACTTTTGAAGCAACTCGATAAGATTTCTTCTGGTTTCTACGGAGATGCTTGTCTCGATTTTCACCTCTTTCTCTTCATCTTCGTGCCCCAGATTAATAACTTCTACTGGGTCAGAATGAGGCAGAATCTGTTTTTCTTCTCGTTCCATCATTCTTAACAGATACGAAGGTAAATCATAATCTTGATTATCTTTAAGGTCCTGAAGTTCTTCCAAACACATATCTTGCTCGAAGTGGGGTTCTAAGTTAGCGTCAGGATTGCTCATATTATTGATATCCAGAGATCTGTCAAAGAATGAAAGGAAGGTCCAAAGAGCGAAATGAATTTGCGAAAGAATGACTATGTGGTTTATGTATGTGTATGCATGTATTGAACCTTGTTTATTAGATATGTACGAATGGTTTATTAGGCCGAATTTAAGAAATGAAAGAGTAGTTATGGAAAAAGTATAAAATGGACAGTGCACTTCATTCAAAATAACTGAATAATGACCATGGGCCCCTTTTACAAAAAGATCCATATTGCTTTCGAGCCTAAAGCAATAGGTGTTTTCGAGCATTACTCTGAGGAAATCTTAAAAATTACAGGGAGTTCCTCCACGGTCCAATTATTCAAGGTGCTTCCTAGCGCGCACGGGCCAATCCTCGATGGGTCCCTTTCCTTTCCTTCATCTGATATAGCATTAATGCTTAGATATTTTACAATGCCCTCTTTAATTCCAATTATCACTCGTTTTCTTCCCTGCTGGTTGATCACCTCTCCTAAGACGAAAGTCTCGTAGATGTGCGGGAAAACCATGAGTTCCCACGGGATATCCTTTCCAACCAGTCTGGCCCTCATTTATTGCCTCTTCTCCAACTCCTTTCTCTTTTGTTTTGCGTCTGGCTTGTACCCCAGGCCATAACGATCCCGTTTTTCCATTAGCATCGGCACATTAACTCTTCCTTGGAGGTATTTTCCCAGTCCTTTCCCAGGTCTCGCTCCTTTTCCGACTGTCAATTTCGAACCCATCCTGGTGGTCGATGATATTGTAGGCACATATATTTTCTTCCTTTCTAAAATGAAGGTTGCGTTGACAAACTCTAGTGAGCGGAACGAGCATTCCATAGCCTCCTCGTCCATTCCCATGTATGGTGGATCGCTTGTTACGGACGCGATTATTTCTTCCTCAGTATTAATCGTGATCAGCAGCCCTTCATTTATTAGCTTCACTTTCCGGTGCAAAGAGGAAGGTAATACCTCAGCTGAATGGATCCATGGTCTTCCCAGTAGACAGTTATAAGTGGCCTAATATCCATTACTAGAAAATCTACTTCATACGTATTTGGCCCAATTTGAAGGGGTATTTCAATCTTCCCCATTACCTTCCTTTCTGTTCCATCAAATGCTCTTACTACGTTATTACACCCTTTCATGTGAGAGCTATAGATTGGTAATCTTTGCAGTGTAGCTAGTGGTAGCACATTCAGGGCTGAACCATTGTCTATGAGTACTCCAGGTAGCGTATACCCTTTACAACGGGTAGTGATGTGTAGAGCCTTGGTGGACCTTACTCCTCCTATTTGTATTTTATCATCGCTGAAGGAAATGAAGTTATCTGCACTCACATTATTGACCAATCGATCTAGTTTACTGACGGAGATGTCATTTGCTACATAGGTTTCATTTAGCACCTTCATTAGTGCGCTTCGATGAGCTTCCGAGCTTAAGAGCAATGACAAGATTGATATACGAGCAAGCTGTTTACGTAGTTGTTCTACTACACTAAATTCACTATGTCTTAAGAACTTTAAAAACTCCTTTGCCTCATCCTCAGTTACAAGCTCGGTGATGGGTGTTTCCGGCTTGTTAGTCGTTCCTTTCTCAGGCTCACACATTCTAGCTTTCCATTTATTGACGTCTTTTTCTTCATTCATAGGGTCATAATTCTTATCGCTTCGGGTAACAAGGTTCATGTCCTCCCTGGGTTCCTCTTCCTTTGGCATGGTCACGTTGCAATTGTAACTCCATGGGACCCTCCTCTGTGTTTGTAAGGAAACATCGCGGGCTTTTGTATGATAATGCGGGGAGTTGTTCGTTCTCTTATCGTGCCACGAATAATCACCTTGGGACGATTGCTTCCGTAAGTCTTAGTTATCCCGTCTTCAGAGGTGCAAACATCATTAGCTTCCACTCCCTCTTCAAAGAATTTCAGCTCTCGATTGTCCATCATCATTTGGACCACGGCTTTGAACTCGACGTAACTTTGAATTTTATGCCCTTTAACGGCGTGAAACTCGCAATGGTCATCGTCCCCGACACTCTCTTTATCGCTCAAGATTATCCCTTCTTTAACCAACTCCTACCATATCTACCGAAGTAGAGATTGGATTTCTTCAATATTTCCCTTAATTTTTCGAGCTCCTTCTTCCAGCAAGGCGTTCACCCCTTGCTCTGGGTGATTAGGCATAGGATTTCCAGCTATATTGGGTTTCGCTGGCTCTTCTAACTTCACGATCCCGTGCTCTATGAGTCATTTGACTCGTCTTTTAAAGGCGGGGCAGTTTTCAATCGAATGCCCTTCTGCCCCAGCATGGTATTCGCAGTGAGCTTTTGCATCATACCAAGCCGGGAATGGGGGTTTGTATGGTCTTACATGTTGAGGAGCTTTCTCATGCGCATCGTATAATATTTTGTAGAGTTCCCCATATGACATTGAAAGGGGGTATATTGAATTTTTCCCATATTTAGCCTAGTGCCTACCTTTTGCCGCGGGGCATTTTGATAATTGCCTATTGGAGTCTTTGGCTGACTTGTCACGAAGGGTCTGGTGTAACCAGGTCTGTATATGCTTGCATTGTTGACCTCATTATCCCTTCTTCTAGGGGCAGGCCTTTTAAAGCTTTCTTCGGTCTCAATCTTACCGGCTTTGATCGCATTTTCAATCATTTCGACCATATCGGAGAAACTCTTGGTAGCGTTTCCTAGCAGATGATTTAGGTAAGGAGCCTTGAGTGTATTGACGAACAACATTGTTGTCTCCTTTTCTGTTAACGGTGGCTGTATTTGTGTTGCCACATAGCGCCACCTTTGTGCATATGTTTTAAAGCTCTTTTTTGACTTCTTTTCCATGTTCTGCAGTGTAAGCCGGTCAGGGGCTATTTCTATTACATGGTCGTATTGTTTTAAGAAAGCTTGTGCTAAATCTTTCCACAAATGAATTTTTGATCGGCTAAACTGATTGTACCATCTGATTGCCGACCCGGCCAGGCTGTCTTGAAAACAATGAATTAACAATTTATCATTATGCACATGTCCCGCCATCTTTCTGCAGAACATGGTTAGGTGAGCTTCAGGGCAGCTTGTCCCGCTATATTTTTCAAATTCCGGTGCTTTGAATTTGGGAGGGAGCACTAGTTTCGGAACCAAACTTAGTTCTTTGGCATCTACCCCATAGGCAATTTCAACCCCTTGCATCGCATCAATTTTCTCTTCTAAACGCTTGTATTTTTCTTCTATTTGTCTGGGAAGGTCTTCTCTTATCATTTCGTCAAAGTCTGAAACACCTAGATTTGCGGTATTATCTTCTGGATTTGACCCTGATCCAGTTGGATAATTAGCCGGTCGTGACGCGCCTGTGGCTGGTTGCTGTGCCCTTACAGTAATGTTGGGCTCTCGTACCGACATTTCCTGCGACGCTGGGTTATAGAGGGGAGTAAAGCCTAGCCTGGGGGACCATCGGGTCCTCTTCTTCCTCAATGGCTGGGCTTTTTCCTTTGTCAGCCATGCTTTGTTTTACTTGTGCTAATTCGTTCATCAGACTCTTCTGTACTTCCATGAATTGATTCTTCATTTCTCTGCACATTATGCTCATTTGCTCTTGGATGCGTTCTTGCATCTGGTCTTGTAACTCTTTTGAATTTGTTCCAATCTTTGCTCTATGGCTTTAGATTTCTTTCGAGTATTATAACGGTGTGAGTTTTCAATGGTTACTGATATAGCTGGATGGTAAATTTTAATGAGTTAGGATTGTTATGCAAAAATATGCAAAATTGTGACGTGAATATGATGCATGTATGCAAGAGAAAGGTATTGACTCATAATTCACTTTTCATTTAGAGGACTTCATTTGGATAACAAGTTCCTTAACATAAAGTAAATTATATAAACGGTTTCGCTTTGATGCTCAGAGCTTTGACTTTCTTAAGGAGTTTTGACTGCTTCTATCCTCGTTCAGTCTTTGTCTCGTACTGTATGCTTAACTCTTCGGCTTCAACTGCCAGGGTCTGCATGTGGTCAGCTACTCTGTGGATTTGATTTAAAGCTTCACCCATAACGTAATCCCTTTCTCTGATTCCCTTTTGAGCTTGCTGAAGATGCCAATCATTTGTTTCCAACGTCCTTTCCAGAATTTCCGTTCGTATTTCACTATTCTACAAAGAGGCCTCTAATTCTTCCACCTTCTCATTTAGTCTCTCGATCTCAACTCGGCTCGCCTTTAACTCTATTACTGAATTTCGGCTATGATGCCTATACAAGGATTCTTCCAATTCTCCTACTCGAGCTTTTAATTCAGCTACTTCGGCTTGGTTTTCCAGAAAGCTGCTCTTCATAGCATTTTCCTGGACTTGAGCGTCTTGGAATTTGTTCTTCTAGTGACTTGTTTTATTTTTCTCCTCGCGGACTTCCTGCTGCCATTGCTCTGATGTCTTACCCAGACCGGCGATTCTTATTGACAATCGAAGTTTTTTATAGTCCTTCTTTAGGCTGCTCAGATCTTCTTCAGCCTTATTCTTCCCTTTCCTTAATTTTTCCGCCTCCAGCTTCTGAACATCAACATCTAGTCCTAAGAGCACATTCTCTTCCTCTAGTTTTTCTATCACTTTCCCCATCTCAGCATTTTTCTTTTCAAAATCCTGTTTAATTATCTCTAATTCAGTTGGAACTACCTGCAAGTGTTCTTCAATTAGGCGGACAATCTCCGGGTTCGGCACAGGAATGTTATCATTGATCCTTTTGTTTCTCCACCAATCATATTATGCAGTCATCATGGGATTGGCGCCGAATGCTTTCATTTTTCAAACCTGGTTCCATGCATTCGAAATTTCCTTAATCCTTTTCTTATTGTTTTCTCCCCGGTACACGAATTCACATTGAGCTATCCCCTGTGTCGCGGGTATGAACTGTCTCGATCTGTATTGTCTTGAAACTAGCAAAGGCGTATATCCAGTTGCTCCCCATATTCCGGCTAATGAGACCCAGTCAAGATCTCCACATCGATATAATATTTCATCAGGAATAAACCATGGTGCTCGCCACTCTATGTCTTCGTCTTTGAGGCTTTGGAGTATGGCCATCCATTTTCTTCTGAGAAATTTTCCCTTCTTTGCGTTGCCACGAACTCTTTCAATGGGGAGTAATCTTTAGACAGGTACTGATAGGAGACTTTTTTCGTTTTCCAAAAGTGACTATGAAACCATACCATTAGTAGCGGTACGCAGGCGATAAATCGACCCTCACCCTCCTTTCTGCATGCATTTAAGGATCTGAAAGTTTCAGCTAGAATAGCCGGGACAAGTGTCACTCTTTTACTTAATCTATCAAACAAATCTATCACTGCGTCTTCTATATGTCCCAAGGCTTTCGGAAAAACGACCAAACCATCGATACTTAGGGATAAAATGTTGATCTTCTTCTTCGCATCTGGATGAGTCCATATCAAATCTCGCAGGTTCTTCCACGTGATGCACTTGTTATCGCCTTTGACCTTAACTCGAGCTGAAACCCACTGTTCGCTCATGCCCGTAATGTTTATTAACCTTTTAACCATGGTCGGGAGATTTGGAGCTCTAGAGTAGGCCTTATTTACTGACATCTTCGGACAACGGAGCAGAGTGGTGTATTTTTCTATCGTTGGTGTCATGTCTACATTCTCGAAGGTGAAACAATTGTAGGCCGAATTTCAATACTGTGTTAAGGCTCTAAAGAGGGATTTGTCCACCTTAACTTCGCACAAGTATGGCAGATCTCCATATTCTTGGAAAAAGGTCTGTTTCATGTTGTTGTCCCAACTGTCCCAGATCTCTTTTAATTCCAGCACATTATTTTAAGCCGTGCTGATCCTGGTGTAATCCCAAAGCTCGGACTCATATCCTTCCACTAAGCTGTCTCCTTTTTGACGTTGAGTCTCCTCCGACCACATGCGCACGACCATATTGTCCTCCACTTTATCAAAGTACTTGTTTTCCATGATTAATTCTCTTATTGGTAACTGAACTTTTGAGTCTATACTTTCTCTTTATATGATAATGAAATGCGATGCAAAAAGAGACAAAATAAACCAGTTAGCGAAATACAACAATATCAATTTACCAGTATAGCATAGAACTTAAGAGTCTAATTTGGGAGATTGCTAAATGGTTTAACACGACTCCTTCTAAAGCAAGTTTCTACGTCTTACTACATGTGGTTTTAGGCTCTAAAGTAGAGGTACCCAAACCAGCAGATTCTTCAATCCTCACCCATTACAAGATCATACGGATGAGTTCGGTTTAGGGAGACGCATTTCCCACATGTTTGCACGGAAGTGAAAACTTCATGAAAACAAGGGTACTTTGTAATCCCGAAAGCAATCCACTATCCTGCACGGAGGTGAAGACCTCACGAAGGAGTAGTTTCAGGCTTCCACTTATTAGGGTAATATCATATGCAGATGTATGCAAATATACACTAGCAATGTCACACAATATAATGTCACAAAAGGTGTTGAGGATCGCATATTAAACAAAACTGAAGCTTTTAAAAGTTTCTAAAGAATACCCGAAAATAATCAATTTTGGCTTGACTCTCGTTTATTTTAAAGTCCCCAGTAGAGTCGTCAGCTGTCGAAACCATCTTTTTTGGAAAACGACGTGTCTCGAAAAAAAATATTTTAAAATTGACAAATAATGGGAGTCGCCACCAATCCTTTATTCGGTGTGATTGGATCACCACAAAACGTTTTAAAAGTCATTTTAAAAACATGTAGGTCTCCGAAATCCAGAAAAAAGAGGTTCAGGAGTCGGTTACGCATGAGAAAGGGTTAGCAACCTTATATGCCCAAAATTAGTACCGTATTGATTATTTTTGGGTCTTGATTTGTAACGCTTAAGAGCTCGGATAAAGTTAAAAATACGATCCTTGAATACATGAATTAAATTTAAAAGAAATCGGGTTAGTTGGGAAATATCGATATTTCAAAGTGATCAAGGAAGAAAGTTACGTTCAGTGAGTTAAGACATAACATTTCAAGATCCAGACATAACGAGCTTTCCTTTGTAAAACCCTTTGAAATCCTTGCGAAAAGGATATTTGATTATCTCGATTTGAAAAAAGGTTGCACCTAGTAAGTTAAGGCGCAATATTTCGGAGTCGAAGATAAGGAAACATTGCCTCGATTAAGGGTATTCGATTATTTCGATTTGAAGAAAAAATTGCACCTAGTGAGTTAAGGCGCAAATTTTCGAAACCCGAAATGAAAGAATATTGCCTTGATATTAAAGTTTTTTTTTTGTTTTCTTAAAAAAAAAAGACAATTTCGAAAACAAGCATACGAGTTAAATATGAATAAGCAGCTAATAATGAATAAGCACCTAGTGTTTTCTTTGCAGGTCTGTGTATGATGAGGCGAAAGTAACGTTCGGAAGTGATCCCGGCATGAACTCCGACGACGGCGAAACTATCCAAGGGGTGTAACTTTCTCGACCCCTCATTTTCCTTTTTTTATTTAATATTAATAATTTTTATTAATATTATTTATTACTGATATCTATTAATTATTAATGGCATTAAAGTTACCTGTTATTATTATTAAACGAATTATCACTAATTATTTATGTTATGTATGAAACGTATTAACAGTTTCAAAAACCCTTTTAAATGAGTGACTAATAAAGGTATTAGACAATAAATATACATACATGCATATATTAGAAACACAATACCTCAGAACAATAAATATACAATAAATGTATTTATTGGTACCTCTTAAATGATAATACTTTGTCTTTTAATTGTCGATAATGATTGTTGCCTCTCTGTTTGGAATCCGAATATTGACTATGGATTGCTGTGAATTCCAGTTTGTTTGTATTGATCTCAAGTGTTTTCCCCGGAACCAAAAATGAAAAAAAAAGTTTTTCTTTCTGCTTTTAGTTTCGGCTTTTATAGCCTTATTACAAATAATGAATTTTTGGTTTTATGCAACTAAATGCTTGTCTTATCTCCTTTTACAGGTTGCAGCAACGGTGGTAGAAGCAGTGACGGTGGCAGGTGAGCAGTAATGCAAGTTGTTGGTGAGCAAACTAAGCTACTGACGTGGCCTGTTCTGAATGGTTGGAAAGGAGGCAGTGTCAGTACAAGTTGGGGTAGCAACAGACTCGGCTTGTATTTAGGTGTTTAGGATAGAGTTTGGGTCAGTTTGGCCAGTTGGGTTGGTATTTGTAATTGGGCTAAATTCGGGTCCCAGATTGTAATTCGGGTCTTGCATTTGTTTTGGACTTAGACATTTTTGTATTTTAACTTTATTTATTTTAAATAATTTTAAATTTGAAAATAAATTTAAACTTAAATTAAATTTAAATTTAAAATAAATTTAAATTTTTAGACAAATTAAAATAAATTTAAAGGGAGTTTGGGGCTCGGTCAAAATTTGGGCTTCAACAGTTGCCCCTATTTGCTCGTTGTTGTGTAACGGGAACAGAGCAAAGATCCAAAAGAAGCCCAATTTTGTCAAGTTCTACTTCTTAACTTCTCTTTCTTCAGCTGGCCCACCCTTGGCTTTACGTCTGTCTTTTAATTTCACTGCATCAGCTTCTCTACATCTTTGATGTTGTGATTCCATCTTGCTCTTAGGCAATTTTAAAAAGACAATTTGCTACTGTAATTTCACACCATTCTTTTGAAATTGGGTCAGTTTGGCCAGTTGGGTTGGTATTTGTAATTGGGCTGAATTCGGGTCCAAGATTGTAATTCGGGCCCTGCATTTGTTTTGGACTTGGACATTTTTGTATTTTAACTTTATTTATTTTAAATAATTTTAAATTTGAAAATAAATTTAAACTTAAAATAAATTTAAATTTAAAATAAATTTAAATTTTTAGACAAATTAAAATAAATTTAAAGGGAGTTTGGGGCCCGATCAAAATTTGGGCTTCAACAGAGGTGTTTATGGGTTGGGTCTGGTCGGATTTGAGTCGGGCCTAAGCATGATATTAACATATTTTATACTTACCCAAGTTCAGTCCGGTCCAAAATCTAGGCCTAAAATTTTGCCCAAAACCGCTCATATTTACAAAAGACTAACACAAGCCCATCTTAGGCCCGTCCATATTAGTTTTTTATTTTTTTTAAAATATATATTTATATTGTTTTATTTTAATATTTAATAATATTTAAATTTTTTTATTTATTGAAAATTTGTATATAAGCATATTAATATTTTTTTAATTTTTTCATTAGAGTAGTATTATATATTTAGTATAGATTTATTTTTTTAATGTGTTTTAAATTATATTAATATATAAAAATAACATAATATAAAGTATTATAAACTTAAAAGGTTGGGACGGGTTAGAGCCTTGAATATTCAAGCCTGAGCCCGACTCATATTTTAAATAAGCCTAATTTTTTTACCCAAACCCATTTTCGAACCTAATATTTTTGCCCAAACCCTCCCAAATTTCGGGTAGGCCTTCGGGCTTGGGCGAGTAGCCCAGCCCATGAACAAGTTTAGTCCTACAATATTACGTCACGTTTAGTTGGGTTGAATGAAATAGAGTTTTAATCAATAATTCAATTGTTTGATTGAATGGAATAGAATGGAAAGTAATGAGATAAAGCTGTAATAGTATTCTTGTATTTGGTTGAATGAAATAGGTGTTGTAATAGTATAAGGAAAAAGACTTAAATGACCAAAGTACCATTAGCAGATTTTTTAGGTAGATGATTATTGTTATTGTTATTACATTTTAATAAGATTATTATTAAATATATTTTAATAAAAATAATAATAAATAATTAAATCATATTTTAACATAATTATTATTAAATATAATTTAATAAAATAATATATAATTTAATAACATTCTTAATATAATTATTATTAAAATACGAATTAATAAAAATCATAATATATAATGTCAAAACCTTTTTTTTTAAATCTCGATTTATATTTTGGAGAATGAAAAATAAAAATCAGGTGTAATTAGGTCACCTTTCGAGATTATTTTTGTAAAAAATAAAAATCATTAAAATAATTTTGGTCTTTGAAATCATAAAACGAGTTCAAGAGTCAGTTACGCATAAGAAGGGATTAACACCCTAACATGCCTAAAACTGATACCTAATCGATTATTCAAAATCTTATTTGTTGAAAATTAAAAATTCGAGAAAAATTAAAATCGCGATTCTTAAACGCATGAATGTTGTTGAAGCCCAATTTCAACCGGGCCCAACATTTAAACCCAATTTTTAAGTTTTTAAATTTTAATTCATTTTGGGTTTAAATTTAGTTTAAAGTTTAAACTTTTCTTTTAAGTTTAAATTTAAATTAAGTTTAAAATTAATTTGAATTGAAAATTTAATTAATTAAAAAAGTCCAGTTACAAATGTCCACTTTACAAACCTAAATTGGGCCCAAATGCTAACCTAAGCCCAAATTCTAAAAGATCCAAACCTAAATGGCCCAAATCGGCCCAAACCCGTTACACCCAAAATCTGCTAAGTGTTGCTGTTGCTGCCTCCACCTCAGCCAACCAGAAGTCGTCACGTCAACCCAAAGCAGTTCCTCCTTCAACTCCAACTTGGACTGCCACTGCCACTGCTACAGCCACCATAACTGCACCTACAAAAGAAGAACAAGACAAGTCTTTAATGTTTGTAATGATCATAATACTGGTTATAAAAACCAGATTCAAGGAGTTTGGAGAGGATCCGCTTTTTTTTTTAAAAAAAATTTACGAATCAATAGAAAAAAACAGACTTCTAAAGTATCTTCCAAACCCAAACAGAAACAGTCAAAGACAATAGAGGTATTCGAATAGCCACAATAAGCAACAGGGGAATACAAGTCAGATTCTATTAAGTTGCCCAAGTACTTTTAATTTGCATTTATCATCATTCATGAGTTAAGAAGGTTTCTATTAAATCAGTTTCAAAAACGCATTCATGCAAGCATTGAATCTCATTATTTCATTTATTATCTTAACCTGTTTTAAAGGTATAATAAATACCCTAAATACCTTTAGTCATAATATTAACAATAACAATAATCTCAATAATAATAATAATAATAATAAATGTTACTAATAACATTAATAATACTAATGACAGTAATAATAGTAATAAGTATTAATAAATGTTATTAATTAAATTTTTTTTTTAAAAAAAAAAGAGAAAAAGGAAGCGAAGGGACGGAAAGCACTTCCCTAGTTTGGAACCATCGTCGTCGAAAACACGCTAAGTTTCACTCTGATCGCCGTTAGCCCCTCCTCACAGACAGATTTGCAAAACAAAGACACAAAAAAAGAGAGTTTTAGAATAATGTTTTTAACCCATAATAGTTTTCCAAACCTAAAAAATAAGTTCTTAAAACTTTCAAAATCAAGATCTTCCATTTCGTACCTGGGATTCCGATAATGAAGTGGAATAAACAAACTTTCGACAGTATTATTTTAGGACTAAAGCTTTCAAAACCCAGATCCATTTTTTCAAAATAAAGGGGTATAAAAAAAAGGGCGTTTTACCTTACAAGCCGTCGGAATCGGCGGTGGACGACAGTGCGTGCACCGGTGAGTCTTGGGTGATGGCGCGTAGCTCGACGACGACCGACAGTCGGAACTTGACCAGATTAGAGAGGGGAGAGAGAGATGAGAGAGTTTTCAGATTTTTTTTAAAAAAGGAGAAGGAAAACTGAAAAAAAAAAAAAAAAAAAAAAACCTAAGGTAGCCTATATATAGGCTTCCAAAACTACACCATTTTGGGAGTTGACTTCCAACCCCAAAATGGCGTCATTTTGAGCAATTACCCGTGTCCGACCCAAAATCTGAACCAACCCGACCTAGGATCCGCATGTTTTTAAGGGAGGGGTTACTTATGCATTCGATCCTTCCGCTTTTTCTCAAATTTTCAATCAAGTCCTTTTCGTACTTTTAATTGTTTCTAAATTGACTCAGTAATTTTCAATGCTTTTCAATTTAATCCTTGAATCTTTTGAAAGCTCCAAGGGCTGCCACGTGTCATTATTCTGGTTTATTTACGCTGATGGTCCCTTTTATTTTTGATTTGTTTTAATTTAATCCTTAAATCAAGTTCTATTTAATTACAAAATTGGCCCAAAAATTTTTCATGGTTTTCAAATTAGTCCTCTAACTTTAGGATGCCTAGGGGCTGCCACCTGTCACTTCCTTTTGGTTTTATTGCCTAGGAGGTCTCTAAAATGTTCGAAAATTCTTAAACTTCGAACTTCCAAAATTTCCAAATATTCCATTTTTACCTCCGAACTTCCAAAAATTTCATTTTTACCCTCGAAACTTCCAAAAATCTCGTTTTTGATCACGAAACTTCCAAAAATTTCGTTTTTGTCCTCGAACTTCCAAAATATCCATTTTCGACCTCAAAACTCCTAAAATTACCATTTTTACCCCGAATGTCTAAAAATACCCTTTTTAAACCCTAAATTTTCCAAAAATTACCAATTTGGCCCCCCCGGGTACCCAATGTCTCATTTTTTTATCTCCGATTGCTTTATTTTCTTCCACATCAATATTTACATTTATCTTTAATTATTATGCACTCGTATTTTGCATTTTTTATTTTTTGCATATCATTTATCTTTTAATTTATCTTACTTCGCGTTATTTATTATCCATTATTAACTGCATATTCATATTAAACCCGCATGTTTGTTTTCAAAATTGATATTTCATGAAGACTTTAAAATCGAGGTAATATTCTTTTATTTCGAATTTCGAAAATTTGTGCCTTAACTTACTAGGTGCAATTTTTTCTTCAAATCGAAACAATCGAATACCCTTAATCGAGACAATGTTTCTTTATCTTCGATTCTGAAATGTTGTGCCTTAAATTACTAGGTGCAACCTTTCTTCAAATCGAGATAATCGAACATCCTTTTCCCAAAATTTAAAAGGTTTTACGAAGGAAAGCTCATTATTTCCGGATCTTGAAATGTCATGTTCTAACTCACTGGATGTAACTTTCTTCCTCGATCACTTTGAAATAGCGAGATTTCCAAACAAACCCGATTTCTTTTAAACTTAATTCATGCATTCAAGGATCGTATTTCAAACTTTATTCAAGTTTTTAAATGTTTCAAATTAAGACCTGAAAATAATCATTACGGTACCAATTTTGGGCGTATGAGGGTACTAATCCTTCCTCATGCGTAACCGACTCTCGAACCTGTTTTTCTAGATTTCGAAGACCTACGTGTTTTCAAAACGGTTTTTAAAACGTTTTGTGGTGATCCAATCACACCAAATAAAGGATTGGTGACGACTCCCATTATTTTTTTATTTTAAAATAATTTTCGAAACTCGTCGTTTTCCAAAAAAAGGGATGGTTTCGACGAATGTCATATTTATTCTATTTTGAAAATAAATTTTGTTTTCGAAAAAACTTGTTATTTGGAATTAATCGAGAAAAATATCACATCCAGTAAGTTAGAAATTCTTTAATTAGCTTGAGAACTAACTTTCGATAATCCATCAACTTGGAATCTCTCGTTTCCCATTCTCCCTTGAGTTGATAAATTACTAACGTAGAATCCCCGTACACTTCCAGAATCTTAATCTTGCGTTCTATAGCTGCTCGAATACCTATGACACATGCTTCATATTCTGTCATGTTGTTTGTGAAATCGAAGTCAAGCTTGCTAGTGAAGGGATAATGATCTCCTTCCGGGGATACCAGAATTGCCCAATCCCTTTGCCAGTAGCATTTGAAGCACCGTTAAAATGCATTTTCAATGGTTGCTCTTTTGAAGCTTCTTCTGCTGTGGTTGCAACATACATTAGATCATCATTTGGGACATCAAAATCTAATGGCTCATAATCCTCGAGAGCTATACTAGCCAAAAAATTTGCTATTGCACTCCCTTTTATTGCCTTCTGGTTCACATAAACTATGTTAAATTCAAAAAGTAGCATTTTCCATCTGGTCATCCTTCCATTCAATGCAACCGACCTAATCATAAACTTGAGAGGATCCAATTTTGAAATTAACCAAGTCGTATGATATAACATGTATTGCCTCAACCTTTGGGTAGCCTAAACCAGAGCACAACATAGTTTCTCGATCAGTGAATATCTTATTTCGCATTCAATGAACTTCTTGTTGAGATAATAAATTGCTCTTTCTTTCTTTCCCTACTCATCATGCTGGTCTAATACGCATCCCATAGAGTTTTCAAATACGACCAAATACAGGATCAAAGGTTTGTCCAAATTCGGTGGCATTAAAATTGGAGCATTGGACAAATAATGTTTGACTTTGTCAAAAGTCTTTTGGCATTCATCATCCTAAACTCCTAGGTTGTGCTTCTTGAGAAGATGAAAGATAGGATCACACTTCTCGGTTAGTTGTGAGATGAACCGAGAGATGTAATTCAATCTCCCTAGGAACCTTCTAACTTCCTTTTGGGTACATGATAATAGTAACTCCTGTATAGCTTTGACTTTATTGAGATTGATTTCAATTCCCTTTCTGCTGACCATAGAGCCTAATAACTTACATGAAGTAGCCCCAAAAGTGCATTTGTTTGTGTACATCTTTAACTGGAACTTTCTCATTCTTAAGAACAACTTTCTCAAAACTTTCACATGTTTCTCTTCTGTTCGAGATTTTACAATCATATCATCGACATAGACCTCAATTTCTTTGTGCATCATGTCATGAAATAGAGTCACCATTGCCCTTTGATATGTTGCCCTTGCATTCTTCAGTCTAAATGACATAACTTTGTAGTAAAAGGTTCCTCACACGGTGACGAATGTAGTTTTATCTATATCCTCAAGATGCATCTTTATTTGATTGTACCCAGAAAAATCATCCATGAAAGAGAATAAGGAATGACCTGCTGTATTGTCCACCAAAGTACCGATATGAGGTAGCGGGAAATTATCTTTTGGACTAGCCTTTTTTAAGACTCGATAGTCCAGGCACGTTCGTACTTTTCTGTCCTTTTTAGGAACTGGCACTATGTTGGCCACTCATTCTAAGTATTTTACCACTTGTAAGAAGTCGACATCAAACTGTTTTCGGACCTCTTCTTTTGTCTTTAGGAGTACATTCAGTTTCATTCTTCGAAGCTTTTGTTGGATCGATTTACACTTCTCTCTTACAGGGAGCTTGTGCATCACGTTTTCAGTGTTTAGACTGGGCATATCCTGATACGACCATACAAACACATCATTGAACTCTAGAGCAGATCAACAATCTGCAGAGATACAAGTTCCAATCGTCACCTCCCTTTTGTCAACTTCATCCCCTAAACTCACAACTTCTATTGATTTTTTGTGAGGTAGGATTTGTTTCTCATCTTGCTCAACCATCCGTAGCAAATCAGAAGATAAACTACAATTTTGGGCTTCTTCAAAATCTTTAGATTCCTCTGAACACACATACTGCTCAAAATGAGGCTTTAAGTCGGCAACGACATTACTCATATCGTTGATATCTAGGGACCTGTCATAATTTAAGAATATTTATTGCGATATGAGATGAATGACAAGAATAATGAGAATTTTTGCCAATTTAGGTGAAAGAAAGTGAATCTTTTTTATTGAAAATAAAAAAAGCAAATGAACATGTGCCCTTTACAAAAAGATCCCGATTGCTCTCGGTCTTAGAGTAACAAGGGTGTTCTGAACATTACTTTAGAAAAGACTTAAAAGTTACAAGGAGCTCTTCCACAGTCTAGTTGTCTAGAATGCTTTAGAGGGCGTAGGGGCGAATTCCTGACGAATTCATTTATTCACTCATCCCTTCGGAAATAATGTTGATCTTTAGATTATCCATTATTCTTGCCAACCTATCTTCTTTCGGCTTTCGCTCGGGGTTAATAATAGCTCTCAACACAAATGACTTTGAGATATGAGGAAGGACCATTGACTTTCTCTTGATCTCTTCCCCACTTATTCGTGCTTTTCTCTTCTCTTATTTTTTTGTAGTTCTTCATTTGTCTGTTTCATATTTGGCTTGAATCCTAAATCGAACTGATCATGTTTCTCTGCCAATACTTACGCTATAATCCTTCCTTGGAGATATCTCCCCAATCCTCTTCTAGGTGAAACTTCTTTTCCAATAATCATTTTCAGCCCCATCCTGGTGATCGTCAATATCTTTGTTGTAAAGATCTTATCTCCTTCAGCCACAAAGGTAGCATTCAAAAACTACAATGATAAAAAGTAACACTCCATGGTCTCTTCATCTGTACTTATGGAGGGCGCATCGCTAGTCACTGATGCAATGATGCCCTTGTAACAGTTAAAATTCGAACACCATTGTCGATTAGGATTTTTAGTGTTTTATTGTCATTTATCACTGTTCATCTTTTCGTTATTTTATACAACTTCATTTATTAAAATATTTCACTTCACATGTTACACATCGTCATTTAAACATAAACACAAATCAATAATAGTAAAAATGACATTTTTAATATTTTAGGAGGCTTTAATGATTCCTAATAGTCAAGTATCAGTAGTAGCCCTGTCAATAACCAATTTTAAAATGATGTAGATTTCTATCGGTACCTGTGCTAGTTCTATCGATACAAGTACAATTTTTACCAATACATGTCATGCATCTACCGATACTAAAAACTCCAGAGAGCTATAATTCTCACCTTACAACTTCTACCAAAACATACATGGGTTCTATCGAAACAAGTATGCAAAATCTCAAGATTTATACCAAACAAAAGTCCATTAACTTCATTCATACGCAACTTTAATTATGTATTAAAGTCAACACAAGTACATGATTTTTATGTCAATACAAGGTACTAAAAGTCTACGTTCAACATTTTATTAAACAAAGAAAGGTTTTTCACAAACTCGTTGTACATAAGCAAAAGGTAACATCATCCTACTACATTTCATATTAACAAAGTGATGTAAAAGTCTACCGAACAACTCCGGGATAGTGTGATGCTTCAAGATAATCTAATCTCCGAACAGCAAAATTGAATCTACAAAACAATAGCAATTTCACAGGTAAGCACTTCTTAGCTTAGTAAGTTCATGAAGTTAATAGATTCACTAACTTCAAGAGTTACCAATCAAATTGACTAAATGAATTAAACCATATACATTTAGGTAAATTTCAATTAGCATTTGATACTCACGATGACATAAAGTCATCGGACCTTTAATCCATAATGAATTTTCACTTCATTCATATACTTACGATGACATATAGTCATCGGACCTCATAATCCATAAGGGATTCATATACCCACGATGAAACATAGTTATTAGACTTATTAATCTGTAAAGGATTCATATACTCACGATGACACATAGCCACCGGACCTCATAATTCGTAAGGGATTCATATAATCACAATGACACAGAGTCATCGGACCATTTCATTTACAGCTTAAAGCCTATTTGCATTTTATTTTCCTTCATTCTCGTCTTCCATAATTTCGATTATCATTTCATCTCACTACAATAGTTTACATTACAAGAATATTCAATTTAAATTTAAATTTAACCATACGAACTTACCAGACTGGATTGCTGCTGTGAATGAATTCTAGGGACTACTCCGCTAATTTTTCTTTTTCTCGATCGGTGGGACGGTCGTAGTCTACATTCACAAATCATTCCACTCCTCCCATTAAATCACACAACCAATTCATTTAACACAATATAATCCTTTTTGGTAAAATTATGATTTTACCCCTAATACTTTCCTTTTATTCAAACTAGTCCTTTCAACACAAAATATGCAAAATAACTATTTCCTTTCTAAACCCTTAGCAGTTGAAAGTTCCAAGCCCTCACACAAGTCCTTAAATTTCATTTATTTTATACCAAGTACACCTAATTTCATCATTTTAACATTTTAGTTATTAAACCCTAATTTCATAAAAAATCACTTTACAAAAATATCAAACCCAATCATCAAGGATACAAATCCATCGAAAACTTTCAAGAGAAAGCATATTCAACAATGGCAAGATTTATAACATTTGACATATTACAAATTGGTCCTTGAGCTAGTTAGATTAAGCTAATACGAACACAAAAACATAAAAATTACTAAAAATGGATAAAGTTTACATACTCAAATCGAAGCTCAAAGTCTAACAATGGAAACCCTAAGTTTTCCCAAGCTAGCCGTGAGGAAGAAGATGAAAATAAGATAATTTTCATCTTTCTTTGTTTTAATTTTTACTTATATAATAATGGCATTTTTGTAAATTTATAAGCTTTTATAATTAACCTAATTAATCCACTTGAACCTTAATTAATCTCACTTTTAAGCACTTAAATATCATAACTATCCACTCACTTAACCACTATTGGCTAGTTTGCTTGTTTGATCCTTCTAATTAAATAATTTTACATTTGCACCATTTTCAATTTAATCCTTTTTACTTTATTAACTATGTAAATGGTAGAATCTTTTAACCAAAATTTAATACGATGATATTAACATCATAAATATTAAATAAATAATATTTATAACTCGACTCGTCGGAGTTGTGATCCCAAAATCAATGTTTTTGACACCACTGAAAATCGGGTTGTTACAGTCCTCCTCAACATTAATGGTGATTAATCGACCCTTTGTTACCAATTTTAACTTTTGATGCAGCGATGACAATACTACCCTTATCGAATGGCTCCACGTTCTTCCCAACAAGCAATTGTAACTAGGCCTAATGTCCATCACCAGAAAGTCCATCTCGTACGTGTTTAGACTAATTAGGAGTGGAATCTCAGTTCGATCCATCACTTGTCTCTCCATTTCATCAAATGCCCTTACTATGCTATGGCATGCCTTCATGTGAGAGTTGTCTATCAGTAACCTATTCAGTGTTGTTAGTGGTAGCACATTTAAGGCTGAGCATTATCTATCAATACGCCCGATAAAGTGTACCCTTTGCATTGAGTCGTAATGTGAAGAGCTTTCGTTGAGCCCATGTCCTTTGGAGGTATTTCATCATCATTGAAGAAAATGAAATTATCTCTACTTATGTTATAAACCAGCCGGTCCAACTTGTTTACTGAGATCTTTTACCACATACGTTTCATTCAACACTTTCATTAACGCGTTACGGTGGACTTATGAACTTGATAGCATGGATAAAATTGATACTCGATCTGGTTGCCAATCTAACTATTCCACCACGTTGTACTCGCTATGCTTTAGGAATTTCAAAAATTCCTTAGCCTTCTCCTTAATTACTGGCTCATTCACTGACATCTCGAGTTTACTATTTTCTCTCGTCTCAAACTCAACCATCAAGGCTTTCTTATAAGCCTCCTTCTCTGCATTCGTAAGACTTGCATTTTCATTCAATCCTTCCTTATTCGGTACTATTACACTACAGTCATAGCTCCACAATACCCTTTTATTGTCCTTATAAGAAAATGTCACGGGTTTCTAAATGATGACTCGTGGTGTCATTCGACCTCCAACCTTACCCGTTGGCTTGGATATAATTACCACTGGTAGGTTCGCCTTATAAGCCTTTCCGGTGCCCCTTTCTTAGAAGCACAAACATAATTTGTCTCTTCATCTTTCCTTTCCTCAAAGAATTCAAGTTCTTTATTATCTATCAACTCTTGTACCAAAGTTCGGAATTCGACACACCCTTGAATTTTATGCCCCTCCACGTGAAACTCGCAGTAATTTTCAATTGTTGTTACCATGTCTTCTCTCTTGCACGATGAAACCCCTGTTGACCATAAGTTACCAAACTCATTTTAATGGAGACTTGACCTTCCTCACATCATTTTTAATCCTCTAGCTCCTTTCTTCTATTATTTCATTCACCCCTTGATCAGGATGATTTGGAAAGAGATTTCTAACCATGTTAGGTCTTGCGGATTTATCGAACCTTATGATCTCAATATTAATAAATCTTTCAATCAACTTCTTGATAACAGTGCAATTCTCGATGGAGTGACCCGTTATTCTTGTATGGTAATCACATTGAGCATTTGTGTCGTACCATTTTGGGAACTAGGGTTGCATTGGCTTCAAATAATAGGGGGACATCAATCGGGCCTCGTATAAACTCTTATAAAGCTCCTTTAGGTCATCGGGATGGGAGTGAATTGGATTCTTTCAGTGTTAGGCCTCGAGCTCAATTCTTGTCTCGGTCTACTTTGATAATTGGTTGTCGGGGCTTTAGACTGTGTCACCATGACTAATTTTGTAACATTTGCCCGGTATAAGCTTATATTATTCACCTCATTATCCTTCCTTTTAGGAGCAGACCTTTTGGTAGTTTTTTCGAGATCGACTTTTTCACTTCAGATTGCATTTTTTATAGTGCTATAAACGTCACAACAATAATGTGCAAGCGGACACTGTCAATGCAAGTATAATAGACAGATGCAAGTCTGTCAGATATCGATCCCACGAGGATAGTGTTCTTGTTGCTTAAATTTGTCAAAGCAAAAGTAGTTAAAATAAGAAGAATTGGCAAGAGTAATGTCAGTGCAATTAAGTCAAGACTATACAAATAAAAGAGTTAAAATTGTCAACACAAATACTGTAAAACTGTAATACGAATTGTTAGACCAATTTAATAGAAGATGAAATGAATGTTGAAGATGTTTTGTGAATGTAAATTAAGAAAATTAAAGAAGTAAAACAATTATAAAGGAGTAGGGGGATCCCTGATTTGACAAGTTGACAAACACTAAATGTGACTACAAGATAACTAGCAGATAAATTATCGTCGCAATTAAGTTCTATAAGATCTCACTACTTTCAACTTCTCTGTTTAGCAAACTCACATTCTCCTTACCTTCCAGTGCCGACAATACTTTACATTTGAGAACAAGTGGCTAAAGTTCCTTCTTGCCTCAAGCAACTTCCATTGTCTTGCTTGATGATCTAACTTCGTCACTGCACCTTCCAGTGACTAGGACTGCAATCACACTTCCATGGTCAAAATAGTTAAATCCAAAGATAAACTAATAAGAAAAATTGAGTAGAAATCAAAATAGATCTAACATTAATAGGTATTTTCATACACAATTAAAATAAACATAATTTATCAACATTCAATAAGAATTAAAGAAGAAATTGAAGCATTCTATTCCTAGCCTACTAGAATCCTCTTGTAATTGCTCCTCTTGCATCGCACTTAGAGCACTCCTCATCAAAAGTAGTTGCCTTCTCGTCGCATTAGATCACCCTCCAAGAAAGTTAAGCTTTCATGGCAGCTTACTTAAGAAAGAATCAGAAAAATATGGAATTAATTTCTTCACGAGCTTGATGATGATCTTCTCTCTCTCCCCTCTATTTATCTTCACTGGAAAATACAGGTATCCTCCTTTTCTCAGATTAACTTCCTTACAACTGTACAAGTTAGTTACTCCAGTTGTACACTCACACAGATCTGGTTTATGCATTAGGAAGTCGCAGGTTGTCGCGACATTACTGGATGCAAATTTATATTTTTATTCGCTGCGACAACTTGACATTTTCATGCGTTGGTGCTTCTGGATATGTTAGCAACGTAAGGTCCCTGTTGCAATCTGGAAGTATTCATGCGGTGACATATTTGAGCGCAGTTTTATATCGAACTTGTGGCTACAGCTCTAAACGCTTTCCTGCTTCGATCTTCCATGATGGATTCCTGCGCTGACATCTTTAGATGCAAAAACTGATACTAAATGTAGCGAAATTAGTAGCACAAATGGGATAAAATGAAAGAAAATAAGACCATACAACACTGACTTAGAATATGTAATTACTAAGTATAAAATGTTGAAAATGTATGCCAAATATGATATAAAGGAAAAAAAAATTATACTCTAATTAGGGAGAATTTAATGGTCTTTTCTAATGCTATCACACCCTTAAACTTGAGTTTTTACTTGTCCTTAAGTAAATAAAAGCTAGCAAAGTCATATCAAAATTCTTGTCAACGCAATAATCATTCTAGCAACTTAAATTCTCTGGGATCCTAATGTATAAATTCCACTATTATGATAGAAAATTGTGCCGACAATTTATAAGTATGAATAATCAAAATTGCAACTCCACTAATGCTAGCATCATGTTTTAAATTTTAAATCTTCTTAACCAATACAACATTTATTATTCTATATATTTATTTTTTTATTTTATCAATCAATTTTTTTTCTTTTTTTTATGTGATTGTGAGATGTCATTGCATTACTATACCCTTGTTCCTGGGCAATAACTATGTGGTGCAACAAACCCCCAGAGAGTATGTAATTGCGCCGATACACACTCTTGTAGTAACAACCTTGGCTAGATAATTTTTCTAACACTTGCATTGGAATGTTCCCTCTTGATAAGTCACAATGCACCCACATTAGAGTGTCTTTTATTAGTAGATATAATTATATACATAGTTGCAAATGGTAAGTTAATTCAAGATTCAAATAATGATACTACTCATTTATTACTAATGCAATTTCAACCATTCATCCAAAAATAGAAGAATACAACATTCAATCACATTCATCCAATTCACACATTAGCATCTCAAATAATTCAAGAATTAAGCATTAAATGAAAAAAAAATTGTAGTCACATTTTTCATAATTTTGCATACTTTCATTCAACTAAAAAGACAAATAAATTCTTAAACTTGTGGGTGAAATTGCATTTCCATGCCATACATATTTCCCCCCAAACTTAGAGTCTGCATTGTCCCCACTGCACTGACAATATTATACAAATATTAATAGAAATGCAACTATCATGCAAATGCATTGGCAAATAAAATGTAGAGACAATTAAAATGCAATGACAACTATATGAAATGCATGCAACTAAGCTAGGTACTGAAAAGTAAAAACTAACTCAGTGTGTCACAGTCGAGGATGTGGTTGCTTTCGACTTTTTCTTCTTTTTGGGGCGTTCCTCTTTACGCTTCTTTTTGTCTTTCTGTTTGCGCTTTTTCTCAGATGATCGAGGATGTGAAATCATCTTGATTTCTAGATGGTTGCGGTTGTGTAGTTGAGAGATCCATCTCGTCTAAATAAACATCAGCTTTGCATCCATGATAATTGTTTCTTTCTTCATGAGTATTTGCAGTAGTTACATCCTCAGCATCTATTCAATAATATTTGCAGTTGTTTGAGCATCTTTTCCGGCAGCTTGATCTTTTGCATAGATGGCAATAAGTTGGTCATAATAAGAGAAACTATGATGTCTGACTTGACTTTCTTTATGACTCTATAAAAAAAAAAGAGGAATCCATATTAGATATAAGTTTGGTCAAAACAAGATAATAAAGATAGAAAATAATTCTTACACTTATATACGAGTTTCACAACATCTTCAATAACAAGTTGCCTATGCTCGTCCCAACCAAATCCACTATTTCTTTTTCAACTGAGTATGTCATAATCGATTGCCCAATCCCTTTTCAATGTCCTAATCATCGATTCAAGATTAGGTTTAGCATTCAACATAGCATGGAATAAAGTTTTTTTTAACATTCTTTCTAGCTCATTTAAATAATTGGTCTTGAATCCTGTATCTGCGTTAAAGGTTCCAACATTGTGCAAGTCGACCATACAGGCAACCAATGCAACATCTTCTTCTAGAACCCATTTCCTTCTGGTTCCTCGAGAATTTTTAGAAGAAGCACTTGATTGTGAAAAGTCTAACATAACTATCTTAAAAGAACACAAATTAAAATTAGGTTCGATATTATGAATTAAAAGATCAACACTGTATAAAATTATAACACATGACGAATCAAAAGAATATAAATTAAAATTGTAATTCAACAAGTCTAGTACAATACATAAAGACAATTCAAACACCACCAAAGTTTCATAAACTAGATGCATAAAATAACATAAACAAATTAACCTTCTACTATGTTTTAATAAATCTAACTAATTTCTAGATGTTTGTCATTCATAGAACATTTGATTGGCTAATTTCATCCTCCAAGTAGCCCATTCATCCGATGGTTGAATATTTGATTGACAATTCAAAAGTACCTTATTCAAGTGTAGTTGAAAGTTTGATGTATACAATGGTATGCACTCGTCCCGGTATTTCACATGATGTTAGTGTTATTAGTCGATACATGACAAATCCTGGTAAGTTACGCTGACATACAATTAAGCATATTTTTATTTATGAGGTACTTTTAACATGTGCTTAGAGTTTGGAAGAACTTAAAAGGGTTTAATTGAATATATTGATTCTGATTATGCAAGAGACGTAGATCGAAGAAGGTCTCTCACAGGTTACCTATTTGCTTTTGGAAATTGTGTCATTAGTTGGAAAACGACAGTTCAAGCTACAATGGCTTTGTCAACTACTGAAGCATAATACACGACAATTATAGAAGTAATAAAAGAAGTAATTTGGTTAAAGGGCCTGTTTTGTGAAAAAAGGGTAACAGTCGTATATTGTGATAGTCAAAGTGTCATACATCTCACCAAAAATCAAATGCATCACGAGAGAACGAAGCACATAGACATTCGTTATCATTTTCTTCGGGAGGTGATCATTCAAGGGGATGATCAAATTCTTAAAAATGGCACAGAACATAATCTAGCCGACATGTTGACAAAGAGCTTTTCAGTTTCAAAGTTTAGCATTGCTTGGAGTTGGTAAGTATTCGACGAATAATTAGTTAAGCTCGTAACAGGGCTCGTCAAGGGAGTTGGTCCCCAAATATGAGTCAAGCTGGAGATTTATGGGAGAATGCCTCTTATTTTGACCAATTTTTTTTATTTTGACTTTTCTTCTCACAGTTAAACTTTGCTTTTAGCTTCTCACTTAAACTCTAATTAACCTAGAGTTGTTTGAAAAGACCTTGTCGAAACCTATTTAAAACGACGAGTTTCGAAAATTATTTTTATGTTGGAAAATGGGAGTCGCCACCAATCTTTTATTCAGTGTGATTGGATCACCACAAAACGTTTTAACAAAACCGTTTTGAAAACATGTAGGTCTTCGAAATCCAGAAAAATAGGTTCGAGAGTCAATTACGCATTAGGAAGGATTAGCACCCTCACACGCCCAAAATTGGTACCGTATTAATTATTTTCGGGTCTTAATTTGTAAAATTGAAAAGCTCGAATAAAGTTTAAAATACGATCCTTGAATGCATGAGTTATGTTTAAAGGGAATCGATTTCATTTGGAAGTCCTACTATTTCAAAGTGATCGAGGAAGAAAGTTACGTCCAGTGAGTTAGGACACAACGTTTCAAGATCCAAAAATAACGAGCTTTCCTTTGTAAAACTTTTTAAATTTTTGGGAAAAGGATGTTCGATTATCTCGATTTGAAGAAAGGTTGCACCTAGTAAGTTAAGGCGCAAATTTTCAGAATCGAAGATCAGGAAACATTGCCTCAATTAAGGGTATTCGATTATTTCGATTTGAAGAAAAATTGCACCTAGTAAGTTAAGGCGTAAATTTTCGAAACTCGAAATAAAAGAATATTGCCTCGATTTTAAAGTTTTTATGAAAACAATTTTGAAAACAAACATGTGAGTTTAATATGAATAAGCAGTTAATAATGGATATTAAATAACACGAAGTAAAATAAATAAGAAGATAAATGGTAAAAAAATAAAAAAAGCAAAATACGAGTGCATAATAGTTAAATTCAAATGCAAATATTGATGAGGAAGAAAAATAAAGCAATCGAAGTTGAAAAATGAGACTTTGAATACCCAGGGACAAAATGATAATTTTGGACTCTCGAGGGAAAAACGGTAATTTTGGGAAAGTTCGGGGTTAAAAATGGAATTTTCAAACACCCGAGGGTAAAATGATAACTTTTGAAAAAAAACGGGATCAAGAACGAAATTTTCGGACATCCGAGGGTAAAATGGTAATTTTTAGGAAAATCGAGATCAAAAATGGAATTTTTAGACATTCGAGGGTAAAATGGTAATTTTTTGAAAGTTTTTGGGTTAAAAATGGAATTTTTAGAGGTTTTGGGGTAAAATGTAATTTTTAGAAGTTTGGGGGTAAAAAATGTAATTTTTGAAAGTTTCAAGGTCAAAAATGGAATTTTTGGAAGTTCGAGGGTAAAAATATAATTTTTGGAAGTTTTGGGGTTATAAATGGAATTTTTGGAAGTTCGAGGGTAAAAATGTAATTTTCAAATAGTTTAAGGACCTCTAAGGCAATAAAACCAAAAACAAGTGACACGTGGCAACCCTCCAGGCTTCCTGAAGTTAAAGGACTAATTTGAAAACTATGAAAAATTTTTGGACCAATTTTGTAATTAAACAGAACTTGATTTTAGGATTAAATTAAAACAAATTAAAAATAAGAGGGACTTTTTGCATAAATGAACCAAAACAATGACACTTGGTAGCTCCTAATGCTTTCAAAAATTCAAGGGATTAAATTGAAAATCATTGAAGATTATTGGGCCAATTTAAAATTAATTAAAAATATAAAAGGACTAAATTGAAACAATAAAAAATACGAAATGACCAAATGCATAAATAACCCCTTTAACGAAAACATGCGAACCCTAAAGAGGTTCAGGTCGGGTCAGACGAGTATGGATCGGACATGGCCAAAACGGTGCCATTTTGGCACCAAACATGGGTGCTCAAAATGGCACCGTTTTGTGTATGCTATAAATTTCAACTCTTTAACAAAAAAACTCAATTTGTTCCCTTGTTTTAAAAAAAAAAAACATTTCATTTAAAAAAAGCTCTCTCCTTTCCCATGGCCGGCCAAACCCCGGCCAGTCACCTCGTCGTCGTCCAACGCGTGTCGCCACCACACGCCGTCGTCCGCAGTCGCGCGTCGTCACCGCGCCTGGTCATGCGCGCCCATCCGACCACGCCTCCGTCGTCGCTTTTCCTCCCACGCGCCACACACCTTTGATCAGTTAAGAGCCTCTCCTTTTCTTTCTTTTTTCTTTTTAAAATTTTGAAATTCCTTCCCCTTTCCTGGAAAACCCTTTTATTAACCTTAGATCTATATTAAGATCTGGATTTTTTTTAAAAAAACTATAACCCCTTTCCTTCTTTTAAAAAAGGGTTCTTACTCTTTGATTAAAAGACTTAAGATCTGTTTCCTTTTCGGTTCAATTTTGCATCGTTCCTTTATCCCTTTTTTAAAAAAGGGCATTGGATTTTCATTTTCTTTTTTGAATCCATCTTTTGTATTCTCTTGCAGAACCGTACGCGACGATGAACGGACGATGATCGGAGGCGAGTTCGGTGCAGTTTCGGCGGCGGCAGCAGTCAGGGAGTTACTCAGCCCTTTCATTTTCTATTTTTTATTTAATATTATTTATTATTATTAATAAACTCATTATTACCGTTATTATTAATATTATTATTAATAATATTTTTTAGGTTATAACTAATATATTGATTACTATTAATGTCTCTTTTTATTTATTTAAAAAATGTTGTATGATAATAAATAAGGATAATGACAACATACATGGGTTTATTTAATGAGTTTGATCGTTTCAAATAATATACATATGTATTTTAAGAACGGAAGCATTAAAGAAGGATGTATGAATGCATTTAATGTGTACCTGAAAATGCTGGAAGTATTGATTACTTGGATATCTGTTTTGTTTTCTGATTCTTATGCTTCTTTTGTGGCTCTATGTACCCTTGGGTACCTCCGTTTGCTATCAATTGTTGCTATTTAAATTGCGAAATGCTTGCTCCTCTCTATTGTTTTAAAACTATTTTTTTTGTATTGATTTTTCCAGCAAAAAAGTCCTTTTCACAATTGGTTTGAATCTGGTTTTATAACCAAAATTACAATGATGATAATTTGTTGCATGTAATTAAAACTTGTCTCTTCTTTGCTTTTGCAGGTTCGGGCTATGGCAGTGGCGGTTGGAGCAGCTGGCGGTGGCAAGTGAGCAATGGTGCAAGTTGTTGGTGAGCCACTAGGTTGCTGACGTGGCGGCCTCTGATTGGCTAAGAGGGAGGTGGTTGGTGCAAGTTGCCCAGCAGATTAGGGGTTTGGGTGTAATGAGTTTTGGATTTTGGGCCTTTTGGGTTGTTAGGATCGGGCCCGTTTAGATCCATTAGTATTTGGGTCTGAGTTTAGTATTGGGCTAACCGAACTTGGCCCAATTAGGCTTGTAAATTTGGACATGTAATTTTGACTTTTGTAATTGGACCTTATAATAATTCTTTTAAATTTTGAAAATAAATTTAAATTTAAGATTAATTTAAATTCAAATTTAAAATAAATCTAAATTTAAAATAAATTTAAAAGGGGCCCGGTCAAAATTGGGCTCCAACATACCTATAAAAAGGCCTTAGTTACTTTAGGTTTTAAACAACAAAATATTTAGATTGAGAGAACTTTGTTCTTTGTTTCGAAGGTTTTTCTTGTGGGGCTTCAGGTTTTTCTTTCAATTCTCTCCATCTTTTTTACTCTCCTTTATTATAGTGAAATCTCCTTTTACTTGTGGTTTTTTATCCTCTTTTGATGAGTTTTTTCATGTAAAATTTGTATGTTCGATCTTTTCAATTCTTATTTTTTTATCTTGTTCATTGTTTAATCGGATTTATCCACTACAAGTATCAATACTTGGATCAAGGTATTAATGCCATATAGAAGATATCGATACATTAATCCCTAGGAGCAGTTCTACACTTTATAAAAAATATTTGAAAATTTGTTTATCATTATGAAAAAATTGAAAATATTTTTTGTGTTTGAAAGATAGATTTAAAAGTTTTATATCTTAAAAATATTTTGAAACAAATTGTCACTTAAAATTTATCAAATTACAACCTATCGACCCAAAACCAACAAATTCCAATCACACATGAATCTAAAACTGAACCCTCCAACATGCTTTAGGTCCTTTGCATAGTATAAATAGTTATTGTCACAACTATTATCATATAGGGTTTTTGTTATTTATCAATATGGTCTCATACTGTATGGGGAATTTTTGTCCTTTGCATAGTATAAATGGTTATAGTCACAGCAATTGTCATATAGGGTTTTAGTTATTTAAAAGTATATAAAAATTATTAAAAATAAAATCTATAAAATTTTTAAATTTTTTCCAAAAATATTAAAAAATAAAAATAAAAAATTTTAAAAATTCATTTAATTTTCAATAAAAATTATAAAAATATAAAAATTTCAAAAAAAAAAATTGTGTTATTTGCTTCTTCAATGGTAAAATGTCTATCTAAAATTTTAGGAAATTCATTTAAAAATTAATTAAAATTATAAAACTCCAAAAATTAAAAAAAAAAGTGTTATTTGCTTCTTCAATGGTAAAATGTGCTATTTGTTTCTTTAAAAATTCAATAAAATTATAAAAATATAAAAAAACTCAAAAAAATGTGTTATATACTTCTTGAATGCTAAAATGTCTATCTAAAACTTCAAGAAATTCATTTAAAAATTCAATAAAATTATAAAAATATAAAAAAACTCAAAAAAATGTGTTATATACTTCTTGAATGGTAAAATGTCTATCTAAAACTTTAATAAATTCATTTAAAAATTCAATAAAATTATAAAAAGTTCCGAAATTTCAAAAAAAAAATGTGTTAATTACTTCTTGAATGGTAAAATGTTTATCCAAAACTTTAAGAAATTCATTTAAAAATTCAATAAAATTATAAAAAGTTCCGAAATTTCAAAAAAAATGTGTTAATTACTTGAATGGTAAAATGTCTATCTAAAACATTAAGAAATTCATTTAAAAATTCAATAAAATTATAAAAAGTTCCGAAATTTCAAAAAAAAAAAAAAGTGTTAATTACTTCTGGAACGGTCAAATGTCTATATAAAACTTTAAGAAATTCATTTAAAAATTCAATAAAATTATAAAAAGTTTCGAAATTTAAAAAAAAAAAAAAAAGTGTTAATTACTTCTTGAATGGTAAAATGTCTATCTAAAGTTTGAATGGATAAATAGCTCAAACTTTTGAGAGACTTTATTATCAATAAAGAAGTATATAACATTTTCTTTTTGAAAATTTGAAACTATTTAATTTTTTTATATAGATTTTTAGAATTTCTTAAATGATATTTTTAAATAAATAAATAAATAAATATATATATATATATATATATTAAATTTTTTTAGGATTTTTACTGAAAATAAAAAAAAATTAATTTTTTATTTATTTTATGTATTAAAGAATAGGGACTAAATTGACAAAAATTCTAAATGTTAAGGGCTACAAAATTATTTTTACCTTTTTCAGAATTGTATGAATGGATCAAAATTTTTAAATAAAAAAGTGAAAAATTTTGAAAAATTAAAGTATAAAAATTAAATTTTAAATGTTTAATATAGGTTTATAACTATCATCTTGACTCGGTTAAGTGCCATCAAAGATGTCCCAAGTCCAAGTTACACTTATCTTTAGAAATGCTATTGATTCAATTCAGTGTGAATTTAAATATTAATATAAACGAAATTTTAAAATATTTTAAACCGTGGTGCATCCATTTAAATAAGAGGCAGCCCAATCCTACGCAGGAAGAGGTCTCTAAATGCAATCCCACGTTTTTTCACTTGTAAACAGCCAAGTCTTCACTTGTGATATATTACTTTGTTTATTAATACGAGGTGCGGGAAGGCATGAAGAGCGACGGATTCGCCGACGCCCATAATGCTAACAGCGTCCACATTTTCTCATCCATAACAAAAGATCATATATAAACAAGGAATAAGTCCAACTATAGCTGAGTTTAATATTAATATTTGATGATAATTTTGAGAATTCCCCTAAATATTTTTGATAAGATTGAAATTTTACTGTCTGCTTGATAAATTGAAAATTAAGCATTGAATTTTTATTATTAAATTTTATAACTGTTGAAGTTATATTAAAAAAAATTGTTTGATAAATTAGTAAATATAACTATTGAATATAATTCTTTTGTTTGATAAAAGTAAATATTGATGATTTTTAAAATATTGTTTATTTTTTAATCTTTAATTTTATTAATATAATATTTTATATTATTCTGGGTATTTTGGATGAAAGGTAAATATACTAATTTGAATATTTTTTTTTTTTATAAAAGAATAATTTATTTCACTTTTTAAATAAATAAACTTAATTTAATATACTCTACATTAATTGATAAGTAGCTCTTTATCTATTTATTTCATTTAACACATTTTTGTTAAAAATTTTATATTAAGTAAAAAATTAAAATGATTATCAAACACATTTAACATATTAAATGTTAAAATTTTTTTTATTTTCAATTAAATAAAAAAGTTGAATGGTTTATCAAACACACCCTTAATTATTTTAAGATTATAAATTTGGATTCCGTTTTATATAAATTATATTGACTTTTTTTTTTTTTTTTCAGATTTTACTTTGATTTAAGTTTCACGGTTGGTTGGTGTTGGTCTTATAAAAAATTATAGTAGTCTAGATTCAAATTTATTATTTTTAATTAAATTATATATTATAAAAATTAATTTTTATTATAATTATTTAAATAAATTATTTGTAATCCGGTAAACTATTTTTATTTTATTGTTTATATCAGTTCAGAATAAAATTATAATATACTAGAAATTTTATTCCACGCATATGTATGGAGAAATTATGTATTTAGAGTACAAATTTGTGTTTAAAAATAACATACAACAAATAAAAAATGTATGGTTGAACTAATTAATCATAATAGCCGATTAAGTCTTAGTTCAATTGGCATCAGCATTGTTGTAGTGTAAGAGGACGTGGGTTCGAGTGCACGGAAGCGCATTATCCTCCTATTTAAGGATTGAGAAAGATCTATGTGTAGTTCTAAGTATTGTATCGAAAAGAACAAATATGATAAGAACCTATACATTCAAATATGTACATATTTCAAATGTCATTATGATTAATTAGTTTCAAACCATATCTTTCATTAGTTATTGTGTGTTATTTTTAAAAACTCATTTTTGTTTTAAATCCGTGGTTTTCACACACATATGCGTGTTGATAGGTTTTTTAGTATAACTTATTTTAATTACGTAAGGATATTTTTGTAATTTTTCTGAAGGATTGAGAAAAATTTATGTGTAGTTCTAAGCATTGTATCGAAAAGAACAAATATGATAAGAACCTATACATTCAAATATGTACATATTTCAAATGTCATTATGATTAATTAGTTTCAAACCATATATTTCATTAGTTATTGTGTGTTATTTTTAAAAACTCATTTTTGTTTTAAATCCGTGGTTTTCACACACATATGCGTGATGATAGGTTTTTTAGTATAACTTATTTTAATTACGTAAGGATATTTTTGTAATTTTTTTGATCAAGTTGATGATCCGGTTAAGGGTGACACCAACTCGATAAGAGATTATATAAATACACAAATTTGGTTGGAGAAAATATTTCATGTTAAAAGTTAAATTTTTTTTAAATTTTAAATTATTTATTATTGAGTGTACTGGTAAAGATTTTGTTTATAAATTCATTAAACATAAGTTCAATACTTAGACATATTAATTTTAATTATTTTATTTAAAAATTATATAAAAATAAGAAAAAAACAAAAAATCATCAAAATAATCATAGTAAATATTTAATAAAACAATATATTAATTATTTTCTAACCAAATCGATATTCAATTAATGTGTAACATTAGAAAAATTTTTAAGGTATAGATTAATTAAAAAATATATATATATATATTTTTTTTGAAAATTTTGTGAGACCTGTTGGACGGCTTCAATTTGGTCCGATTCAAGCAAATGCCACTTGGAGGGACGTTTGATGAACAACGCCCCCGATGGCAATTCGGCTATTCTCCAAAAGCCGAAACCATATTTAAAGCAAATTGATTTTTTCTTGTAAGCCCCATTTGACTCTGCCCAACTCATTTCCTCCCTCCACCAAACTAATATCTTTCCCCCTTAAACAACGCTTAATTTGGGACCGAAGTTTAGCCACTCATTATCAAGTGTCAACTCAATCTCATGCCAAATGCCCAATTGCCAAATCCCACTCTTCTTCCTATTTCTTGGTTTAACTTCACATCCTCAAAATTTAAATTATATTTTAATTTAGTTTGTAAAGTATCGACATTATATCAATTAAATCTGTTTATCAATCTACCAAATAATTTGAACCTTAAATCCTGGCTCAAATCTCACATGGAATACATTTAAAATGCATGAATCATATTACAAATATGTGCATACCTATCACATGAGTTAGTTATCAAATGTGTTATGAAAATAATCATCTAATTAACCTGCCCATTATTTTTAATATGTCATGGAATAAGTATACACGTATTTATAATTTGACTAGGGCTTAACATTTAAAGCTTAAATATCTGAATAATATAACATCGATGCTTTAATGATTTAATTATAACATTTTAATGTTTATGGATCAATTTAAAACCTAGAAAATAATTTGAGGAGGTTTTACGGAATTAACCTTATTTTTTGTTTTCTTTTTTGGTAAGTAATATTAATAAATCCAATATGTTGAACAGGAAAAAATATTTATGAATCAAATAAAAAGGAAGGCTCTGTCTTCACGTCTTTTGACCTCTTCTTCAGAGCCCAGCCCCCCCTGTTTTATACACTTCCATTTTGATTTTCATTTCCCTATATTTTCTCTCCATTCAATCACTCCGTTTTCATCGCTCTGGTTCTCGTTTTCTCGTTACCTTTTTTTTTTCTCTTTATTATTGTTTCTTTTAGTGTCCTTTTTCTTCCTTTCTGAAATAATTAATAAAAAAGAAATGAACCCCGAGCCACCCAAAGACATCGTCGTCGATGATCGGAAAATTAATGTTTCCAACGGCGACGTTAACGGAACCGTCGTAAAGCTGGATGATCAACGCGGAGCTGAATTCTCTGATGTGGAAATGAAGAAAATCATTAGTGAAAAGAAGGAAGATTGTAGTTTGAATTCTGTTGAAGTTAATAAAATTGGAGAGTCCAACGCTAAGGAGAATCATCCAATTCAAAGCAACGGTACTAATGGCTATAATAACTACATGCCAGCCATCAAGGCTCAAGCTCATTTCCCGAAACCCCAGCCACCGCCACAGCCACAGCCACAGCCACAGCCACAGCTACAGCCCGAATTGGAACTCTCTCAATCCGTATCCCTGGCCGAAAGCATGCCTATCATAGGGAAGTACATAAAAGATCGAAGCAACACCCTCTCAGCGGCAATCATAAAACGCTTGTCGTCGCTAA
This sequence comes from Kokia cookei, assembly GCA_039519145.1. Taxonomy (NCBI): domain Eukaryota; kingdom Viridiplantae; phylum Streptophyta; class Magnoliopsida; order Malvales; family Malvaceae; genus Kokia; species Kokia cookei. The sequence continues at coordinate 31,543,580 of CM076901.1, forward strand.
CAGAGAACGGCGAGGATTTCGTCGTGAAAAACGATTCGTTAAACTTGGAGGTGACGGAGATCAAAATCCCGGGTGTCAAAGTCATAGTGAAGCTGAAAAGTGAAGACGAAAGGTTTGATTTAAAAGGTCGAATAACGTTTTTTTCGCGGTCGAATTGTCGTGACTGCACCGCCGTTCGGAAACTCTTTAGAGAAAAACGGCTACCGTACGTGGAAATAAACATCGACGTATTCCCCAAAAGAGCCAAGGAGTTGGTGGAAAGAACGGGGAAACCGGAAGTACCCCAGATATTTTTCAACGAGAAGTTATTGGGTGGGTTAGTGACGTTGAATTCATTGAGAAATAGTGGGGAGTTGGATAAGAGAATGAGGGAATTGTTGAGCCAGAAATGCCCGGACGGAGCTCCTAAAGTACCGGTGTATGGATTCGATGATGATGAAGATGAAGAAGAAGAAGAAAAAGATGAGTTGCTGGGGATTGTGAAGCTTCTGAGACAGAGTTTGCCGATTCAGGACCGTCTGATTAAGATGAAGATCGTCAAGAATTGCTTCGCCGGTGATGATATGTTGGAAGTCATCATTCACCACGTTGACTGCAGCAGAAAAAAGGTATTTCATTTATTTTTCTTTTTCTTTTTTTCAATTTTGGTTGGTTATTAATAATGATAATTCTAGGAATTAATATAATAAAATCGCTATACTTGGTAATAAATAATGAAAATAAGTAACTTATCCTAAAAATCGTGAAATAAATGGAAGGAAAGAAAAATAAGGAAATGGTGATATTTCTAAATATTTATATATATATATGTGATGTGAAAGATGGAGAAATATTTTAAGAGAAGCACCCTTCTATTCACAGTGATGAAATATAGCGACCTATAATAATTGTTAGCATTTTCTTTTTACCCCTTGACAATTAGAAATTCGATTTTTTAAAATAATAAAAACTAGGGGAAAAACCTTTTATGTTATCGAGGCCAGACCAACACGTTACACGACACTAATGATGGAGTGCACGAAGCAAGGGAGTGTGCAACTATGACACCACTAACCCACAAATACTAAACCACCATCATTCATCCAGTTTATAAAAATTACTCTTTTTTTTTTATAATTTAATAAATTTGAGAAAATCTTATTACTATTGTTGGAAAGGGATGATAATTATTGATTAATACAACTTATTAAGCACTAATTATTGTAGATTAGCTGCAAACCTTAAGTTGTACTTATAGGTTTATATTGTGTATACCAATTCCCTCTGTTCTCTCATAATTGGGCTATTATTATTATATTAAATATGTCACGCGCGTGTTGTATGGGACTATTTGTGTGATTACAAAGCGTAATGATTTGGTACATTAAAAGTTTAATTAAATGTATTCAGGGTCGGATCTAATTAAATTCAAATCAATTACTATTATATTATTTTATTATTTAAATAATAATATTCTTTTATTAACCTTGTAATTCAGACGATTATGATTGTGGAGGGAGAAAAGGTTGTTTTGAGTTGAAGGGTACATTATTTTATTGCCACCAAGAATAAAGTCAATTTCTCTTTGTGTAGTTCAAAAGTTGATAAAAGAATCCGACAAATTAACAAGTAAAATGTTTTGTTGTTAACTGACATTAACATCTTTACTGTTGAGATTGCACCAACATTAAATAATTAGATTACTCTTACGTGTATAGGGAATTGAAACAGGAAGGCAGCTGGCCCAGAAGCATTTCATCAAGCATGTTTTTGGGTACAAACATTCTCTCCCACACTCTTTCCAATTGGTTCTAATCATAATGCTCCAATATGATATTTATATTACCATTGTTGGTGCAGGGAAAATGATTTTGAAGGAGGAAGACATTATTATCGTTTCCTTGAGCATGAGCCTTTCATTACAGCATGCTTCAACTTTCGAATCTCAATCAACGATAGTGAGCCCAAATCCCCATCTTTTCTAGCCGACAAGCTTGCCAAGTTGATGACCGCCATACTCGAAGCATACGCATCAGATGACAGGCGTCATGTTGACTATTACAGGATCGAGAAAAGTGAAGAATTCCGCAGGTTTTTTTTCCCTTATTTCCTCCTCTGTCAATTCATTAACAACTCCAATAGATTAAGCCTTGATTTGATGCAGGTACTTAAATTTGACACGAGATCTGCAAAGGGTGGATCTTCAATTACTAAGTCCAGACGAGAGACTAGCCTTCTTCTTGAACTTATATAATGCCATGGCCATCCATGCTGTAATTACCATTGGACATCCTGAAGGAATACTTGATAGAAGAGCTTTTTATGGTGACTTCCAATATGTAATTGGGGGCTACCCTTACAGCCTCAGCGTTATACAGAATGGGATCCTTAGAAACAATCGAAAGTCACCTTATTCCTTGGTCAGGCCTTTTGGCAAGGGTGACAGGCGCTTAAAGGTAACCCCGGCCCCAACTTCATCATTTGTCTTTGCTCTACAGCCTCCTTTTTAACTGGTTTCTTTTTCTTCTTAAAATGATAGTTTGCTCCAGTTAAAGTTAATCCATTGATCCATTTTGGACTATGCAATGGAACAAGGTCAAGCCCCACAGTTAGGTTTTTCACTGCTCAGGGTGTTCAAGGTGAGCTAAGAGGTGCTGCAAGGGAGTACTTCCAGAATGGAGCCATAGAGATCAATCTAGACAAGAGAACTGTCTCTTTAACTAGGATCATCAAGTGGTAAGTTTTCAGTCCATACTAATGCCAATTTATGGGTCTGTAATTTGAAACCGAGAGAGAAAAGGATGGCCTTGATGCATACACTGTTTTTCTTTTTGGGGGTTCCCTTAAAACAGGTTTAGTGTAGATTTTGGACAAGAGAAAGATGTGCTGAGGTGGGTGATGAATTACCTGGATACAACCAGGGCGGGGCTTTTGACGCATCTTTTGTCTGATGGAGGCCCTATTCACTTCGTGTATCAAGATTATGATTGGGCTGGTAATTTATGAACACCCCCAAACTTTTTTCAGAACAATAAAATTTATTTTTGGGATGGAATGACAAATCATTGAAACAAACAATAGGGCGAAGCTCTGCAATTATAATGGGCAGGAAGAGTGAGGTTTTTTTGTTGTTGTTGTAAATATAGATATTTATAATATGTCAGTTCCAGAGGTTAAATGAGGAACTAGGCTCCAGCCTTTCAGCAAAGGCATTAAAGTTAGAAATTATAGATATAGAGATACATAGATACAGATTTTATATGAATTCAAGCAATGTGTTTGGTAGGTGGGAAAAATTTGCTTGTCTTGTCCTGCATTTGTTTTTGTAATCCTATGGTGGTGAAAATGAAACATTTGAAAGTTGAAAATCGTTGAAGTGAAACAGTGACGTCTCAATCATTATTGTCAGTCTATCATGTTTACGGGTATCATACTATCATCAGAAGATAATTCATTAATTAAGGTGATATTAATCCATAATAAATTTTTTGGTTAAAAATTAAAATAAATTTTCACCAAAAAAAAAAAAAAAATTTAAGTTTTTGATAAACTACTTTGTTAGCCACTCAATTTTTAGGACGCTTCTATTTTGGTTATCTAAAATGAAATGTTTACAATTTTGTTACTTACTTTTTAAAGCGCTTTTATTTTAGTCACTCAAAGTTAAGTTTTTTAACAATAGTTAACTGTACATGCCATATCATATTTATATTTTTATTTTGGTCACTTTGCTTCTAAGTTGTTTTCATTTAGGTCATCCAAAAAAATAAAATTTTAAAGTATTGATCAAGATAAAAAAATATATATTAAAGATTAAAGTGCAAAAGAGGTAGAAATTAAAATAACACATTAAAAAATTGTCAAATTGTCCTCGTGCCAAAGATTCTAATTTTTTTTTAGAATTTAAAATTTAAATTTCAATACATCAAAATCAATTAAATAAATGATTGAATATTTTTTATTGTTTGATAATATCAACTGCTTTATTACTATAATCTTGAAATTAATTGATCTCTTTTTAAATTTTAATATTCTATTTTATATTTTCAGATTATTCTTAACAAAATTAATTCAAATACTCATATTTAATAATTTTCTATAAAATATAAGCTTCTTTTAATTATATACTCTCGAACCTTTCACGCTAAGATAAAAGTAAAAAAAAAAAAAAAAAATCACCTTTCACTTAATAAAATTAATTGCTTGTTCTTTTCTTTTTGAAGTAAAAGAATTGGGCTTTTATTAAATAAAAATAACAGTGAATAAAGGCCAGGAATAGGTTAATATTGACCGAAAGAGGCCTCCTGACCCGAAAAACAACATTCCTAAATGAAACCAGATCTGAAACGACTCCAATCACGCGCAGCATCAAAATTAATTTTAATGCAATCCCCACCGGTGCTGGCCATATTGGTTTGGTCGTTCTTTTTAAAACTCCCTTCTCTGCCAAGCCATCTAGTTCCGCAATATAACTACTAATAGAAACAAAAATATCTTGACTAGATGGCACCCTATTCTCATGAACTGCTTTATTTCTTGCATTCCACAGGGTCCAAAGAGAACAGCAAAAAATTCTACATTGGAGATTTGAACAATTATTGAAAACCCAGGTAAGCCAATCAAACCAGTTTGGGGTAGTAGACATTAAGACCCATTGTAATCCAACTGATCGCCAAGTCTCTATTGAAACAAGATACTCCCAAAAAATGTGCTCTGTTGTCTCAACCCCTTTGCAGCATCTCGAGCATATCTCACTTGCGGTTAAACGCCTGAAGTTTAAGTTTGCCATTGTAGGGATAAAATTACGAGAAATCCACCATACTATAATTAGTATTTTGGATGGAAGATTCACTGTCCACAGTTTTCTGTAAAAAGTAGGGGGTCGATTTGTAAATTATGAAAATTTGGATAGGTAGTACCCGTATATAATAATTTGTATGCGCTCTTCTCAGAAAAATCACTGCTGGCCTCGCATCTCCAAATTAGTTCGTGTTCATGAGGGATCACAGCCAAAGGAATTCGAAGGATACGTTTTGCATCAACTACGTCAAAAACTCTAGTAGTCTCTGTTCTCCATTCTTTGGATTCAAGATCGATTAACTCCGAAACTAACTTCAAATTACTATTAATAATTGGGGAAATTAACTTATAATCAATTGAACCTGGTATCCATGCGTGATTAACAATAGAAATTTTATCCCTTTTACCCACTCGCCTACCTAACCCATCTTTAAAGACTTTACTCGTTGCTAGAATACTTATCCATGTGTAAGACGAGCCACTTTTCAAAGTCGCATTAAGAAGATCGGTTTGGGGGAAGTACTTTGCTTTCAACACTTCAGTGAGTAGCGAATCAGGATTTTTAACTAATCACCAACCTTGTTTAGCAAGAAGAGCTATGTTAAACTTTCCAAAACTCTGAAAACTTAGTCCACCGTCCCTTTTCGACTCACTTGTTTCCATTCGCACAAATGGATGTCTCGTTTTTCATGCCCTTTCTGCCACCAAAATCTTGCCACAAGACTCTCCAACTCATCACAAAAAGACTTTGGTAGAAGAAAAAATGACATAGCATACATAGGAATAGCTTGAAGCACTAATTTAATGAAAATCTCTCTACCTCCTTGAGACAACATTTTTGTACTCCAACAATCAATTCTTTTCTTCGTTTGGTAATTGCTTGTTCTTTGTTTGGGTAAAGAAATGATGAAAATATTTTGGATTTTGTATGGCATGGAAGATAAAAATAATTAATTTAATTTATTGCAACAACAACAATTTTCTACTTTTAATTTAGCATAAAAAATTCAATATCATAGAGTAAAAAAAATTTTGATTTCGTAAACAATTATTAAAGATGGGTTATTTGAGTTGAATTTAATTTGAAAATATAAAATAAAATTTTAAAATTTGAAAAGAGATTAATTTAATTAATTTCAATATTATAGTAACAAATCGGAGATTACCATTCAATATCCTCATTTTGAATAAGCTTATTTTCCTTTACAATTTTTTAGCTTCCCTTTTTTAACATTTATCGCCGTCATGTTGTTCCATTAGGATAACTCTCCTAGTTCCTCCATTTTATATGGGAATTTAACTCCAAACTCCCCATTACCGTTGAAGGACCATCCTTCCATGATAGCATCTTTGCACTCATCTTTGGATGAGCGTTAGAGCGCGCTGCACTTTGTTTAACTTACTTTTTGTCTCGCGCTATAATATCTAATCTTATCGTCATCGCTGTTTTTACACTAATCGCAGATAAATACACTGTCCATTTAAAGCCACCTTCAAGATTTTCAATTTTGTTAATCCCTCTTCTCAAGGCAAAGAAAGAGAGGCTTATGATTAGACCCAATAGCAATGACAACAGATGCTAAACAATTCGGGAACCAATTACACTATCGAGCATTACATAGGATTCTGTCGATTTTCTTTGATGAATCCTTTATTATCCCTATTGTTGGCCCAAGTAAACTCCCTTCCCTGAATCGATAGATCAAATAAATTACATCCAGAGATAAATTTATTAAACTCCCAAGCTCTTGACACATCAATCGGATTACTTCCTTGCTTTTCATAGTTAAAATGTACGTCGTTAAATCTCTTATACAACACCATTTTCTATTGCACCAGTGATTAAGCTTTTTAATAGCTTCCGAAACTTCCAATTTACCCTTAACATAGGGATGTCTGTACACAAAGATACCTTTTCCCGTTTCAACAGTTGTATTCATGGATTTAAATTGCACTTGCGGTTATGTTTTCGTTCGCGTTATATTTATCGCAGTTGCAGACATAATGGATGCTATTGTGGTCATTGTTAGTATCGCGGTCGTGTTAAAATTCGCATAACTTTTTCTAAAACACAATAATTATAATTATAATTATAAAAAGTCACTTTTAATGATTTTTAGAGTATTTTTTAACACTTAAGAACTTTTATTAATATGATAACACAATTTAAACATTCATCATATTTAACAAGTTTAAAAGTTTTTATAGAAAAAATAATTAAAAATTCATACATGAGAGAGGTGTTTAATATTTCTTGACAGCTTTGAAGATGATGAAGATATCAAAGCATTCTATGCTGCAAAAGGAAAAAAAGAAATAAATAAATGTATAGATTCCTATTTATTATTTCTATTTCCTACCACTTATTCTCACTCTCATTTTACTTTCATATATAGTTTAACACGCTTCAATTCTTAATTATCTTTTCATAAAATATATGTAACACCCCTACACCCGGTTCACACGTATAAACCCGACATAAGAGTATTACATACAATTTCAGAGAATTAAAAACGAGTATAATAAAATTTTTCTTTCAATTCATGTAAATTTTCAAAACAATATTAGTAACCTATTCATTAGGGACACCTAAGTATACCATTTGTACATGCCATTTTTCTTCAAAGTAAATTACCTAAACTTGAGCTTCAAAAGTGATGTGATGTGATGAGAGGTCCCTTGCTCTACTCTAGCTTTTCGTAGCTTTTGTACCTACGCGTTAAAATAAACGCGTTAAGCCGGTGAAGGCTTAGTAAGCGCTACAAGCATAATAGATGATTATTTATTTATTGCTTAATTTCATCAAACATTTAATTACTCGTGCGTATAAAATTTCTAACCTTTCTTGCATGTAACATTTAACTTACCATAATTTCACCATAACACACATTCATCCTCATATTCCAACTTACCTCAACGGTAGATTTTACATTTTTATCCCTTTTTCACAACCTAGTCATTTCACTTAATTATCAACATATAATTACACATACACATATAGTACTTCTCTTTCATTTATTTATCATTTCTTTACCTCAATGTAATAATTTGCACAATCTTTCACTTTTCCCAATTTAGTCATCATAGCTTTCTTAACCATAGCTCACTTAGCTTATTTATCCACTTGGCCCATAATAGACTTTTATAGAACCCATCAAATAAACGGAACAGAAAGTACCGAAGTAACACAAGTGCTGGGGAAACAGTAAACACACACAGTGCAATCCAGTAAACACACACAGTGCAATCAGTAGGTGCACATAGCGCAAATCAGTAGGCACACGAAGTGCGAAATAGTAAGCACACACAGTGCTGAACAGTAATCGCGCTAGCGTTCCTTAATGGCATGCCACTACTATCACAATGGTTCTAACTTGTCTACATGTGCATAATCTCTCATATTCATCATTTCTCATAATTTCATATATCACATTTACATTTCTCTTCTCATATACATAATCATGTATTTTTCACCTTTATTTGTTCAAAGGCTTACACAATATCACCATTTTATCATATAATCAATATTCATAATTAAACACATAATATTTCATATATATATATTGTTCATCACATATGTATCATCATATACCTCTTTACTCTTATTTTCACATTAATTTTCAAAGCTGTCCACTTGCGTCACAGTCACTAAATTATTTATATCTTGAGCTACAGAATTCAAAATTATAATCCGCTTGATTTTTCTGAAACTAGACTCAATCATATTTTTACCATAAAATTTCCAGAATTTTTACTTTACCCAATTTATACAGTAAATTCTTTCAATCTACCCCTTCGCTGCTGCCTAACAGTTTCGACCTTTCTTCACTAAAAATTATCTATCTTTTAGTAAAAAGATCAAATGATGTCCCTGTCTATTTCCTTTGAAAATAAACTCATTAAAGATTCAGCCATATAAATTTCAGTCTCTAATAATTTTTCTACATTTTTATATAATTTTTCAAAGTCAGAACAGGGGAACTCGAATCTACTCTGACCTTATTACACTAAAACTAGTATATCTCGAAATATACAGTTCCTTTTCTTTCACTGTTTCTTCCATATGAAACTACACTCAATTAGCTTTAGTTACATATATAATTCGACCCTTAACTCATTATATAAAATATTTGGTGAATTTTCGAAGTTAATCATCTGTTCTGTCCAAACTGTTTTGAAGTGAATTTTTCCCTTTTCATATTTCCTTTGCACTAAATTTCATTTAATCACACCTAATCACCATATTTATAACTGAACATATCATTTTATTCATTTTTATCACAGTTAATCATATACTTTAAAGAGAATAAATTTTCAATTTAAAATCTTGTAGTACTTACTACTCTAGTAGAAAGCTTCCTTTCCCTCTTTGATCTTCTCTTTTCCTTTCTCTTCAATTGAGTCATTCTCCTTCTTTTCTTTCTCTTCAATTCCATACAAAACACATATATTCACATTAAAATCATTCTAACATATTATAATCTATGTTTCTATACCAAAACTAACATGTATTAAAGAGGAGTTTAGCTTCTTACCTTAATCACTTGTATTCAACACTAATTGCCATTTTCTTTCTCCTCCAAGACAAGTATGAATGCATTTCTTTTAACAATTGAATAGCTACTACACTTCTCTATCAATTTTATTCACTAATCTTGAATAAATTTGGAAGAAACTAGCTTAATTGATTTGTATTTGGTGAAAAAGGACTAATTTGTAAGAAAAGCAAAAGTTGAAATGGTGGCCAACGGGAAGCACCATGGCTGATGGCTTTTATAGCCTTTCCATCATTTCTTTTCTTCATTTCTCTAGACTTTTCTATCAATTTCTCTTTATAAAAATATATTTCTTTAACAATGGCAAAATTGCACTTTTAGTCCTTGGGCCTTCCAACTTTACACTTTGACCCAAAACATTGCCTCCAAAAATATCTTCCACCAAATTACTCTTTTGCCCCTCCTTAATCAATCTAATTCCCATAATTACTCATAATTCAATTTGGATAAATTACTATTTAGTCCTTCTTCCTTTCTCACACTTACTAATCAATCCTTAATTTTCTAACTATTTTCTTATTTTAGCTATATAGTCTAATTCTCAATTCTACTCTATTACTATTCCAAATCCGGTTCAAGAACACGAATGTTACAATATACTTCATTCATTTATCTATAGATGTATTTTAAATGTTTTAATATCATTAAAATTAAAAACATTAACAAAAGTTTTCTTTAAAAAAAATATCTTACAAATAGTGGTAGTGGTACAATTTAGTTTTCACCAATTAGTGAAATGACGAGGAGGATCAGATCCTTCACCTTCACTTTGAGAGCGTTCTTGACTTGATTCTCATGGCCTTTGTCCAAAAATATATCTAAAAAATGTAACACTTTCACCTTGGTTTTCATATAATTGATATGGAAGATATATTTGTGGAGAAGGATACATGAAAGGTGGAGGTGGGTGATACATTGGTGGTGGAGGATGCATTTGAGGCTAATATGTGAAGGTTGAAAATATGAAGGTTGTTTCGGTGAATAAAAACCTTGAGTGCTAGTAGATGAATCACTATACCCAAGGTTACTAGAATTCGATCTCCTACTAGATGAAAAGCCTATAGAAGTATGCTTCTTGCCTTTTCCTTTTGATGAAGCTCTACGTTGACTACTATCTCTCCTAGGTTTAAGAAACATATTTTCATCAAATTCTGATCTATCATGGAAATGTCCACTAGTGGTTCTAACCCCATATTCTCCTCCATATCGACTAGCAGACCTAATTTCACCTCTATCACCACTATGTCCATTATCGTCATCAATTGGACTTAAACCACCACCATCGAGTCCATCGCCACTCTGACTTTGCGTTGCACCAGAACTTGAATGAGACAAATTTTGTTGTTGAGACTGATCAATATTCATTTCATCATTAGAGGTATACATAGGCAACACACAAGCATTTTCACCATTTAACAATGGATTCTCTTTCTCCTGAAGCCATTCTGACAATGGATCAACATCTTCAAAGATATGATCAAGGCCGATATAATTAAAACTAGCGTTTATATCATCAATACTCGTTCTTTTTTGATGCCTTATCTGAAGCCTCATATTATAGTAGATAAACACTAGTTTCAAGTCTTTTATACTTCAACTTTTTTCTTGCCTTGGTGTGAAAATAACTAAATGTGCTCCAATTTCGTTCGCAATTTGATGTAGAAGTTGTTTGACTAAGCACTTTAATTGCTAATCTTTGTAACTCAAGAACACGTGTCATATATTATCCGCCACTCAGTTGCATAATATTATTTAAATTTCAAAATAACTTCAAAATGTATAATATAATTAAATAATTTAAGTAAATATTTGCCCAGATTCTTGCTTCCAAGCTCTTTGTGCTTGTGGAGTACTGAATTTTGTCTCATTTTTATCTCTAAATAGTAACAACTGCATAAATAAAAGATAGAGTAAAATTGAAAAAAATAATTTCATTTCAAATTATGTAACTAAGGCTCCGTTTGTTTGACTGAAAATGATTTTTGAAAAATAATTTTTGGAAAATGACTTACTTTTTTGGAAAAGTTAATATTTTTTGGTGTTTGGTTTAATCTGTGTTAAATATTTTCTGTTGTTTAATAGATTTCCTAAAAATATGTAAAAAAAAAAACTATTTTAAACGAAACAAACATACATTTGAATTTTTTCTTGTCTTCTAATTGTTTAGCTAAATTCACTTTCTTGAAAATATTTTAAAAAAGTTATTTTAAATGAAACAAACATATATTTAAATTTTTCTTGTCATTTAATTGTTTAGCTAAATTCACTAAACAAAATGTTTAAACCAAACTACAACATTATGATTATTTTCACAATTTTTTACATGTACATATACATTTATAAATATAAACATGCTACACAAGGCACTTGCATAAGGAAGAAGGAAAAAATTACAAAAATCCATTAATACACAGGTTGTGTCCAGAAGCAAAGGAGCATTCCCATATTACGATCATCATCTTGCAGTAAGTGACCAAATAATGATGGCATACTTAAAATCCCAACTTCAATGGCCTTATTATCTCCTATGCTTCTTTGGCAACGGCTTGCTTGTTCTTCATTCTAAAAACACATAGCAACAGATTCCATGTCAATTAGATAACAAATAAAATTTTGTTGAAAAAGAGTCAAATGACCTTCCATTCTATTTAAAAAGAGGTAAACGACAAAATGAAGATGCAAAACCAGTTCAAATTTGAATCATCTTCTTTGGCATCAATCGAATTACATTACATCTATATTTATAAAGCCTGCAACAAAATTACATTACTCCTTACAAAACCCTGTGTTTCAGAATACAAATTCTCCAACCTATGAACCTATAAACTAAGATTATAAGTGAACAAAATCGATATAACTTTTCACAACCTAATCAGCCATATTGTATACATCACTTCTATGAAAGATAATAAAATGAACGTGTTAAAAACAAATAATCAAAAGAAAAAGTGTTGAAGTAACAGGATATAAAATGGTGCAAACTTTTTAAAAACATAATAGAACATCATCAAGTAATGAACTTACAAAAACAACATAATACTTAAATGAAAAAGTTCACAAACAACGAGCTTACAACTTGGAACACTGTGTCAAATGAGTATCCTCCAATCTGAGCTTCACACAAAAATCCAACCTTGAAGAAGATAAGTGAACCATAAGTTTGGAGTCAGAAAAACTGTCATTCAAAAATATAGAAAAAATATATGAGGCATACCCAATCATCGTCTCTTGCTAATACTGCAAGATATTTTGTACTCAAGGGGATGTATTTGATAGAAGACGGTTACTAAGGTCCAGTATTGACTAGCAGCTTTTTGTTGAGTTCTCAATTCAGTTCCATCACCATTACGAGTTAAGAGCCAAGATCCACATGTTCTTCCCTCCACTAACTGTGGAAGACTAGCCTTCTCTAAATGTTGTAGAACAAGCATATGAGCTCCAGACGGTTGTTTACCATAAAATGGAATTAGAGATCCTCCTTTTTCTTAGAATTCCTAGAGTTATCCCCACGCATGCATTCATCAGCTAGTGCTCGAGCTAGAGACTCCATAATACTATCATAATATGTTGCGGCTTGGAAAGCCGAACCCTTAACGAAAAGTTTCCTAGAATTATCCTTATTTTGAATGGATTTGTAGAAGAAAAATATATGTCTCAATGAAGCTACATCTACTTGCAACATGCTGACTGATAAGCCACAAAGCTCAAAAAGAAAAGCATATGATGCCACCAACACATTGTCTTCAAAATGGGTAATAGAAAAGGGCATGATCTGAAAATTCAAAAGCAATAGGTATTATGCAACATCATATCAAACACTGCCTTAGCTTAGCTATCCTCCTGGTAATTCTGTGGTAGCATAATAAAATAAACTAAGCCAGCCCCATTAATGCATTTGCATTCTAGTCAATTTTCATTCATTCAATTATAAATATATTAAATGATATAAAATAATTAACATGAAAACAAAGTCCTCACAGATGAAAGAAGACACTCTTCCTACTTAGATATAGGTGCAAGAAGTGTCTGGACATTTGATTGAACATTTGTTTGTCCAGAAGCATTGGATCTCCCTTCTATTTTTAACTTTTCAACTCTTGAAATAAGATGATTAAAACCTGCAAGTGCACAGCCACGATGAAGGCCAGGATGAATTCAGATTTATTTGATAAAACAAATATTCTGTGTTTAAATATTCAAGATGAAGTATGATGATGACCCTATAATTAAAAGATTACAAAGTCGATAAACACTGACAACTTAAATAAAAACAAATAATTAAAATATAAAATCTGAATTTCAACACGTTCATTGCGCCCAAATAATTCCCTTAACTTCTAGTTCAACCCAACAAGAGAAAATAAAATCGAACCAAATTGAAAACAAATATGACAAAGTAATGAGAAATAGCAGTAGGATAAAAAAATCAAATATAATAGAGCGATGTAGAGGCAAAGACACGGACTATAGAACACAAAACAAACCAATCTTTAAATAAGTTTAAGGGTTTTACGGAATTCTTCTTTGTAGGATATGGGGATGACAGGGTTAGGACCATCGTCTTGAGGAAGAAGCGAAAAGGGGGAAGCCGCCGCCAACAAACACTAGGTCAGGGTGGCAATGAAGGGGGAAGGGGAAGGGGAAGGGGAAGGGGAAGGGGAAGAGGGATTGTCTTTGCTGGGATGTGAAGAGAGAAAGATTGGAAAATGTCTTACCGAAACAGACCTGTTTTTCTGTGTTTTGGAGAATGAATTACATGGGGAGTTGATTTTCCACCAAACAAACGTAAGAAAAGAAGGAAAATATTTTCTGAAAAATATTTTACTGGCAAACAAACAGAACTTAAGTTCAAAAAATAGTACTTGAATCTAACCTGATTAACGATTCTGACTTGAGTATCAAGAAAATGTTCTAATCTTTTAATTATTGATTTTGTACCTTCTAATTTTTCTATTACTATATTCTTAGAATGCTTCACCCTAAATTAAAATTGAGGATTGAGAAAATAACTTAAGTATAATTATAAAAATATCATCAAATAATAATATAAAACTTAAAATAATAAAATATAAAAATAGTTTTTAATTATATAAAACATTTTATCTTACCAACTGAATAGATAAAATTTCATCTATTGTAAATAATCTTTTCATACTCGGTGAAATATCGACAATCTTGCTGAATTGCTCGTTTAACTTTATCAATAGCCTCATAAATAAAGCCCATCGATGGTTTTTCATCACCATACACAAGTCTCAATACTTTTACTAGGAGCTCGTAAAATTTTATGAGGTCATGACATTTTTTTTCAAAAATCTTTTCTCAAAACAATTATTTTGGCTTCATAAGCAAGCCCTGACTTTTGCTTTCCCCATTTTGATTCTTCAAATTCCTATATATTCATAAGAAAAATTCTAAAATAATATAATTTAAATTATTTGGAACTAATAAAATCATTAAAGGTTGCTATATTTAAGTAATTATATTAACTAATTATAAAATATTGACCTTTGAATTAAAAATTTCTCTCAAACCTTGCTTTTGCGTTGTTATCTTTTCAAGTTGAATGAAATGAGTTGCAAATCGAGTAAGAGCGGGTCGAAGTGTTTGCTTCCCTTGTCTATACTTCATCAAATCAACAGTCCAAATGTGATTGTATATAAAGCAAGTCTCTTTCTTAGCCTCATCTAACACTTTTGCTGCACTGAGCTTTTTCCCAATATCTTCAAGGCATAAATCTAAACAGTGTGCTACACATGAAGTCCAATATAGATGCTTTCTATTCAACATTAATTTTTTTCTAACGGCTTTCATTGTTTCCTCATTATCAGTCACTATTTGGACAATGTAATTTTCTCCAATTTCTTCAACAACTGAATCTAACAAACTGTAGTAGAATTCAGCATCTCTACTACGAACACTTGAGACATCCACAAATTTCCAAAAAATAGTTCCTTTACTGCAAGAAACAAGGAATTAATGATGTGCATTTGATTGAAATTGTTGTTCCAACCATCAAACATTAGAGTTGCACCTAATTCTTTCCAATGAGTCTTTAGTCCATTTACCCAATCACGAACTCGTTGATTCTCTAACTCGAAATACACGTATGAAACCTCATAAGGTGTTGGGAGTTTTACACCTTGTCCGACTTCTATTGACACTTGAATTAAGTTATACAACCATGGAGAGCTTGTTAATTGAAAAGGAAGTCGTTCATATACTAAAAATTTAGAT
The DNA here is from genome assembly GCA_039519145.1 of Kokia cookei. Classification (NCBI taxonomy): domain Eukaryota; kingdom Viridiplantae; phylum Streptophyta; class Magnoliopsida; order Malvales; family Malvaceae; genus Kokia; species Kokia cookei. Next base: position 31,559,152 of record CM076901.1, read on the forward strand.
ACCGTTTCACCTATCTTCCAACGTAAAGTCTTTAAAAAAGAGCCATTGATCTTTGGTTGCTTTGCACTTTTGTTTCTGGCCAACTCAGGTATAGCTCCCTTAAGGTAAACTTAGACTCACTTGGGATGAATTTACTTATTCTGTAACACCTCAAAATTGGTCCTAGAAGTTTCGAGGGTAAAATAAGAATTTTATCCCAAATGTGTCCAAAATTTCATAAGTTTGGTAACCGATAGTATTTTCGAAAATGACTATTAGGATATTAAATCAATTTCTAAAAATGAGTTTTAAATAGATTTCATTTTGAAAATAGGATTTATTTGTAAAAGAGTCAAAATTAAGAGTTTTTATGAAGAAATTTGACTAAATATCCAAAATAAACTTAAAACCCCATTTTTCAATTGATTTTCACCTCAACTTCTCCTCCCCATATTTTGTGCCATCCTTTTCTCTCCTAATCTTTTCAACCTCTTTTAAATACTAAGTCCTAATTTCTTTTGAATTCTGATAACCCTAAAACCTTAAATACCTATTAAAACCAAGGGAAACACCCAAAAACGTTCATCACCTTCATCATCTTTTCTAAACGTGAGTTTTTTTGAATTCATGTCAAAGCTCGTTTTTCTTCAAGCAAAGGTAACCAATTGACTTCCTATGAGTTTTAAACGATATTTAGTCCTTTAAACTAAGTTTTAGCCATTAAAACACAAGTTTTGAATAAAAGTCGAAAATAGGGTCTTTAATGGTGAAATTTGAGTTTACGTATGAAAACTTGATATAAAAGTTTTTTTCAACTTGTTTTAGCATGATTAGAAGGTTTCTAAAATTACTTTGAAGTTTCGTTAAGTATTTCTCGAGTTTTACGAATTTTCGTCATTATAGCCATTGTGTGTCAAAAATATTTGGTATCTTAAAATGTGTAGTTTTGAGTGGTTTAAAGGTTGATAATCAGTCATGGGTAAATGTATAGATGAACGTAATTTGTTTCATGCAAAAAGATTAAGTGTAGACTGAGATATTAGAGTTTAAAGTTTACTAGGTTAAAGGTTTCAGTTTAAGAAAACATAGCTTAGGCTATTGTTTATGACTGTGTGAGATCTGTGGATGATTGATTTTTGCTTGTGTATTTGTGTGATATGTGTGGTTGAAACATCAGAATCGATAGGATCTTCTACAAGCAAAGATAAAAGCAAAGCAAAGCTTATTTAGGCTTTCGGGTTTTTCAACGAAAAGTATTTATTTGGTGAGTGTTTTAGAATAGCTGCTTGTAGATGATTCATTATGTATTTGGGAATTTAGAGATAGCTAAACCCCTACTCTAAATTCCGAGTGTAAGTGTTCTTATATCTATGCTTAATATGTGAAGCATGTGCTTGTGTAATTGTGAAAAAAAGAATTAAGATGTGATATTGCGAATAAACATGAGATGTTGTTACATATGCTATAAGTTTATGATGACTGTTGTGAAAGTGAATATGTGGGTATGTTATTCATGCCATGTGACAGAAAATATGTGGGTATGTTATTCATGTCATGAGACTGATTATATTGTGCTAATAAAGTGAATATGCATACGAAAATATGTAATAATAATGAATATTTTGGCTTTATGATCTTATGAGATTGTTAGGTATAGTTGGCATGCTATAGGATTGTGAGTACTCACAATTGTATTATGATATATGTGTTTAGGGTGCTGAGGCCCAGGGATAGTGTTTGGAGTGATAAGGGAATGTGAGCTATGCTCCATTCAATGGGATACATATGTGTGGTGTGTTTGGAGAGTGTTAGCTATATACTTCACTTATGAGATATGTTTCGACTCTATGAGTCATGTGTTTGGTGTGTTGGAGATTCGTGTATCCAATGAGTTATATGTTTTATAATCTCAACAGTCAAATTATCATAAACTATGTCTAAATGTGATTATATATATATATATGACTGAATATACTTGTATGTGAATAAAGTGTGCTAAAAATTATGTGATTAATGTGTAAATAAATCCAAGAGAGATGATATGAATATTTTGTTTGATTGTTAGGTTGATTCATGATGATTGTTTATGTGATGGTTATTCTAGGCACTTACTGAGCTTGTTAAGCTCACCCACTCCTTTTTAACCATTGCAGATACTTAGTGCTGGTAGGGTGATCCAAACCAAGTCGACTCTTTACTTCTTATTAGTAGGTTTTATAAGATATTTATGTTTGGAAACCAAAGACAATGTGTTAGCAATATGGTAGATTTATATTAGTTTTTGTTATGCTCTTTTTAATTATTTGCATGCCATTATGGACTTGTAAATATGATATTTGAGACGTTTTGAGGTTTATTTTATGAGGTAAATGTTGCATGTTGTTTAGGGATTTGTTAGAATGACTTATATGCTGATATATGATGTATTTTTCAAGTCTGGAACAGAGGTATCAATAATCGGGTTTTAAAAACGACACCTCTGAAATTTTTGAAGTATAAGAAGTCAGTTCTACTTGTCAGTATCGATACCTTGATACGAGTATCGATATTTGAGGGGAAATTATCGATACCTTTATTGAAGTACTGATATTTTTCGACAGTGGGTTTTTAACTCGAAAACAGTAAGCTACTTTGGTATCGATTTTCCAAATAGAATGATACCCCCTTATGAAACTATCAATACATTCTTCAAAATATCGATACCTACGTAACAGTTTTGAAAAAATTTGCTAAATGGTCCTAATGCATGATTAATGTTTGATAGATGATTATTCGATGTAAAACATCATGTTCTAAAATTAATTTGAGTTTGTAAGCCTTATAACATGTATGAATTTTGTAAAGTATGAACAATATAGCAAGATAATTAAAGAAAAATATAGTTGCATGTGAAATAAAACATTAAAATGAGATAAACATGATGTGAGATGGTGGTGTGGCGTCCTAGTATTCAAGCTCGACAATCGGGTCGGGTTTAGGGTGTTACATGTTCTTTCTCCGTGATATCCTTCAACTGATCCATAAGAAGATCACCCTTCTTAATAAATGTTACTCCAACCAACAGTACTTCATCTGAATTCATCCCTTCTATGCCACTCATGTTGTGATTGGATACTTTCTCGAGTTGCTTGCCTTATAGCAGAAATCTCATCAATGAATTTCTCGTGTTCATCCTCTCTTCTTAATTGGGATAAGAATTCATTTGTTCTCCTCTTTTTGTCTATTTTTGTTGTGTTGCTTTCTTTCAGTATATTCATCATACTTTCTCTAATGACACATGTTAATAAAATAAAACTAATTTACACATCATATTATTATCAATTATGTATAATCTTTATTGATAAATTTACAATAACATTTAATAATAATAATAATAATAAAGTATCACATAGTAGTAACATTAGGGCATGGTGCAACATTGTCAGTTTTATGAGCAATGTGCTCTTTAAATCGTGTTATTCCTCCTTTCATAACTTTACCACAAAGCTTACATATGACATTTCCTTTCGTATTTGACATTGGAATTCCAAAGTGCCAACCTATATCATTACTTGGTACACCCTCCAATCCTTTAATCGGGAATTCTTCACGTGGTGACATGCTTTATTTTAATATATATATATATACAAAAAACATAAAATTATATTTAGAAATAGAAGCAATTCATTACTTATATTATCAACAATATAATACAAAAAAAGTAAACATCACTAACATTAAAAATTTAAATTTATTGCATAAACTAATAAATAACAAGATAATATCTCATTTCACCTATATTTAATCATCTAATTTTAGTCTTCATCTAATTTAACCTTCATTAATGTCCAACAAAATTTTCTAATAATTTTAAAAATTGAAATTAGTATATTCATGAATTTAAAAAAAATCAAATGTATTTTATTTTTGAATTATTATTTAATTACACTAATTTATCATGATAATAAAAATAAATGTAATATAAAAAATTAACAAATAAAAAAATAAAAGATAAAATTATTAAAATTTAAGTATACAAAATTTAAATTCAACATCCAATCTCACAACATAAATCATAATCCACTTAAAAAAACTAACAACCCATAAGATTACCCAAAATCAAGAGGCCAAAACCCATAAAATCAAACATAATCAATAATTTATTTATTTTTTTAAAACAATAACAACTCACCATAATCCATTATTACTCGGCTACGCAAAAAATAAAAATAAAAACAAAAAGTTCCCCAACCCCCTTCTTCTTTTTCTTTTTCTTCTTCTATCATGAGATAGAGAGCCAAAAACAAAAGAGAAAAAAATAAGGTTTAGGTTTTCTTTGCTTTTCTTTGTAAGATCCATCCTTTCTTACTCCATTCTTTTCCCATTTTCTTTAAACTTTGCCTAAGCTACCATTGATTCCTACCAAAATACCCGAAAATACAAAGATGATTTGTAAAGTTTTTGTCAAAAATTTCTCATCAATCTTTGCATGTTACAACAAAAAGAAGAAAGAATCAAGACAAAAAAATTCAGGTACTTACTTGAAAATTATGAATTTTTGAAAGTGCAAATGAGACTTTGTTTAGAGATTTTTGTGATTGTATTATGATTTTGTTTGGTTTGGTGTTTGGACAGTGAAATTTGAGAGTGAAAGTTTAAAGTTTGAATTGTTTTTTTCTATTTTTGAACAAATTTCTTATATCGATAATCAATTCATATTTTTCTATTGCTTTTGGATTGCATTTTTATGTTCATTTTTTTACTGCTTTTAATTTTTTTCTTGAAAATTATCTAATTTTGCAGGTGAAGAATATATTTCTTTTGTCTTATTATATTTCTATTGATTTATTTTAAAGGAGTTAGATTTTTTTTAATTTTACTATAACGGAACAATAACAGGAATAGTAGTCCGTTATTGCCGCTATTGACCGTTACCCATTAAATTGCGATCACGATCCACTGTTATTTTCGGAAGTAATGATTTCGAATGGCACCGCTATCGCTATATAACAACTGCTATTTCGTTACTCGACCGCTATTTAAATTTCTGTTTGTATCAAAGAAATTCTTAGTAGCTACATAGACCTGAAGATTCACATTTTATTGCCACCACAAAGACCTCTTGCAATTCTCATTGGATCCACATACTTTGATAAGTATAGCCCAAACTATTCTTGAGTTTTTCCAATTTTGAGCTCCTATGTTTAGTCTTACTAAGAAATATAATGTCGGGATTATGCTTTTGATAAACATCTCTTAAAGCCCTAACAATAAGAATTTAAATAGCGGTCGGGTAGCGAAATAGTGACTGCTATATAGTGGTAGCGGCACCGTTCAACATTGCTACTGCTGAAAATAGCGGTGTAAAGCGAAATCACACCAATAGTAGTGGATTGCGACCGCAATTTAATGAGTAACGGCCAATTGTGACAATAACAGGCCGCTATTCCCGTTATTGTTCTGTTACAGTAAAATTTTAAAAAAATTAACTCTTTTTAAAAAAAGCAACAGAAATATAATAAGAAAAATAGAATATATTCTTCACTTGCAAAATCAGATAATTTTCAATAAAAAAAAGCAGTCCAAAAGCAATAGAAAAATATGAATCGGTTATCGGTACAAAAAAAATTGTTCAAAAAACAAAAAAAGCAATCCAAAATCCAAACTCTAAACTTTCACTCTCAGGTTTCATTGTCCAAACTCCAAACAAAACAAAATCACAACACAATCACAAAAATTTCTAAACAAAATCTCATTTGCACTTTTAAAAATTTATAATTTTCAAGTAAGTACCTGAATTTTTTTATCTTGATTCTTGCATCTTTTTGTTGTAACATGTAAAGATTGATGAGAAATTTTTGACAAAATTTTTGCAAATCATCTTTATATTTTTGGGTATTTTGGTAGGAATCAATGGTAACCTAGACAAAGTTTAAAGAAATTAGAAAAAAAATGGAGAAAGAAGGGATGAATATTGCAAAGAAAACCTATATCCTAATTTTTTTTTTTTTATGGCTCTCTGCCTCACGAAGGAAGAAGAAGGGGGTTGAGGAGATTTGGGGAACTTTTTGTTTTAAATATTATTATTTGGGTTTTGGGTGATGGGATAATAATCGGTTATGATGGGTGGCTTTTTTTTTTTCTTTAAAATAAATTATAGATTATATTTGATTTTGTGGGTTTTGAGTTTTGGCCTATTGATTTTGAGTGAAGGGTAATAATGAGTAATCTTATGGGATGGTAGTTTTTTTTAATGGATTATGATTTGTGAGATTGGAAGTTAACTTAAATTTTGTATACTTAAATTTTAATAATTTTATTTTTAAATTTTTTATTTGTTAATTTTTTATATTACATTTATTTTTATTATCATGATAAATTAGTGGAATTAAATAATAATTCAAATTTAAAAATACATTTAATTTTTTTATTTTATGAATATACTAATTTCAATTTTTATTGAAATTGATTAGAAAATTTTGTTGAACATGAATTTAGGTTAAATTAGATGAAGACTAAAATTAGATGATTGATATAGGTGAAATGAGATTTTTTTTTTTATTAGCTTATGCAATAAATTTAATTTTTCAATTTTAGTGATGTTTACTCTTTTTTTTATTGTATTATATTGTTGATAATATAAGTAATTAATTGCTTTACATGATAGAAGCAAAAGCTCAAAGTAACCAAAGATCAATGGCTCTTTTTTAAAGACTTTACGTAGGAAGATAGGTGAAGCGATATTTAAATTTTTAATATATGAACGACTTCTTTTTCAATTAGCAAGCTCTCCATGGCTGTATAACTTAATTCATGTGTTAATAGAAGTTAGGCAAGGTGTAAACCTCCTAATACCTTATGAGGTTTCAGATGTGTATTTGAAGTTAGAGTATCAACGAGTTCATGATTGGGTAAATGGATTAAAGACTCATTGAAAAGAATTGGGTGCTACTCTAATGTGTGATGGTTGGGCCAAAAATTTGAATCAAATTCACATCATTAATTTCCTTATTTATTGCAGTAAAGGAACCATTTTTTGGAAATTTGTGGATGTCTCAAGTGTTCATAATAGAGATGTTGAATTCTCTAATACAATTTGTTAGATTCAATTGTAGAAGAAATTAGAGAAAGTTACATTATCCAAATAGTGATTGATAATGAGACAGCAATGGAAACAATTGAAAAAAAAATAATGTTGAAAAGAAAACATTTATATTGGACCTCATGTGCAGCTCACTATTTAAATTTATGCCTTGAAGATATTGGGAACAAGCCCAATGTAGCAAAAGTGTTAGATGAGGCTAAGAAAGTGACTTGCTTTATATACAATCACATTTGGACTGTTGATTTGATGAAGAAATATAGACAAGAAAAGCAAATACTTCGACCCGCTCTTACTCGATTTGTAACTCATTTCATTCAACTTGAAAAGATAACAAGGCAAAAACAATGTCTGAGAGAAATGTTGAATTTAAAGATCAGTATTTTATAATTAGTTAATATAATTACTTAAATATGACCATCTTTAATGAATTTATTTGTTCCAAATAATTTAAATTATATTATTTTAAAAATTTTCTTATGAATATATAGGAATTTAAAGAACCAAAATGGAGACAGTAAAAAATTGTTTTGGGAAAAGATTTTGGAAAAACGAAAATGACCTCATGAAAATTTAGGAGCCCCTAGTAAGAGTATTGAAACTTGTTGATAGTGATGAAAAACTAATAATGGGCTTTATTTATAAGGTTGCTAATAGAGCTAAACGAGCAATTTAGCAAGAATGTTGATATTTTATCGAGTACGAAAAGATTATTGATAATATATGGAATTTTATGCATTTCGACTTGCATTCAGCTGGCAAGATAAAAGTTTCATATAAATATGAACTATTTTTATATTTTATTATTTTAAGCTTTAGATTATTATTATTATTATAAATTATGCTTAGGTTATTTTCTCAATCCTCAATTTCAATTTGGGGTGGAACATTCTGAGAATGTACTAATAAAAACATTAGAATGTACAAGATTAGTAATTAAAAAATTAGAATCTTCTCTTGATACTCAAGTCAGAATGATTAATCAGATTAGATTCAAGTACTATTATTTGTAACTTAGTTACATAATTTAAAATGTAATTATTTTTTTTTCATTTTTACTCTATCTTTTATTTATGTAGATGTTACTATGTAGAGATAAATATGAGACATTCGATACTCCACAAACACAAAGAGCTTGGAAGAATATGAATCTGGGTAAATAGTTAATTAAATTATTTAATTTAATTTATATTATTTAATTATAATATACATTTTAAAGTTATTTTGAAATTTAAATAATATTATGCAATTGAGTGGTGAATAATATAAAACACATGTGTTCCTGAGTTACAAAGATTAGCAATTAAAGTGTTTAGTCAAACAACTTCTATATCAAATTGCGAACGAAATTAGAGCACATTTAATTATATTCACACCAAGGCAAGAAATAGGTTGAAGTATAAAAAAAACTTGAAAAACTAGTGTTTACCTACTATGATATGAGACTTCAGATAATCAATCAAAAAAGAATGAGAATTGATGATATAAAAGTTAGTTTTAATCTTATCAGTTTTGATCATATCTTTGAAGATGTTGATCTACTATTAGAATGACTTCAAGAGAAAAAAAATTCATTGTTAGATGGTGAAATGCTTGCCTATGAATTTCTTTGATGATAAAATAATTATTGATCAATCTCAACAACAAAATTTATCTCATTCAAATTCTAGTGCAATGCCAAATTAGAATGGCGATGGACCTAATAGTGATGGTTTAAGTCCAAATGATGACAATGATGGACATAACGGTGATACGGGTGAAATTTGAAGTTCTAGTTGAGTTCACTTGGCTGTTAGATAGGTTGTGTTCCAAGCGGTGGTTTTGGGCCTTGGGGTTTAGTGAAGCGGTGCGTTTGAGGTTTAGAGAAACGGTGTAACTGAAGTTAGTTGATAATTGTAACTGAATGTCCAGTTCCTTTTTCTCGTTTCTTTCCCTATTTATAACCTTCCAAAACTGTTAATAGAGGTTATCAGATAATTGAGAACGAAGTTGCACTTTCAATCCCTTCTTTATTTTCTTTTCTTTCTTCTTCTTTCCCGAATCTTTCTTCTTCAAGTTCCAGCTTGTATCAAAAGCTGTTAGTTATGGTAAATTCTCTCTATCTCGATTTGCTTAGTTGAATGGCATAACTGGGATTCCTTCTCTAATTTCCTAAAAGGACTAATGTCTTTAGGATGTAATTTTGAAGCTCATACTTCTTCAGGGTAAGCCTGTGGAATCATCTTCGAAGGAGAATATGCCTTCAGCTCGGCCACAAAACATGGCTGCAGATCCTCTCACGATGCACCATCTCGACCAGAATGGACGAATGTCTTCTGAAGGTTTGTATTTAATACCACCAGCTAGAGGTATCGATATCTTTATTTTAGTTGCAATTGTTTTAGGTTAGTATCTTTCTATCAATATTTGTGCACATCTGCCAGTTATCTCGAGTAATGCAAGACAAACTTTTGGGTAATATTCCAAGAAGATGATGTTTATGATGAATTTAGGTTTAAGAAATTAGGATTTGGGGGTTTTAAGCTATAGTATGATGTGGATTACAGTTACTAATGAATTAGATGGGCAATAGCTATCAAATTATTGCTGAAATTATGAGATGGATCTGTAGTCTTCTGAAATAACTGGAAAATAAAATGGTTTTGGAAATGTTGCAAGCATATGCGTCGACAAGTTTTACCCGGGAAAAAGTTTCAATATTTATGGGACTAGGTGTCAAAGATGTTGATTTAAAGAACCGAATTGAGGAAATGAAAAACTCAACAAGCAACATTATTTGATGAAAGGAATTTAGTTAGAAAAGGTTTTGGGTAGTATTTGATTATCTTGTAGCACGCCATGTCAAGTGTCAACATTTGTACTCATTATTCTTTTCTTTTTGGGATATTAGATCTGTTATTTTAAAATGTGTATGGTAAGTGGACAAGTTTGGTTAGAACTGGCTCGATAGTTCACAAGACAAAGTAAAGCAATTTCAGGAGGAAGCTTGAAACCTAACAGCATTGCTGAAATTTTTGTTGTGGGTCCCAGGAATTAATGGTAGAGTTATACATCTTTTGAAGCAAAATTCTGAAGCTTTGAGTCAAATCAGGTCCAACCTTTCTGCACTCAGGGTAAGTGCACCATGCCCTAGATCGCATCAATTATTTTATTGGGAACATGCAATCTTATAGTAATAGGTGTTAGATGAGATGAATACCTTGTTTTGTTTGTACGGTATTTAAAGGGTTAGTATGCAGGTTATGTTCGGTTTTGCCATGTCAAATTCAAGAGGTTAAATAAGGTAACAACTGCCTATTAAATGATGAATGTAGGAATCTACATGCAATAAGAATGTCATGGTTCTTGTTGAAGAGGTCCATATGCTTCTAGTTATGATTGTATTATTTCATGCCCCCACACTTTTGTTGGTGGATACTCTATTTGACAGAAGTTTTATTGTCCAGTGAACCTCTTTTCTTTCAAGGGAGGAGGTCATGGATTCTATACATCTAGTCTAGTTCTTTTTAACATGTTCATGTAAATCTTGTATGTGATGGCCTCATATCGGGCACTTCTACCATGAGCTTCACTAAAACAAGCTTAGGAAAAGTTTTTACCAAAGCTTTTTTTTAGTGAAGCTCATGGTAGAATTTCCCTTCATGGTTTCTTTTTAACAGTCTTCTGAGGTTGGTTCATTAAATAAAAATTGTCTGAACAGTTACAGGATAATATTGATCACTTCCGTCACACAAGGAACAATCTTACCGCCATTCTAAATGAGTACGTCAATGTTCTTATAATTATTAATTGGTGATTGATGCCCTCTAGCGAGCATTTTGGTTATTTTGGGTTTACTGTTGCCTATGCTTCTGGTTTTCAATTTCTACTGTGACTTTTTTCAGCATGCCAGGTTTAATGAGCCGGATGCCACCATTGCCTGTATCCATTAATGACGATTTAGCAGCTAGCATCTTGCCTGATGCAACTCAGGTTGGTTATCATTTAAATTGATTTAGTTTGCATGTGCTGGAGTGGATGGCCAAAAAGGTGGGTTATATAAACGACCATAAGCTGAAGTTCACTTTATGGGATTTGCAATTAACTTTATCTTATTTTCATCCAGAGCATGTTTCTTGCTGGTTGAGAGTGCAACCTTTATGGGTTGACCTGTACTCTCTTATTATATATTTTATATCAAATTGTACTGCTCTCTAACATTCGCTTATAAAACATCCTGAACTCTATCTTCCGAAATGATGAAAACATGAACTCCCCTGCTCCCATTCTAGCAAGGGCACCCTTAAGACCTTTTTCCCCCTTATTCTTTAATTACATGTATCTTTCTCTCTAATTAACACCTCTGATCTCTTTCAAATCCCTATTTCACTCAAACCCCCTCTAGGCCTCTACCTAGTTTTATGACGATTTGATGTAATATTGATTTTGAATTGAAATTTGACATTTTTGGGCTACTGTTGAGAGTAAAAGGATAAGAGTTCACTTTCAGTTGCCTATTCACCAAACATTGTGGCATGATAAAGGATCTTTGACCCAAGTTTCGTGCGGTCTGTTCCTTCCTATCAAATGTCAGTATTGTTTAATCTTTTGTTGTGTCTTGCATCCAATTCTTCTGCATTTGTTTCTTTGTCGGCACTTCAAACTTCATTTCTGTGTGAGTACCATTGTAGACCATTTGGCACCACCATCCGACCAAATTGTTTCCAACGTGGCTGGGTAATCCTTTTCCTGTTTTTATTTTATTGCACTGTAAGTGCTGCAAACCTCATTTTCCTAGGCAGTTTTTTTTTTCTGTAAAGTCGTCATACTGAACTGTTTCATAGCTGGTTGATCAAACCCCCATATAGTCTTTCATGTTATCTCAATGTTAGATCTGCAATTGCAGTATCATCAAATTGTTGGCTAGCATGTCAGTTGGCAAAGCATCCTTCTTTTACTTGTCATTCCCCATCATTGCAGTATTGTCTTCATGCTTTTGTCTCTTTGTTGACGACTTACAACCTGGTGTCTAGTCTTCTTAGTTTTTCTAATTAGGTCACATATACTTGACTGTATTAAAGAGTTCTGGTGCGCAGCTTACATTTGAACAAAGAGGGTGGAGAAGGGGTTGAATTTTAGACCGTCAACCCTCCATTCTGTTATTAGTATCAGCTAATGTAGATTTAAATGACAGGAAACTAATAGCCCCACTAGGCAATAGGCGGTGTGCAAATGTTTTAACAAGTAAGCAATGATTGCTCATTGGTTTATTCAATCACCATGAGAAACTAAGTATCTTTTTCCTATGATGCATACTTGTCTACACTTTGCGTTACACACTTTGCGTTACGTTGTATTTTTTTTCCCTTCTATATCAGTTGATGATTTTTAGCTCACCAAGCGGGATCCATCTCAAGACACAGCCAAGATACTTACAGGGAATTGTTGAGATTGAGGTTGGGTATATATCTGATCTATGTAAAACACAAACAATTTTCTACTTGTAAATCCATAAGAAGCTGGTAGGTAATGCTCTTGTTCCTCGTGCATTGGGTGCCACAATGGTAAATTTGTAAAGACCCCATTTTTGGAACCCAGTTTTTTCGCCCGCCTTTTGTCAAACCCAGGCACCAGATAATGAGAACTCAGATGCTTATATCTGGATTTTGCATTTGAAGCTTCATGTGTATAATTTTTCTGTAACTTGCTGCATCTTGTTTTAGTATAAGACGAATTAGAATGCCTGATGATGTCAAATATTAGTTGCTATTCATTAATCTGTAGCTTTCAGTTTTGTAGTTTCTTACGCGTCACCATCAAACTCCTACATACATTAAACCAATCACCATTCACCATCAAACACCTACATAAAAATTACCAATGGCAAAACTCGATCTTTGACAACTGAAATTCTTAGTTGTGCACAAAACCAGCTGTAACATTTGGAAGAAAAGAAGCCATTTTCTGCTATAATGCAAAAACATATGAAGTGACAATCGCAGAAGAGTAACAATGCAAAGCTATACTACAGATAATGCCATTATGACGTTGGTTCTCATAAGAAGGTAGTGACTATAATATTTGCAAAAGTATGATGCCGTACTTGTCTGCATCTGGGAATTCCAGTCAGGAAAGTTCAAAAAAAGCAGGGGAAAGAAAAAATAATAATAGTAATAGTTGACAGTTGAAGTCAAGCTGACTGGAAAGATCGGACTCGGGCTGCTGCTCTTTCTAATGCTTTTAACCGATTAGCTTCCACGCGAGCACGCTGCTCTTCTGTGATTTGATCACTAGAGGCAGATGCAGCTCTTTCCAGTGCCTTCAACTTGTTAGCTTCCATCCGAGCTCTCTGTTCTTCTGTAATATAAACTTCAGTAGAGTGGTTAGCTTCACTATTTGACATTTGTCCCGGCCCAGAGCCACTAGCTGCGAGTACTTCAGCAGAAACCATAGGGGTGGGTATGTCATGAGATGGTTCCTGTGGTCAATAACATGAACATACCTCTGTTAAACATTAGCACCACACCATAATTGAAACAACAGCAAGCCTATAACATGACGCTACGAAACTAGGAGCTTATAATAAAAACGAACTCATGCACAAACTAAATTCTTTAATCTGACTTAGAGTTGTGAAGCCAAATGCACAATTAAGTAGGATTGTGAATTAAGCAATACTGATAAATGCATTTCTGGAAGCAGCCAAATGCAGTACTAGGAGCAATGATGTAAACACTTTCAGCATTCCCTAACATAAATACTTCCTCATAGCTAAACGCCAATTCATCCATTTAATGTAAAAATTGCATTGTTATACGGGATATACTATTTTTGGCATCAATAGGACTAGGAAACACAAATATCAAAAGCAGCAATATAATAAAAGGAAAAAGCACACACGAATGCACCGAATGCCATAGGATCATAACAATTAAGAATGCTTGAAGCATACTATCCATTATTGCTTTTAGTTTCTAGAAAACATGGCAATGATTTTCCTTTAAAAAAGGCCGTTTACTAAAGGACCCCGCACATGACTAGCTATTGACTTGAGATGAGAATTCACAAGTATAACAGAAAGAACATAGACAACTGAAGAACAAGTTCGAAGGAATACAGTTACCTCAGAAACTTTCTGGTAAATCTCATTAAGCATGCTTTCTTTAATATCATCTACATGATCTTCCTCATAGTGGGCATGAGTTTGTTCCTCAGAATGTCCAGCCACTACAATAAAGAGAGGGCTGCTTATTTTGTTACCTTAAAGAGCAATACAACCAAAAGAAAAAAAGGCACTATTGCAGCATACCTTGCCCATCGCTGGGGCCATTAAATTCATCTGGACTCTCATGCAATTTTGTAGGATCCCCTCCTCTAGCAACTCGCTCTCTTAAGTCTCTAATACAGTTCTGGCAAGATATATGCAACAAAAGAATTATGCTTATGTATACCCAGAGTTTACTCAGCTGTCCAAATCATGAAGATGCTAAAGCAAATTCACTGGTACGTAAAGGGATTTAAATTTATTGTCATCAGAGCTGCCTGTATTTTAGGAAAACAAAGAACAACTATGGAGTCCAGGTCAACACGAACAATCTCAAACAAAGCTAAATAGCTAATACAATATGTGAAATTCAATGGTTAAAACATTAAACTCGTCTCAATATCTGCATTTAAATTTTAGAGTTTCAAAAGATAATATCAGAATAACCCAAAGCTATGAGTAAGAGGTAGTCAATCGCGTAATGTCTTTGCGGGCTACGCCCTTGAAACAAAAACTACTTTACCCTAAATTCAGTAAAAAGTCATTGAACACTGCAAATTAAGGGTTGAATGAGTTACCTTAACACGTTTGGAAGAAGCAACTTTATCCACTTTATGTACATACTGATCAAAAGAGTAATAAGGGAGCAAATGCTTATGCCACTCTCTGTACAACCCAATTAAGTTTCCCAAATCACTGGCCTGAAAGCAAAAACTTTAAAGCTTAAAAATCACCCAAAAAAAGGTAAAAGAACAATCATATGAAGTTAAGAGAAAGAAGATAAATCTAGTAATCTACCGCGTGACCGCGACCGCGGTACCTAAAAGCCCGAGGGAAGTGGCGAAGGATGTAACCGATACCATCATCGGAGAGGAGAAGTTCGGGTGTGAGCTTGGGTCGGGTTCTGCTTTTGGATACTTTCTTGGGCTTTTCGGGTCTAGGGAGCTGATTGAGAGTAGAGCTGAGGGCGGGGACGGAAGAGGAGGAAGCGTTGAGATTGGGTTGATCGGGGCAGTCACGAGCCCAGTGACCGGGTCTTCCGCACTTCTCTCAGGTGTTTAGATTCTTCTCTTGCTACTTTTACTATTTATTTGCTCCTTTTACATGTGGCGGGAGATATTGGAGGGAAAAAAATATTAGCATTTTTTACTTCGGCCCAAATCCACCATTTTCTAATAAACTTATCTTTAAATTCGGTCTTTTATTTTTCTTGTAAGAAAATGGTTTTCCCTCCAATATCTCCCGCCACATACAACAGGAGCAAATAAATAGTAAAAGTAGCAAGAGAAGACCCTAAACACCTGAGAGAAGTGCGAAATGGAGAATCCAAAGTCAGCGCCGACGGGTTGCTATAAATGCGGAAAGACAGGCCACTGGTCCCATGACTGCCCCGACGCCCCCAAATCCGATCATCCCAATCCCGGAAGACCCGGATCCGGTATCCCAAATCCCGTCGGAAAGGGCTGCTACAAGTGCGGAAGACCCGGTCACTGGGCTCGTGACTGCCCCGATCAACCCAATCTCAACGCTTCCTCCTCTTCCGTCCCCGCCCTCAGCTCTACTCTCAATCAGCTCCCTAGACCCGAAAAGCCCAAGAAAGTATCCAAAAGCAGAACCCGACCCAAGCTCACACCCGAACTTCTCCTCTCCGATGATGGTATCGGTTACATCCTTCGCCACTTCCCTCGGGCTTTTAGGTACCGCGGTCGCGGTCACGCGGTAGATTACTAGATTTATCTTCTTTCTCTTAACTTCATATGATTGTTCTTTTACCTTTTTTTGGGTGATTTTTAAGCTTTAAAGTTTTTGCTTTCAGGCCAGTGATTTGGGAAACTTAATTGGGTTGTACAGAGAGTGGCATAAGCATTTGCTCCCTTATTACTCTTTTGATCAGTATGTACATAAAGTGGATAAAGTTGCTTCTTCCAAACGTGTTAAGGTAACTCATTCAACCCTTAATTTGCAGTGTTCAATGACTTTTTACTGAATTTAGGGTAAAGTAGTTTTTGTTTCAAGGGCGTAGCCCGCAAAGACATTACGCGATTGACTACCTCTTACTCATAGCTTTGGGTTATTCTGATATTATCTTTTGAAACTCTAAAATTTAAATGCAGATATTGAGACGAGTTTAATGTTTTAACCATTGAATTTCACATATTGTATTAGCTATTTAGCTTTGTTTGAGATTGTTCGTGTTGACCTGGACTCCATAGTTGTTCTTTGTTTTCCTAAAATACAGGCAGCTCTGATGACAATAAATTTAAATCCCTTTACGTACCAGTGAATTTGCTTTAGCATCTTCATGATTTGGACAGCTGAGTAAACTCTGGGTATACATAAGCATAATTCTTTTGTTGCATATATCTTGCCAGAACTGTATTAGAGACTTAAGAGAGCGAGTTGCTAGAGGAGGGGATCCTACAAAATTGCATGAGAGTCCAGATGAATTTAATGGCCCCAGCGATGGGCAAGGTATGCTGCAATAGTGCCTTTTTTTCTTTTGGTTGTATTGCTCTTTAAGGTAACAAAATAAGCAGCCCTCTCTTTATTGTAGTGGCTGGACATTCTGAGGAACAAACTCATGCCCACTATGAGGAAGATCATGTAGATGATATTAAAGAAAGCATGCTTAATGAGATTTACCAGAAAGTTTCTGAGGTAACTGTATTCCTTCGAACTTGTTCTTCAGTTGTCTATGTTCTTTCTGTTATACTTGTGAATTCTCATCTCAAGTCAATAGCTAGTCATGTGCGGGGTCCTTTAGTAAACGGCCTTTTTTAAAGGAAAATCATTGCCATGTTTTCTAGAAACTAAAAGCAATAATGGATAGTATGCTTCAAGCATTCTTAATTGTTATGATCCTATGGCATTCGGTGCATTCGTGTGTGCTTTTTCCTTTTATTATATTGCTGCTTTTGATATTTGTGTTTCCTAGTCCTATTGATGCCAAAAATAGTATATCCCGTATAACAATGCAATTTTTACATTAAATGGATGAATTGGCGTTTAGCTATGAGGAAGTATTTATGTTAGGGAATGCTGAAAGTGTTTACATCATTGCTCCTAGTACTGCATTTGGCTGCTTCCAGAAATGCATTTATCAGTATTGCTTAATTCACAATCCTACTTAATTGTGCATTTGGCTTCACAACTCTAAGTCAGATTAAAGAATTTAGTTTGTGCATGAGTTCGTTTTTATTATAAGCTCCTAGTTTCGTAGCGTCATGTTATAGGCTTGCTGTTGTTTCAATTATGGTGTGGTGCTAATGTTTAACAGAGGTATGTTCATGTTATTGACCACAGGAACCATCTCATGACATACCCACCCCTATGGTTTCTGCTGAAGTACTCGCAGCTAGTGGCTCTGGGCCGGGACAAATGTCAAATAGTGAAGCTAACCACTCTACTGAAGTTTATATTACAGAAGAACAGAGAGCTCGGATGGAAGCTAACAAGTTGAAGGCACTGGAAAGAGCTGCATCTGCCTCTAGTGATCAAATCACAGAAGAGCAGCGTGCTCGCGTGGAAGCTAATCGGTTAAAAGCATTAGAAAGAGCAGCAGCCCGAGTCCGATCTTTCCAGTCAGCTTGACTTCAACTGTCAACTATTACTATTATTATTTTTTCTTTCCCCTGCTTTTTTTGAACTTTCCTGACTGGAATTCCCAGATGCAGACAAGTACGGCATCATACTTTTGCAAATATTATAGTCACTACCTTCTTATGAGAACCAACGTCATAATGGCATTATCTGTAGTATAGCTTTGCATTGTTACTCTTCTGCGATTGTCACTTCATATGTTTTTGCATTATAGCAGAAAATGGCTTCTTTTCTTCCAAATGTTACAGCTGGTTTTGTGCACAACTAAGAATTTCAGTTGTCAAAGATCGAGTTTTGCCATTGGTAATTTTTATGTAGGTGTTTGATGGTGAATGGTGATTGGTTTAATGTATGTAGGAGTTTGATGGTGACGCGTAAGAAACTACAAAACTGAAAGCTACAGATTAATGAATAGCAACTAATATTTGACATCATCAGGCATTCTAATTCGTCTTATACTAAAACAAGATGCAGCAAGTTACAGAAAAATTATACACATGAAGCTTCAAATGCAAAATCCAGATATAAGCATCTGAGTTCTCATTATCTGGTGCCTGGGTTTGACAAAAGGCGGGCGAAAAAACTGGGTTCCAAAAATGGGGTCTTTACAAATTTACCATTGTGGCACCCAATGCACGAGGAACAAGAGCATTACCTACCAGCTTCTTATGGATTTACAAGCAGAAAATTGTTTGTGTTTTACATAGATCAGATATATACCCAACCTCAATCTCAACAATTCCCTGTAAGTATCTTGGCTGTGTCTTGAGATGGATCCCGCTTGGTGAGCTAAAAATCATCAACTGATATAGAAGGGAAAAAAAATACAACGTAACGCAAAGTGTGTAACGCAAAGTGTAGACAAGTATGCATCATAGGAAAAAGATACTTAGTTTCTCATGGTGATTGAATAAACCAATGAGCAATCATTGCTTACTTGTTAAAACATTTGCACACCGCCTATTGCCTAGTGGGGCTATTAGTTTCCTGTCATTTAAATCTACATTAGCTGATACTAATAACAGAATGGAGGGTTGACGGTCTAAAATTCAACCCCTTCTCCACCCTCTTTGTTCAAATGTAAGCTGCGCACCAGAACTCTTTAATACAGTCAAGTATATGTGACCTAATTAGAAAAACTAAGAAGACTAGACACCAGGTTGTAAGTCGTCAACAAAGAGACAAAAGCATGAAGACAATACTGCAATGATGGGGAATGACAAGTAAAAGAAGGATGCTTTGCCAACTGACATGCTAGCCAACAATTTGATGATACTGCAATTGCAGATCTAACATTGAGATAACATGAAAGACTATATGGGGGTTTGATCAACCAGCTATGAAACAGTTCAGTATGACGACTTTACAGAAAAAAAAAACTGCCTAGGAAAATGAGGTTTGCAGCACTTACAGTGCAATAAAATAAAAACAGGAAAAGGATTACCCAGCCACGTTGGAAACAATTTGGTCGGATGGTGGTGCCAAATGGTCTACAATGGTACTCACACAGAAATGAAGTTTGAAGTGCCGACAAAGAAACAAATGCAGAAGAATTGGATGCAAGACACAACAAAAGATTAAACAATACTGACATTTGATAGGAAGGAACAGACCGCACGAAACTTGGGTCAAAGATCCTTTATCATGCCACAATGTTTGGTGAATAGGCAACTGAAAGTGAACTCTTATCCTTTTACTCTCAACAGTAGCCCAAAAATGTCAAATTTCAATTCAAAATCAATATTACATCAAATCGTCATAAAACTAGGTAGAGGCCTAGAGGGGGTTTGAGTGAAATAGGGATTTGAAAGAGATCAGAGGTGTTAATTAGAGAGAAAGATACATGTAATAAAAGAATAAGGGGGAAAAAGGTCTTAAGGGTGCCCTTGCTAGAATGGGAGCAGGGGAGTTCATGTTTTCATCATTTCGGAAGATAGAGTTCAGGATGTTTTATAAGCGAATGTTAGAGAGCAGTACAATTTGATATAAAATATATAATAAGAGAGTACAGGTCAACCCATAAAGGTTGCACTCTCAACCAGCAAGAAACATGCTCTGGATGAAAATAAGATAAAGTTAATTGCAAATCCCATAAAGTGAACTTCAGCTTATGGTCGTTTATATAACCCACCTTTTTGGCCATCCACTCCAGCACATGCAAACTAAATCAATTTAAATGATAACCAACCTGAGTTGCATCAGGCAAGATGCTAGCTGCTAAATCGTCATTAATGGATACAGGCAATGGTGGCATCCGGCTCATTAAACCTGGCATGCTGAAAAAAGTCACAGTAGAAATTAAAAACCAGAAGCATAGGCAACAGTAAACCCAAAATAACCAAAATGCTCGCTAGAGGGCATCAATCACCAATTAATAATTATAAGAACATTGACGTACTCATTTAGAATGGCGGTAAGATTGTTCCTTGTGTGACGGAAGTGATCAATATTATCCTGTAACTGTTCAGACAATTTTTATTTAATGAACCAACCTCAGAAGACTGTTAAAAAGAAACCATGAAGGGAAATTCTACCATGAGCTTCACTAAAAAAAAGCTTTGGTAAAAACTTTTCCTAAGCTTGTTTTAGTGAAGCTCATGGTAGAAGTGCCCGATATGAGGCCATCACATACAAGATTTACATGAACATGTTAAAAAGAACTAGACTAGATGTATAGAATCCATGACCTCCTCCCTTGAAAGAAAAGAGGTTCACTGGACAATAAAACTTCTGTCAAATAGAGTATCCACCAACAAAAGTGTGGGGGCATGAAATAATACAATCATAACTAGAAGCATATGGACCTCTTCAACAAGAACCATGACATTCTTATTGCATGTAGATTCCTACATTCATCATTTAATAGGCAGTTGTTACCTTATTTAACCTCTTGAATTTGACATGGCAAAACCGAACATAACCTGCATACTAACCCTTTAAATACCGTACAAACAAAACAAGGTATTCATCTCATCTAACACCTATTACTATAAGATTGCATGTTCCCAATAAAATAATTGATGCGATCTAGGGCATGGTGCACTTACCCTGAGTGCAGAAAGGTTGGACCTGATTTGACTCAAAGCTTCAGAATTTTGCTTCAAAAGATGTATAACTCTACCATTAATTCCTGGGACCCACAACAAAAATTTCAGCAATGCTGTTAGGTTTCAAGCTTCCTCCTGAAATTGCTTTACTTTGTCTTGTGAACTATCGAGCCAGTTCTAACCAAACTTGTCCACTTACCATACACATTTTAAAATAACAGATCTAATATCCCAAAAAGAAAAGAATAATGAGTACAAATGTTGACACTTGACATGGCGTGCTACAAGATAATCAAATACTACCCAAAACCTTTTCTAACTAAATTCCTTTCATCAAATAATGTTGCTTGTTGAGTTTTTCATTTCCTCAATTCGGTTCTTTAAATCAACATCTTTGACACCTAGTCCCATAAATATTGAAACTTTTTCCCGGGTAAAACTTGTCGACGCATATGCTTGCAACATTTCCAAAACCATTTTATTTTCCAGTTATTTCAGAAGACTACAGATCCATCTCATAATTTCAGCAATAATTTGATAGCTATTGCCCATCTAATTCATTAGTAACTGTAATCCACATCATACTATAGCTTAAAACCCCCAAATCCTAATTTCTTAAACCTAAATTCATCATAAACATCATCTTCTTGGAATATTACCCAAAAGTTTGTCTTGCATTACTCGAGATAACTGGCAGATGTGCACAAATATTGATAGAAAGATACTAACCTAAAACAATTGCAACTAAAATAAAGATATCGATACCTCTAGCTGGTGGTATTAAATACAAACCTTCAGAAGACATTCTTCCATTCTGGTCGAGATGGTGCATCGTGAGAGGATCTGCAGCCATGTTTTGTGGCCGAGCTGAAGGCATATTCTCCTTCGAAGATGATTCCACAGGCTTACCCTGAAGAAGTATGAGCTTCAAAATTACATCCTAAAGACATTAGTCCTTTTAGGAAATTAGAGAAGGAATCCCAGTTATGCCATTCAACTAAGCAAATCGAGATAGAGAGAATTTACCATAACTAACAGCTTTTGATACAAGCTGGAACTTGAAGAAGAAAGATTCGGGAAAGAAGAAGAAAGAAAAGAAACTAAAGATGGGATTGAAAGTGCAACTTCGTTCTCAATTATCTGATAACCTCCATTAACAGTTTTGGAAGGTTATAAAGAGGGAAAGAAACGAGAAAAACGAACTGGACATTCAGTTACAATTATCAGCTAACTTAAGTTACTCACCGCGCACCGTTTCACTAAACCTCAAACGCACCGTTTCACTAGACCCCCAAACGCACCGTTTTGAACACAACCTATCTAACAGCCGAGTGAACTCAACTACCCGCATTTCATCCCTTAACAGCTTTGTTCGTAATTTGACTTGAAGGAACAAACTCATGGCCACTATGAGGAAGATCATTTAACTAACATGACTGAAATCATTTAGGGGGGAAACGAACTAAGAAATCAATATTAAGTGTTGTGTGAAGTTACATAATTCATCAGCAAACCTTCCCACTGTTCACCTTCTTTCCCGCATTAAGTTCTTCAGGTTTCCTTTGCAAAATATAACTTTATTTCTTAAAGCAGATGAGTTACAGATAATTTTAAATACACAAATATGATGTCTAAGAATTAAAAGCACATTAACAGATCGGTTTTCACACTTGCTGCAGTCAATGTCAAAACTAATACCTGAACGTTACACCAGTATATCAAAACTAATGATTTGCAGACCAATTTTTCATACACAGTAAATCACATGATACAAGAAAATAAAAAATAGAACAAATAACGGAAGAAATGCATCATTAAAGAAGCGAGGAGCTTACTTGCATCCACCTACACCTCAATGCAACATCACGTACAGTTTTATCAGGCAAGGTAGCTGCAATCTTTACGTACTTCATAATACTTGGTTCGTCTTTATACCTGTATACACTTACATCAAAGTAAAAGCCAGCACTTAATCTCAACTCAAAAAGAAGACGTACCTAATAAATACCTCCTTAAAAACAGTTATACCATAAAAAGTATGAGCAAAAACACACATTAGAGAATCTATTACTTACTATTAACTATGTTCACCTGGGGACTAGGTTTCCTATATTAGTAGCACAAATTAGAAGACTTGCATATACGGTAAGAAAAGAAATAATTATTACATACTTCTCAAGGCTGTCCTCCAATATATACTGTTCGTCAATAGACCACTCGACAGCAAACCCTGCCTCATGCTTCTGCCCTGAAATCGAATCAAGAAGCAGGGAAGATCCGGAAGAATTTCCAGGTTGGATTAAGGAAGGAGAGCTTGTACTAACACTGGAATTCCCAGGCAAGATCGTCGGCAGTGATGCAAAGTAACCACTCATCGGAATCATCTCTGAACTACTATCAATACCAGCTGATTGGAAAGATATACTGTGCCGATTCAAGATAGAACCTAAACCATCTTCATCATAATAAAACCCAGTGTTATTAGAAAGTTTCTGAGGTAGCTGTATTCCGTCGAACTTGTTCTTCAGTTGTCTATGTTCTTTCTGTTATACTTGTGAACTCTCATCTCAAGTCAATAGCTAGTAGTGTGGGGGGTCCTTTAGTAAAAGGCTTTTTCTAAAGGAAAACCATTACCATGTTTT
The DNA here is from genome assembly GCA_039519145.1 of Kokia cookei. Taxonomy (NCBI): domain Eukaryota; kingdom Viridiplantae; phylum Streptophyta; class Magnoliopsida; order Malvales; family Malvaceae; genus Kokia; species Kokia cookei. Next base: position 31,582,744 of record CM076901.1, read on the forward strand.
CTAGAAACTAAAAACAATAATGGATAGTATGCTTCAAGCATTCTTAATTGTTATGATCCTATGGCATTTGGTGCAATCGTGTGTGCTTTTTCCTTTTATTATATTGCTGCTTTTGATATTTGCGTTTCCTAGTCCGATTAATGCCAAAACTAGTATATCCCCGTATAACAATGCAATTTTCACATTAAATGGATGAATTGGAGTTTAGCTATAAGGAAGTATTTATGTTAGGGAATGCTGAAAGTGTTTACATCATTGCTCCTAGTACTGGATTTGGCTGCTTCCAGAAACGCATTTTTCAGTATTGCTTAATTCACGGTCCTACTTAATTGTGCATTTGGCTTCACAACTCTAAGTCAGATTAAAGAATTTAGTTTATGCATGAGTTCGTTTTTATTACAAGCTCCTAGTTTCGTAGTGTCATGTTATAGGCTTGCTGTTGTTTCAATTATGGTGTGGTGCTAATGTTTAACAGAGGTATGTTCATGTCATTGACCAATGGAACCATCTCATGACATACCCACCCCTATGGTTTCTGCTGAAGTACTCGCAACTAGCGGCTCTGGGCCGGAACAAATGCCAAATAGTGAAGCTAACCTCTCTACTGAAGTTCATATTACAGAAGAACAGAGAGCTCGGACGGAAGCTAACAAGTTGAAGCCACTGGTAAGAGCTGCATCTGCCTCTAGTGATCAAATCACAGAAGAGCAGCGTGCTCGCATGGAAGCTAATCGGTTAAAAGCATTAGAAAGAGCAGCAGCTCGAGCCCGATCTTTGCAGTCTGCTTGACTTCAACTGTCAACTATTACTATTATTAATTTTTTCTTTCCCCTGCTTTTTGTGAACTTTCCTCCTGACTGGAATTCCCAGATGCAGACAAGTAGGGCATCATACTTTTGCAAATATTATAGTCACTGCCTTCTTATGAGAACCAACGTCATAATAGCAGTACCTGTAGTATAGCTTGGCATTGTTACTCTTCTGTGCTTGTCACTTCATATGGTTTTGCATTATAGCAGAAAATTGCTTCTTTTCTTCTAGATGTTACAGCTGGTTTTATGCACAACTAAGAATTTGAGTTTTCTAAGATCGAGTTTTGCCATTGCTGATTTTACTATGTAATGTATGTAGGTGTTCGATGGTGAATAGTTTAATTCTATTTGAGCGTGTTTGTAACTTAACCTAACCTAACCTGATTTGGTTTTGCTGTAATCTCCAACCTGCTTTGGATCTCTATCTTTTGAACATATTTCAGGTGACGCGTACAGATTAATGAATAGTAACTACTATTTGCCATCATCAGGCATTCTAATTCGTCTCATTCTGAAACAAGATGTAGCAAGTAATAAAAAAAATTCATACACATGAAGCTTCAAATGCAAAATCCAGATGAATCTGTTAGAAGATTATAAGCATCTGGGTTATCATTTTCTGGTGCCTGGGTTTGACACCAGGCGGGTGAAAATTCTGGGTTCCAAAAATGGGGACTTTACAAATTTTCCACACCCAATGTGTGAAGAATGTTTTGTACACGAGGAACAAGAGCATTACCTACCAGCTTCTTATGGATTTACAAGTAGAAAATTGTTTGTAATTTACATAGATCAGATATATACCCAAGCTCAATCTCAACAATTCCCTGTAAGTATCTTGGCTCTGGCTTGAGATGGATCCCGCTTGGTGAGCTAAAAATCGACTGATACAGAAGGGAAAAAATATACAAGGTAACGCAAAGTGTAGACAAGTATGCATCATAGGAAAAAGATATTTAGTTTCTCATGGTGATTGAATAAACCAATGAGCAATCATTGCTTACTTGTTAAAACATTTGCAGACCGCCTATTGCCTAGTGGGGCAACTAGTTTCCTGTCATTTAGATCTAAGTTAGCTGATAGTAATAACAGAATGGAGGGTTGATGGCGTAAAATTCAACCCCTCCCCCACCCTCTTTGTTCAAATGTAAGATGAGCACCAGAATTCTTTAATACAGTCAAGTATATGAGACCTAATTAGAAAAACTAAGATGACTAGATGCTGGGTTGACTGCAATTATGGGGAATGACAAGTAAAAGAAGGATGCTTTGCCAACTGACATGCTCGCCAACAATTTGATGATACTGCAATTAAAGATCTAACATTGAGATAACATGATAGACTATATGGGGGTTTGATCAACCAGCTATGAAACAGTTCAGTATGACGACTTTACAGAACAAAAAAAATTGCCTAGGAAAATGAGGTTCGCAGCATTATAGTGCAATACAATAAAAACAGGAAAAGGATTAACCAGCCACGTTGGAAATTTTGGTCAGAAGGTGGTGCCAAATGGTCTACAATGGTACTCACACAGAAATGAAGTTTGAAGTGCCGACAAAGAAGCAAATGCAGAATTGGATGCAACACACAATAAAATATTAAACAGTATCAACATTTAATAGGAAGGAACAGAATTGGGTCAATGATCCTTTATCATGCCCCAATGTTTAGTGAATAGGCAACTGAAAGTAAGGGTGTTCACGGTTAACTGACCCGAACTAGTATTAACCGAATTAACCAAACTTTTTATCCTTTAACCGTTAACCAAACTGAAATTTTTCAAAAAAAAATTAACCGAACCGAAATTTTTCCGTTAATTCGGTCTGTTAATTGAATTAACTTAAATTTATATGGTTTGTTTTTTTTTTTTAAAACAAGTATAAAACATATAAAAAAAAATTGATAATTTTCATTTCACCGAATTAACCGAATTAGTAATAGCCTAATACATATAATATATAATATTATTTATTAAGTTCAGTTAATTACCTAATTTCGAACCGAATTAACCGTTAACCGAAATTCCATAAAACCTTTAACTGGCCTCCGACCGAACTAGATCGGTTAACCGACCGATTAACTGAATTAGATCGGTTCGGTCGGTTAATTCAGTTTTAACAGAAATTTGAACACCCTTAATTGAAAGTGAACTCTTATCCCTTTACTCTCAACAGTAGCCCAAAAATGTCAAATTTCAATTCAAAATCAATATTACATCAAATCGTCATAAAACTAGGTAGAGGCCTAGAGGGGGTTTGAGTGAAATAGGGATTTGAAAGAGATTAGAGGTGTTAATTAGAGAGAAAGATACATGTAATAAAAGAATAAGGGGGAAAAAGGTCTTAAGGGTGTGCCCTTGCTAGAATGGGAGCAGGGGAGTTCATGTTTTATAAGTGAATGTTAGAGAGCAGTACAATTTGATATAAAATATAATAAGAGAGTACAGGTCAACCCAGAAAGGTTGCACTCTCAACCAGCAAGAAATATGCTCTGAATGAAAATAAGATAAAAGTTAACTGCAAATCCCATAAAGAAAACTTCAGCTTATGGTCGTTTATATAACCCACCTTTTTGGCCGTCTACTCCAGTACATGCAAACTAAATCAATTTAAATGATAACCTACCTGAGTTGCACCAGGCAAGATGCTAATTGCTAAGTCGTCATTAATGGATACAGGCAACGGTGGCATCCGGCTCATTAAACCTAGCATGTCTCTCATGCTGAAAAAGTCGCAGTAGAAATTAAAAACCAGAAGCATAGACAACAGTAAACCCAAAAATAACCAAAATGCTTGCTAGAGGGCATCAATCACCAATTAATAATTATAAAGAACATTGACGTACTCATTCAGAATGGCGGTAATATTGTTCCTTGTGTGACAGAAGAGATCAATATTATCCTGTAACTGTTCATACAAATTTTAATTAATGAACCAACCTCAGAATAATCTTAAAAAGAAACCATATATGATAATGAGGGGAAATTCTACCATGAGCTTCACTAGAAAAAGCTTGGGAAAAGCTTTTACCAAAATATCTAACGACTTACCAGTATTTGTAAATCCTTAGAAATATTGGTAAACATTAGATATTTTGGTAAAAACTTTTCCTAAGCTTTTTTTAGTGAAGCTCATGGTAGAAGTGCCCATATGAGGCCATCACATACAAGATTTACATGAACATGTTAAAAAGATCTAGACTAGATGTATAGAACCCATGACCTCCTCCCTTGAAAGAAAAGAGGTTCACTGGACAATAAAACTTCTGTCAAATAGAGTATCCACCAACAAAAGTGTGGGCGATGTAATAATACAATCATAACTAGAAGAATATGGACCTCTTCAACAAGAACCATGACATTCTTATTGCATGTAAATTCCTACATTCATCATTCAATAGGCAGTTCCGTAGTTGTTACCTTATTTAAACTCTTGAATTTGACATGGCAAAACCTAACATAACCTGCATACTAACCATTTAAATACTGTACAAACAACACAAGGTATTCATCTCATCTAACACCTATTACCATAAGATTGCATGCTGTCAATAAAATAATTGCTGCGAACTAGGGCATGGTGCACTCACCTTGAATGCAGAAAGGTTGGACGTGATTTGACTAAAAGCTTCAGAATTTTGCTTCAAAAGATGTATAACTTTACCACTTATTCCTGGACCCACAACAAAAACATCGCAATGCTGTTAGGTTTCAAGCTTCCTCCTGAAATTGCTTTATTTTGTCTTGTGAACTATCAAACAAGTCCTAACGAAACTTGTCCACTTACCATACTCATTTTGAAATAAAAGATTTAATATCCCAAAAAGAAAATAATAATGAGTACAAATGTTCACTTGACATAGTGTGCTACAATAAGATTAAATACTACCCAAAACCTTTTCTAATTAAATTCCTTTCATCAAATAATGTTGCTTGTTGAGTTTTTCATTTCCTCAATTTGGTTCTTTAAATCAACATCTTTGACACCTAGTCCCATGTTGACTTAAGGATAAAATATTGAAACTTTTTTCCCGGGTAAAACTTGTCGACGCATACACTTGAAACATTTCCAAAACCATTTTATCTTCCAGTTATTTCAGAAGACTACAGATCAATCTCATAATTTCAGCAATAATTTGATAGCTACTGCCCATCTTATTCATTAGTAACTGTAATCCACATCATACTATAACTTAAAAACCCCAAAATCCTACTTTCTTAAACCTAAATTCATCATAAACATCATCTTAGAAGATTACCCAAAAATTTGTCTTACATTGCTTGAGATAAATGGCAGATGTGGACAAATATTGACAGAAAGATACTAATCAAAAGCAATTGCAACTAAAAGAAAGATATTGATACCTCTAGCTGGTGGCATTAAATACAAACCTTCAGAAGACATTCTTCCATTCTGGTCAAGATGGTGCATAATGAGAGGATATGCACCCATGTTTTGTGGCGGAGCTGCAGGCTTCGAAGATGATTCCACAAGCTTACCCTGAAGAAGTATGAGCTTTAAAATACCAGTTGTTTAATCATATTACATCCTAAAGACATCAGTCTATTTAGGAAATTAGAGGAATCCCAGCTATGACATTCAACTAAGCAAATTGAGATACAAAGAATTTACTTAATGTTTGATTTTTAGTCATAACTAACTGCTTTGTTCATAATTTGACTTGAAGGAAAGAAAGCAATTGAGGGAAACTGTAGTTCTTTTCCAATAAAAAGTATAAAGCTTCACAGCCAGAGGTGTGAGTGAATCAATGTGCTCAATGAACCAGTGAACAAGCTTGAACGCAATGAGTTTCTCAGAATGAAGCCTCACAAACTAGGACTGCATCACTGATCAAAGTTAAGACAATATTCTTAGGGCCCAGGGAGCAGTACACACAGAACATTCTATGGACAAAGGGATTCTCATAGTTGATACTGATGAAAACCCATTTTATACAAAGTAAGTTCGCAATCAAATGGAGCATCCAATTCTAAGTGCTTCTTCTCAAGAAATTTAACTAACAAGATTGAAATCATTTAGGGGGAAAACGAACTAAGAAATCAATATTAAGTGTTGTGTGAAGTTACATAATTCATCAGCATACCTTCCTACTGTTCACCTTCTTTCCCACATTAAGTTCTTCAGGTTTCCTTCGCTTTCTCTGCCAATTTGCAAAATATAACTTTATTTCTTAAAGCAGATGAATCTACAGATAATTTTAAATACACAAATATAATGTCTAAGAATTAAAAAGAACAAAAGCACATTAACAGATCAGTTGAGTCACACTTGCTGCAGTCAATGCCAAAACTAATAATTGAACATTACACCAGTATATCAAAACTAATAATTTGCAGACCAATTTTTCATACACAGTTAATCACATGATACAAGAAAATAAAAAATAGAAGAAATAATGGAAGAAATGCTTCATTAAAGAAGCGAGGAGCTTACTTGCATCCACCTATACCTCAATGCAACATCACGTACAGTTTTATCAGGCAAGATAGCTGCAACCTTTATGTACTTCATAATACTTGGTTCTTTTTTATACCTATATACACATACATCAAAGTAAAAGCCAGCACTTAATCTCATCTCAAAAAGAAGACATACCTAATAAATACCTCCTTAAAAACAGTTATACCATAAAAAGTATCAGCAAAAACACACATAAGAGAATCTATTATTTAATATTAACTATGTTCACCTGGACTACGTTTCCTATATTAGTAGCACAAATTAGAAGACTTGGATATACAGTAAGAAAAGAAATAATTATTACATACTTTTCAAGGCTGTCCTTCAATATATACTGTTCATCAATAGACCACTCGACAGCAAACCCTGCCTCATGCTTCTGCCCTGAAATCGAATCAAGAAGCAGGGAAGATCCAGAAGAATTTCCAGGTTGGATTAAGGAAGGAGAGCCTGTAATAACACTGGAATTCCCAGGCAAGATCGTCGGCAGTGATGCAAAGTAACCACTCATCGGAATCATCTCTGAACTACTATCAATACCAGCTGATTGGAAAGATATACCGTGCCGATTCAAGATAGAGCCTAAACCATCTTCATGATAATAAAACCCAGTGTTCGATTCTGTTTTCATTTTTTTTTTCTCTGTCTTTCTCAGCCGATTTCACTCAAAATCCACTTTACCCATAAACTCAGACCAATTTCAAATATAAAAATACTTCCTTACTTCCACCTCATTATCTCATGCTCGCATATAAAAAAAAATGTCTTCATATCAGCTGCTCAAAAACTTACCGTTGCATGGCGAACAATACCAAAAACAGTAACAAAAATGTCATATAATCTCCGAAATTCAACCCCGATATTGGATCTATAGAAATAACGAGAGCCATCAATTAGAACTAATACAAAAAAGAACCCGAGGTTGAAAAACAACACCAATAAACAATAAACAAAAGGAGAGGAGAAGAGAGGAGCGAAGAGGGTAGGAGGCAAAATTACCTTTCGGAGAGCAACTTTTCTAGAATCCCTAATTGGTTTTGCTTTTTCTGGTTCAATATAAACTAAGCTAATGCAATTGCTGCTGTTTTCCTGCTACTTACTTTGCTTTTTGGTGGGGGGTTCCTGAGCTTGGTTTACTATCTCCATTTCCTTCAAAAGAGAAGACCTCCTTCCATGGCTCCACCCAATAGGAAGCAAAGCTTTGCAAAGCAAAGCAAAGCAACAATGAGAATTAAAAGGGAAACAAAAAGATGTTGGGGGTTTATCTGGTGCTGACAAAGGAAATTTAATTTTTATTTTAAGTATATTATTAAACTGATGAATTGATGTTTGCTGATATTGGAATTGAACAACAGTGCGAATCCCCCGTAAGCATTTGATGCCAATTATTGTGGACTTTCCACCCCTTTTTTTCTTTTAATTGAGTAAATTATCAAAATAGTTATTTTTATTTATCTTAAATTATATTTTAATTATTTATATTTGAAATGTTATATTTTAGTCACTTACATTAAAGTGTTGTAAGATTTTAGTCACTGAGCCATTAACAATATAATGATAAGCTGACGTGGTATGTTAAATCATCATTTCAAACAAAAAATTTAGGTTAAATTATACAATTGATCCATATATTTTTTTGTTTTGAACAATTTAATTTTTTATATTCTTTTAACTTTCTATTTTTTCTTTATTTTTCATTCTCTTTTGTTTTTTGCTCTATTTTCCTCATTCTCCATATCTTCTAACGTAGTTTTTTTATATTTTTCATTTATTAAAACTTTTTTATATTTATGGAAAAAGAAAAGGCGAAAGCTGAAACAAAAATAAAACTTGTTTTGCATATTCTGACCCCACAATTACAAACTCCCATAGTCCATTATCGCTTTAACAAATCAATTTGGATCTCTCAATAACCTAATTCACAAGCTCGCTTCACTCGAAGACCTCACTAGTCATAACTTATGATAGTTCACTCTCAATAAAGTTTCCCGAACTCGCTCTCTTAACCTCCCAATCGACCCCCACAACCACCTTATCTATCTTACCTACAACATTTTCGCTCTCTCAAAACTACATTGTTTCACGGATTCTTCAAACGAGCTCTACACTCTCAATGACTAAAACGACCACCATACAAAACTTACCCTCAAATTTATCTACCAGTTTTGTTCCATGCTCCCTTTGTCTCTTCAATTCATCCATGCTCGGCTTCCAATCTAATTTGCTTGGGAATATCTAAGAAGGTTTAAATCAATTTTATCGTTTGCTTAATTTTATTTATCAGAAAAGAAAATGAAAGAAATAATCTAGACAATTCAGTAAAAGTTTGGAAATGAAAATAAAAAAATTGAATATAAAGAATTCAATTTATTGTTAGATTTGATTAAGGATATAGTTTTTTATATTGATTAGTTAGATCCAATTTTAGTTTCAAAATTAGGTTATAGTCAAATCGAGATTTTATTAATAATGATTGATATTTGGTTTTGAGTGAATTTCAATTTAGGAATCATGTGAAAAAACCAAATATTTGGTTTATTTGATGGAAAAAAATTATGTTTCTGCAATGAGAAATATGAGAAGAGAGAAAAATGGAGAGGGAGAAGAAAAGGAAAAGAAAAAAAATTAAATTGTTAAAAAAAATAAAAGTATAGGGACTAGTTTTAACAAATGAAAAACATAAAAAAACTATGTTAAAAGAAATGGAGAATGAAGGAAAATGGAGGAAAATGAGAAGAGAATGAAAAATAAAAGGAAAAAAAATGAAAGTTCATAGAACATAAAAGAAAAAAAATTAAATTGCTCAAAAACTAAAATTTTCGTTTGAAATTATGATTTAATGTGTCACGTCAACTTACTGTTACATTGTTAACGACAATTAACGCTCAGTGACTAAAATGTTACAACACGATAATGTAAGTGATTAAAACATAACATTTCAAACATAAGTGACTAAAATACAACTTGAGACAAACAAAAGTGACTATTTTAATAGTTTTTCCTTTTTCATTTTAAAATTTTCCTCTCTAATTAAATTTTTATACAATATTTTAGAATAATTTAAATTTTATATATTGTATTCTTTTAAACTGGTTTTGTCTTATCTTTATTCTGCTGGTATTTAGTACACTTGTAGTGTTCTTTTTTGGCTTAATATAACATTTGGTATCTGAACTTAACACATTTTTTTAATTTGGTAACTAAACCTTTTTTTATTCAATTTGGTACTCAAATTTGACACTTTTTCCTAATTTGGTACTTAAATTTGACACTTTTTTTTTTTGGTATTTAAATTTTTTGGGTCTAATTTAGTACTTGAACTTGACTTTTTTTCCTAATTTTGTACATAAATCTTTTTTTAATACTAATTCGTTAAGCATAGCTCAATACCAATTTTTAACATGAATTTTCTCTAAAACTGATAATATTTTTGTAACATAACAAAAAACATTCAACACTATTATTGTTTTGTGTAATTTTTATAATATTTAATAAATTTAGGTACCAAATTGAATCTAAAAAAGCTTAGGTACCAAATTAGGAAAAAATGCCAAGTTCAGGTACCAAATTGGATCCAAAAAAAGTTTAGGTACCAAATTGGGAAAAAGTGTCAAGTTTAGGTACCAAATTGGATCAAAAAAAAATTTAGGTACCAAATTAAAAAAAAGTGTCAAGTTCAAGTACTAAATGTTATATTAAACCTTCTTTTTTTTATTTCACAAGCATACTTAAAAAATTATCATGGACATCTTTTTTAAATATTTTTTTTAGTATTTTATTATACTATGTATTGTAAGACAGTTGTTAACCTCTAACATTGCTTGTAGAATTCAAAAACTCTAATCCCAGTATACCAAATGTTTTTCTTTTTTTCTTTTTACTTGTACCAGTGTTTATTTTATTTATTTATTTTTTATTTGATAATATAATTTTATTTCATGTAATATAAATAATATAAATATTTTATAAGAATGGCTTGCACCTGACACTTGTTAAAAATTTATAGATTGCAAATTAATGAGCACTATTTAAAGTAAAAGTGATGATTTATCATCTTTCAAATTTAATTGAAAGTTGATGATTTATCATCCAATGGATACATTTCCATGAGACAAGTCTCTTCCAAAATATATGTCCGATATGAAAAGGGTTGTGCCTCTTTAACAAGTGCCCATTGAATTCATATAAATAAATGGGCTATGATGCTCACAAAATTCACATTTCTTTTTACAATCAATTCCAATTTTCAGAAATTAGAGTAAGAGTTAGGGAATTTCGTGATTTTGTTAATCAAAGGAAATACACAACTTTGTTATATCCCGGGAAGACCTTTGTCGTAACCCTCTAGCAACTTTGTGTGGGGGCAAGTAGTTCTCTTTGGAAAGCGTCACTCGTGCCTCGAAGTTTACTATTTAATTCAATATTGTCTCCGGATCTATCTTCTCTCAAAATCTCCAACAATCAAAGAGAACTATTTTGAAGATGGTAATAGAGGCTACCACCGCATTCAAAGTGATGAACCAAGAGTTTGTGAAACTTGACCGATTTGATGGCTTAAACTTCAATCGATGGAAGGATAAGATGTTGTTCCTTCTTACCGTCTTAAATGTGACGTATGTTCTGGATCCAAACTTACAACCCGTGGAGGATTTCGCCCTTGATGCAAATCCAAAGGAAATTGCGAAAGTGGCAGAGAAAAAGCATGAGGAAGACAATTTCACATGTCGTGGACACATTCTCAACACCTTGTCTGATCGATTGTATGATCTTTACATGTCGACGCAATCCCCGGTGGAAATATGGAAAGCTCTTGAAGAGAAATACAACACCAAGTGATAAGGCACCGATAAATTTTTAATGATGAAATATTTTGAATTCAAAATGCTTGATAGTATCCCGATCATGGATCAAGTCCATGAATTACAAGTCCTTGTAAGCAGACTTTGTGACTTGAAAGTTATTCAAAAAATGTTACAAGTCAGGGCTATCATCTCAAAATTACCCTCATCTTGGATTAATTATTGGAATAAACTTTTGCATATGGCAAAGGACTTCACTATGGAGAAAATACTTAAGCATTTGCGCATTGAAGAGGAAACTCAAAAGCATGATGCAGTGTATCTTCCTCAAAGTTCTAAAGTGAACCATGTGAGTGAGTCCAAGTACTCTCGAAATGGTAAAAGAAAGGCCACATTCGAGACCAATGACATGCAAAACAAGAAGAAAAAATCTCGTAATTGCTATAATTGCAATAAGAAAGGACACTATATTAAAAATTGTAAACTTCTCAAAAAGAAGCAAGATGCCACAACTTCCAAAGCCAATATGGTGGAGGATATGAACTTAGTGGTCTTGGTTATAGAAGGGGTCGAGAATTTGGAGATTGATATGACTACCGAACTCAACATAGCCATGATCGATAAGTCTCATAATTGGTGGCTTGACTCTAGTGCTACTGTCCATGTGTGTAATGACCGACAACAATTCAAGAATTATGAATTAGTGGCAAACTATGAAGTGCTTATGGGAAATTATCAATCAGTTAAGGTGCTCGGTCAAGGGAAGGTGGAACTAAACTTCACATATGGAAAGAAATTGACTTTGACCAATGTGTTGCATGTTCCCGATGTGAGAAAGAATTTAGTGTTTGTGAGTCTTCTGTGTAACAAGGGATTCAAGGTTATCTTGGAATCCGATAAGTTTGTCTTGCTTAAGGGTGATATATATGTAGGAAAAAGATATTGTAATGAGGGTATGTTCAAGTTGAGCATTGATATGAATTAAGTCAATTCTTCTACTTAAATTGTTGAGTCTTATCATTTGTGGCATGCGTGTTTAGCACATTATAATTTTAAAACTTTACAATATATGCAAAAGAATGGTTATATCAATCTAAGTAATGATGAGTTTGTGGATAAATGTGAAATTTGTATTCAATCAAAAATTACCAAGAAGTCATTTCCTAATAAGTGTAAAAGGAATTCGCAAGTGTTAGATTTAGTTTATTCGGATGTTTGTGAATTAAATAGAACTCTAACAAGAGGTGGAAAATGATATTTGATGTTTGTGAATTAAATGGAACTCTAACAAGAGGTAGAAAATGATATTTTATCACTTTTATAGATGACTTTTCTAGATTTACTTATGTGTATCTCATGAAAAGTAAAGATGAGGCTTTTGATATGTTTAAATGTTTTAAAAACGATGTTGATAATTTGTTTAGTAAGAAAATCAAAGTGCTTCATAGTGATAGAGGTGGTGAATATTTTTCAAATGAATTTAATGTATTTTGTGAGGAACAAGGTGTGGTACATGAGTGTTCTGCGCCTTATACTCTGCAACAAGATGGTTTGGCAGAAAAAAAGAACAGTACTTTAGTGGATATGGTTAACTCGATGTTGTTAAATGCTAACTTTCATATAATTTATGGGGTGAAGCATTATTTACTGCGTGTTATATCCTTAACAGAATACCATCGAGAAAATTCAAAGTATTTGTAACATCCTCTAACCCTAAGTCGTCGTCGAAATAGTATTACAGGGTATTACCAGACATATCGGACAATTTACAAATAATAAATAATTAATTAATGAACATACTATAAAATAATCATAAAATTCCTTAATTGGACCATCGAGGCTTAAAATACGTATTAGAAGGGAATTGTGGACTTGTTCTCGTGCTCCGTAGATTTTTTGTAAAAAAAAATTTTCAAACTCGATATAACCCCCTTTATAAATATCTAACCTTCCCTACAATTTCAACCCGCTACCAAAACAATTTATACTCAATTACGTCTAAATCATAATCTATTCATTAACATATTAATTTAATAATTAAACATTCTTAACATTACTCAAAATTTACTAATAACTTTATTCATTTTTCATTCAAACTTAATGCCAAATTTTATAATATACTCTATACTATTTTATTAAACTAATATCAAAATATAGTATACCATTTTTTTTTACAACCAATATTACAAGCATATACATGTAACCTATACAACACTTAGTACATGCCACTTTTACCAAAAGGGGAGAATTACATCATCGAATTTATACTGAGGTCGGGATCGATCTGGATGCTAAACCAGGACCTTAACTTCTACTAACCTGCGCACGGAAACAACCGTACGCTGAGTATTTCATACTCAATGGTATTACTATAATTCAAATTATAAATAACCAAATAAATTTCACATAATCAATCATATAATACATGAACACATATTATCTTAATTTATACACCAGTTTCTTTCCATATCAATAACAAATCAATTTAACCAATTAACAACCAAATATCATAAACAATTAGGTACTAATAACTTTTGAAACCTTTGATTTATCCATTTCATTTTCATTTTTCAATTTCATCACATATCACTTTATATGTATCAATTTTTCATTTCTATTCAATTTTTCCTTTTCGCATTGTTTACCTCTATTAACAAGACTCGAACCTTGGCAGATACACGGATCCAACCAAACACACCAGAATGGCACTCAGTTTGTCATCGGATAGTTCGAAGCAATAAAGTGACACCTAGTGTCTCATCGGCCTAGCCGAAGTAAAGTGGTACCCAGTATCTCATCGAATCTATCCGAAGTAAAATAATGACACTCAGTGTCTCATCGACTCAAGGACGAAGTATCCCTGAACTCTTCCAATCCTATGGCATGCCAACTATATCCTACTCAACCCGACTAGTTAATAGGGATTTTCAATTTACAATTCATATCACTTTCAATTCCAATTTCACTTTCACTTTCAATTTTGATCACAAATCATTCAAATTCAATTCAAATATACTATTAATTCAATATAAATTTTCATTCATCTCAATATTAACGCTTACCTTATATTCACTTATTAAATATAAATATCGAAATAAACATTAAATAATGAATAATTCAGATTATAGTAATACAAACTCGGATTTCGCAATTACTCCTCGATAACTTTGTCCTTTCCTTTTTGTGCCAATGCTTCAAGTGCCATTAATTATAGCACTAATTTATAATAATAATTGAATTTCTATCCAATTTATACCCTAATTTCAATTTAATCTTAATTAACTCATTTATTTTTTCTAACTCAATTCATACATTATTTTTATTCAATTTCCTTCCATATTCTACTTAACTATCTAATGTTCAAAATAAAACTCTAATTTAAAATTTCTTTCAATTTAATCTCTCTATCACAAAACTTATAGCTTCTTTTACAATTTAATCTCTTTATCAATTCTAACTTAAAATTCATTCAATTAAATCCCTAATTCACTATTTTGTTCAACATGAACTATGTTCAAAAACCTTAAAACTTCCAAGACCTCAAGTTAATTTCATCAAAACTTTGTTTTAAAGCTTCTAAAACATCTAATTTAAGATAAAATATCTTAATTGACTTACCAATTAAAGCTTAAAGCTTCAAAATTCTAGATTCTCCTTTTTCTTTTTTCTTTTTTTTCTCTTTCTTCCTTCCCTTTTTCGTTTAAACCTCTGTTCTTCTATTCCTTCTTTTGTTTCTTTTGTTTCTTTTCTTTATATCTTTTATATATATATATATTAGTTAATAATATTATTAATAAATTATAAATATCTATTTACTTAAATAATAAGTAAATTAATATTTATTTACAAATGTACAAATATAATTTTTACACATGTATATTTTATTACCATACATTTGGCTTTAATTTTATATATATATATATATATAATAAGATAATATTAATTAATAATAACTTAAATTATTAAAAAAATATTTAGATTTTTCTCTTGTTTTGCCACCTCAATTTATGAAATAGGTATAATTGTCATTTTAGTCCCTCTTTCTTTCTTTTAATCTATAATTAGGCTTTCACCCCTTATTCAATTTAGTCCTTTTTACTAATTACTCTAAATTAAGCTAAATTCGCCTGATCAAAGCCTAATTAAACACACTACTAAGCTCATAATTACTCCTCATAATTATTTACGAACTCGGTTTACTAAGACGGAGGCCCAATAACTCACTTTTTCGGTGCTCATGAATTTAGGTCATTATATTTCTCCCCTCTTAATAAATTTCGTCCTCGAAATTTACCTGAAAATAAATGGGGGTACTGTGCTCTCATAGTTTCTTTCGGTTCCCAAGTCGCTTCTTCCATACTATGACTTCTCCATAAGAATTTTACTAGAGAAACACGTTTATTTCTTAATTCCAAAACCTCTTGTGCTAAAATCTGAACCGGCTCTTCTTCGTAGGACAAATCAGGTCGAACTTTAATGTCTTCAGTTGAAATGATATGAGAAGTATCTGATCTATATTTTCGTAGCATAAAAACATGAAAAACATCGTGAATCTTCTGCAATTCCGGAGGAAAAGCAAACCGATAAGCAACTGGCTCGATTCTTTCTACAATTTCATATGGCCCAATATAACGAGGACTTAACTTTCCTTTTCGGCCAAATCTCAACACTTTCTTCCAAGGTTAGACTTTGAGAAATACTTTGTCCCCGATTGAATACTCAATGTCCCGACGCTTCAAATTGGTATAAGATTTCTGTCTATCAAAGGCTGTTTTTAATCTATCTTTAATCTTCTTAACCGTTTCTTCTGTCTCTTGAATTAATTCTGACCTAATCACCTTCTTTTCATTCAATTTTGTCCAACACATTGGTGATTTACATCTTCGACCATATAGTGTTTCATATGGGGTCATTTGTATACTAAATTGGAAACTATTATTGTAGACAAACTCAGCTAATGACAAATAACGTTCCCAACCTGATTCAAAGTCGATGATACAAGCCCGAAGCATATCTTCTAGTATCTGAATTACCCGTTCGAACTGTCCATCTGTTTGCGAATGAAAAGCCGTACTAAAGTTAAGTTTAGTACCCAAAGAATCATGCAATTGCTTCCAAAATCTTGATGTAAATTGAGGATCCCAATCGAAAATTATTAATATCGGAATACCATGTAATCTTACAATTTCTCGGATGTAAACCTCAGCAAGCTTCTGCAATGACCAATCGGTTCTGACTGCTATGAAATGCACTGACTTGGTAAGTCTATCAACTATCACCCAAATGACATTCTTTTTACTTGATGACAACGGTAATCCTGTAACAAAATCCATCATGATGCAATCTCATTTCTACTCAAGAATATCAATAGGCTGAAGTAGTCCAGTAAGAACCTGATGTTCTGCTTTTACCCGTTGACAAGTTAAACATTTACTCACAAATTCAACTATGTCTCTTTTCATTCTTGGTCACCAATATAGTTCTTGTAAATTCTAGTACATCTTTGTACCTCCAAGGTGCAAAGCGAATGGACTATCGTGAGCTTCTCGAAGAATCGATTTCTTCAACTCAGAATTAGTTGGAACACAAATCTGATTTTGATATATCAAATATCCACAATCATCAATCCTAAAACTCTCTACTGTACCATTTTGTACCATCTCTATTTTCTTCAACAATTTGTCGTCTCCCAATTGTGTTGATATGATATGATCAAACATTACCGGCTTTACTCTCCACTCGGCCAAAAGACTCCCATCATTACTGATACTGAGCCGTGCAAACATTGCTCTTAATTCAATTGCAGCTTTTTTACTTAGTGCATTAGCTACAACATTAGCTTTTCCCGGATGGTAGTCTATAACACAGTCATAATCTTTTAGGAGTTCTATCCACCGTCTTTGTCTCAAGTTCAATTCTTTTTGAGAAAGAAGATATTTCAAACTTTTATGATCAGTATAGATGTAGCATTTCTCACTGTACAAATAATGTCTCCAAATCTTCAGAGCAAAAATCACAATTGATAGTTCCAAGTCAGGAGTCGAATAGTTACGTTCGTGTGGCTTCAATTGACGAGATGCATAGGCTATTACTTTTCTGTCCTACATTAATACACAACCCAAACCACTCAAAGAAGCATCACTGTACACTACAAAATCTTTCCCCGACACTGGTAATGTCAGAATTGGTGCCTCTCTCAACATTTGCTTCAACGTTTCAAAACTTCTCTGGCACTAATCATCCCAAATAAAAGGAACATTCTTCTGTAGTAATTTAGTCATCGGCAAAGTTATTTTTGAAAATCCATTTACAAACTTCTATAATACCTAGCTAAACCAAGAAAACTTCGTACCTCAGATACATTCTTCGATACTTTCCATTGAACAATTACTTCAATCTTTTTCGGATCAACTCTAATTCCATCTGCCGATACCACATGTCCCAAAATTAAACTTTTGATAGCCAGAACTCACATTTGATAAGCTTTCCATACAATTGCTTCTCCTGTAATATCCGTAATACAATTCTGAGATTCTGATCATGTTCTGACTCTGACTTTGAATAAACCAGTATATCATCAATAAAAACCACTACAAACTGGTCTTAATACGGTTAAAAGATACGATTGATGAGATCCATAAAAGCAGTTAGGGCATTAGTTAATCCGAATGGCATTACTAAGAACTTATAGTGACCATACCTTGTACGGAAAGCTGTCTTCGAAACGCCGCTTTCTTCTTAACAAATAACACTGTAGCTCCCACGGTGATATGATTGATCGAATAAAACCACGATCTAATAAGTCTTGCAACTGTATCTTCAGCTCCTTTAACTCTGTAGGTGACATTCGGTATGAGGGTATGGATATTAGAGCTGTACCCGGATAAAACTCTATAGCAAACTCAACCTTTCTGTCTGGTGACAAACCTGGTAGTTCTTCGGGAAATATATCAGGAAACTCACAAACTATTTAGATTTTACTGCATTGGCTTCCAACTGAATCTGAATTAAAGACATAGGCCAAATATGCTGAATAACCTTGCTGAAGTAACTTATTAACCTTTATTGTTGAAATAAGGCTTGCTGGCCCATTAGTACGGATACCATTTACCTCAATCCGACCTCTATCTTCTATTTGAATACTGAATTTCTTTTTATAGCAATCCAAAACCACTCCATATTTAGATAACCAATCCATTCCCAGTATCATATCAAAGTCCCCAGATGGCATGATCAATAAGTCGACAGGAAAAGTTTTATTCTGTATAATCAACGGGCATCTCGGACACACTTGATTTACTAACACTGTTTGCCATAATAAACTTGACACCTCTATTGACACTCTAGACACCCCAAACTTTAATTTCCTCAACGCAGCTAGTTTTAAATTTATATAAGAATGTGAAGATCCGGGATCAATCAAAGCATAAACAGGCTTAAAATACAATAAAAATATAACTATTACTACATCGTGAGTATCGCCTTCTTCCCGTGTTCTAACCACATAGGCTCTGGCCGGTACTTTAACTTCAGACTATTAGGTAACAATATCACTGCTTCTTCTAACACCTCCTCCTCTAAAAACCAAACCACCTCTACCAGGTCCTCTGCCTTTAGTTGTAGATACTGATCTCTGTGATGTTACCGGTGCAGCACTATCAGTTTTCGGGTAATCTCTAATGAAATGATCTGTAGAACCACATCGGAAGCAGCCTCTAGTTAATTTCCAGCATTCTCCTTTATGTTTCTTCCACAGTGCTGACAGTCTAGAATTTTTATTTTTCGAGATGAACCTCTCACACTGCTAGTGGATACCATCATCTGTTTACCTTTACTTCTTCCACTTCTATCCGATCCAAAATTGGATCTCCATCCACCTTGAGATTCCTTTGATCTTTTTGATTAAGGATTCAAACTGGTAGTTCCCATATGCTTCCCAATTGGTCTATCACTTTCAGTATTTTTGTCGAGGCCTAGAACTTGCTCCATCATTTTGGCCCGTTTAATCAAATCTACAAACTCAGTAATATGATCAGATACCAATTGTACCTTGATCTTGTCTCGCAAACCCCGTAAAAATCTTTTACAACTATCAACTTCTGTTGGTATAAATTCTGAGGCGTATCTGTTGAGTCTCGAGAATTCCCTCTCATAATCTATTACTAACATGTCACCCTGTCGCAGTATTAAAAACTCTTACTTTTTGTCTTCGATATAGATTTCTCCGATATATTTCTTTTGCTTCTTTTTGAAATAAGTCTCATGTTATCTGATCCTCCGGTAAATGTTGAACCACTGATTCCCACCATAAATAAGCTTTCCCTTGTAGCAACGATACAGCACAAATCAAGCATTCCCGGGGGGTACATTCCAATTGCTGCAAAATTCTTTTGGTCGACTCTATCCAATTTTCAGCTGTTGATGGATCAACTCCTTTCTGACCTATAAATTCAGTGGCACCATATTTTTTCAATTCCTTTATCGGGGCCCGTCTCTGAGTTGGTACTGGAGTAGTAGCAGGAACAGTCACTACTACTCTTTGTAATGCATTGGCAATTACTCGTAATATATTAGAATCATCTCTATCATTTCTTCTATCTACTCTAGGAGGTGGATTTCTTACTGGGTTTACGCTAGGTGTTACTGACTCCGTCTCATCTAACCCATACGACTCTTCGTCTCCAGTGTACATTTCTTGGTTAGCATCATCTATTCTTTCATCTGAAATCTTTAATCTATAAAACAAAAACAAACAAATAAGTCAGCATCCAAAGATCCTAACTTACTTTCGACCCAACAGTGGCATGTACTTCTAGACTCAATTTTCGAGCTCGATTTAGCCTGCGAATCGGCTAAATCTGATAGCTCTGATACTAATAATTGTAACACCCCTAACCCTAAGTCGTCATCAGAACAGAGTTACAGGGTATTACTAGATATATCGGATAATTTAAAAATAATAAATAAATAAATAATTAACATACTATAAAATAATCATAAATTTCCTTAATTGGACCATCGAGGCTCAAAATACGTATTAGAAGGGAACTGAGACTTGTTCTGGTGCTCCGCAGATTTTTTGTAAATTTTTTTTTCAAACTCAATATAACCCCCTTTATAAACATCAAACCTTCCCTGCAATTTCAACCCACAACCAAAACAATTTATACTCAATTACACCTAAACCATAATCTATTCATTAACATATTAATTTAATAATTAAACATTCTTAATATTACTCAAATTTTACTAATAACTTTATTCATTTTTCATTCAAACTTAATGCAAAATTTTATAATATACTCTTTACCATTTTATTAAACTAATATCAAAATATAGTATACCATTTTTTTTTACAACCAACATTACAAGCATATACATGTAACCTATACAACACTTAGTACATGTCACTTTTACCAAAAGGGAAGAATTACATCATCGAATTTATACTGAGGTCAGGATCGATCTGGATGCTGAACCAATACCTTAACTTCTACCGCTGAGTATTTCATACTCAGTGGTATTACTATAATTTAAATTATAAATAACCAAATAAATTTCACATAATCAATCATATAATACATGAACACATATTATCTTAATTTATACACCAATTTTTTTCCATATCAATAACAAATCAATTTAACTAATTAACAACCAAATATCATAAACAATTAGGTACTAATAACTTTTGAAACCTTTGATTTATCCATTTCATTCTCATTTTTCAATTTCATCACATATCACTTTATATGCATCAATTTTTCATTTCGATTCAAATTTTCCTTTTCACATTGTTTACCTCTATTAACAAGACTCGGACCTTGGCAGATACACGGATCCAACCAAACACACCAGAATGGCACTCAGTGCGTCATCGGATAGTTCGAAGCAATAAAGTGGCACCTAGTGTCTCATCGGCCTAGCCGAAGTAAAGTGGTACCCAGTACCTTATCGAATCTATCTGAAGTAAAATAATGATACTCAGTGTCTCAATGACTCAAGGTCGAAGTATCCCTGAATTCTTCCAATCCTATGGCATGCCAACTATATCCAACTCAAACCGACTAGTTAATAGGGATTTTCAATTTACAATTCATATCACTTTCAATTCCAAGTTCACTTTCACTTTCACTTTCACTTTCAATTTTGATCACAAATCATTCAAATTCAATTCAAATATACTATTAATTCAATATAAATTTTCATTCATCTCAATATTAACGCTTACCTCATATTCAATTATTAAATATAAATATCGAAATAAACATTAAATACTGAATAATTCAGATTATAGTAATACAAACTTGGATTGCGCAATTACTCTTCGATAACTTTCTCCTTTCCTATTTGTGCCGATGCTTCGAGTTCTTTGCTAGCTACGAAAATAATAATAATTTATGCCATTAACTACAACACTTATTTATAATAATAATTGAATTTCTATCTAATTTATACCCTAATTTCAATTTAATCCTAATTAACTCATTTATTTTTTCTAACTCAATTTATACTTTATTTTTATTCAATTTCCTTCCATATTCTACTAACTATCTAATGTTCATAATAAAACCCTAATTTAGAATTTCTTTCAATTATTCCCTCTATCACAAAACTTATAGCTTCTTGTACAATTTAATCTCTTTATCAGTTCTAACTTGAAATTCATTCAATTAAATCTCTAATTCACTATTTTGTTCAACATGAACTATGTTCAAAAACCTTAAAACTTCAAAGGCCTCAACTTAATTTCATAAAAACTTTGTTTTAAAGCTTCTAAAATATCTAATTTAAGAGAAAATGATTTAATTGACTTACCAATTAAAGCTTAAAGCTTCAAAATTCTAGTTTCTCATTTTTCTTTTTCTTTCCCTTTCTTCCTTCCCTTTTTCGTTTAAACCTCTGTTCTTCTATTCCTTCTTTTGTTTCTTTTTTTCTTTTCTTTATATCTTATATATATAAACATATTAGTTAATAATAATATTAATAAATTATAAATATCTATTTACTTAAATAATAAGTAAATTAATATTTATTTTACAAATGTACAAATATAATTTTTACACATGTATATTTTATTACCATACATTTGGCTTTAATTTATATATATATATATATATATTTCATTAATATATAAGATAATATTAATTAAATAATAATTTATACTATTATATTCTAATATTAATTAATAATAACTTAAATTATTAAAAAAAATCTTTAGATTTTTCTCTTGTTTTGCCGCCTCAATTTATGAAATAGGCATAATTGTCATTTTAGTCCATCTTTCTTTCTTTTAATCTATAATTAGGCTTTCGCCCCTTATTAAATTTAGTCCTTTTCACTAATTACTCTAAATTAAGCTAAATTCACCTAATCAAAGCCTAATTAAACACACTACTAAACTCATAATTACTTCTAATAATTATTTACGAAATCGGTTTACTAAAACGGAGGCCCTATAACTCACTTTTTTGGTGCCCATGAATTTAGGTCATTACAATATCTCCATATAAGTTATGGAAGGGTCGGATGCCAAACTTAAATTATTTCAAAGTGTGGGGGAGTTTGGCGTACTATAGAGTTCCTGACCAACGGAGAACAAAGTTAGCCCCAAGAGCCGTTAAAGGTGCATTCGTTGGATATGCTCCACATTCGAAGGCCTATCGTGTTCTTGACTTAGTGTCAAATATGATAATTAAAACAAGAGATGTTGTATTCATTGAAAATAAGTTTTTCGATGATTCAACGAATTCGAAAAAAGAATATCAACCAATGATCTCAAGTGATCAAACCAAAAAAAGTCTTTGTGACAATAAGGATATGGAGCCGAGGAAAGTCAAAGAGTGAGAAAAGTAAAAGATTTTGGTCCCGATTTCATTTCCTCACAATCTCTAGCATTCCTTGTTGAGGGAAATAAAGAATCTGTAATTAAGAAGATCCCCATAATATTTGATGTAGATGATGATCCTATGGTGAAGCCATGACTTCTTGGGACGCGACATTTTGGAAAGAGGCTATCAATGATGAAATGGATTCAATATTGTCCAATAATACTTGGATGCTAGTTGATCTTCCTCAAGGATTGAAGCCTATCGGGTGTAAATGGGTGTTTAAGAGGAAGAACACTCTAACAGGGGGTTCTCCAATATTTAAGGCTAGGTTAGTGGCTAAAGGATTTAGGCAAAAGGAATGCCTAGATTATTTTGACACCTATACACCAGTGGCTAGGATGACCTCCATTCGAATTCTTATAGCACTTGCATCCATCCATAAGTTACATGTACATCAAATGGATGTTAAGATGGCTTTTTTGAATGGTGATCTCGAAGAAGAAGCCTACATGGAGCAAACAGAAGGCTTTGTGCTTCCTGGGAATGAACACAAGGTGTGTAAGTTGATAAAGTCATTATATGGTTTAAAATAAGCCTCTAAATAGTGGCATGAGAAATTTGATTCTGTTATTTTTTCATATGGTTTTTTTCATAATGGTGTGGATAAATGTATTTACACTAAATTCACTGATAGGTACGGTGTAATTATTTGTCTCTATGTAGATGATTTGTTGATTTTTGGGACAAACACGGAAGGTGTTCGTGAGACCAAAGAGTTGCCTCGAATTTTAAGATGAAGGATCTCAACGAGGTTGATACAATTCTAGGTATAAAGGTGAAAAAGCATGAAAGGGGCTTTGCATTAAGCCAATCTCACTATATCGAGAAAGTATTGGAGAAGTTCAAACACTTGAATATCAAGGATTCAAACACTTCATAAATTCGAACTTCAAATTAAGTGAGAATAATGGCAGGGCTATAGCGCAACTTGAGAGGCCAGCTCAATTGGAAGTCTAATGTATGCAATGCATTACATTAGACCCGATATCGCATTTGCTGTGTGCAAATTGATTTACAAATTGTCCTAGTACCGATCATTGGAAAGGAATTTCTAAGGTTTTTGGTTATCTTAAGAAAACAAAAAATTTGAGATTATTCTATAGTGATTATCTTGCGGTACTAGAAGGTTACTCGGATGCAAGTTGGATTACAAGTTTAAATGACAGTAAGCCCACATCTGGATGGATTTTTACGATCGGAGGTGGAGCCTCCAAGAAACAAACTTGCATCTCACATTCAACTATGGAGGCTGAATTATAGCCTTGGCGGTTACTGGCAAGGAAGCGGAATGGCTAAGAAATCTATTGCTAGATATAAAGTTATGGCCACAACGTAGGTTTGCCATTTCCGTATATTGTGATAGTGAATCTACCATGTCTCGAGCGTACAATAAAGTGTACATGTAAAGTCTAGACATATAAGTTTGAGACATCAGTATGTGAGACAATTGATTAGGGACGGTGTGATAACTGTTACCTATGTTAAGTCAATTGACAATTTAGCAGATCCACTAACAAAAGGTTTGTCAAGGGATTTAGTTAAAAGTACCACCACTAAGATGGGATTAAAACCATACTAATTGCGTCATTGATAATGGAAACCCTACCTTTTTCTAGCCAAAAGTTAGTTTCAAGGTTCAAAGGGTAATAACAAGTTATCGAATGACAATGTGCACTAATTAGTGATTATATTTTAGGAGGATGAGTTTTACTCTTAATGGATGGACATTACTTGTCATGAAATCCACCTATATGGACATGAAGTGGTGTCGCTTCAACGAGATTTTATTTATGGTTTTCTCTCGTACATGTTCACGAAATGGGATGAGCACATGGCCATAACGGTGCTAAAACAAATTAAACTTTTACTTTGTTTCTTTACAATTATGTGTGAAATTTTTTCGGTATTGACTTTAAGAGTGATGGTTCAAGCGACTAGCCACCATTCACTTTTTTGATAATTTGAGAAGTTTGCACTAAAGAAAAGTTCAATCTACGGACACCTTTCTTTATGCTTAATCGTTGTGTATTTTTTTCTGAAATTAGCAATCTGGTGGGGGATTGTTGGAAATTTATAGATTTCAAATTAATGAGGACTATTCAAATTAAAAGTGATGATTTATTATCTTTCAAATTTAATTGAAAAGTGATGATTTATCATCCAATGGATACATTTCCATGGGACAAGTCTCTTCCAAAAGGTATGTCCAATATGAAAAGGGTTGTGCCTCTTTAACAAATGCCCATTTAATTCTTATAAATAGATGGGCTATGATGCTCACAAATTTACATTTCTTTTTACAATCAATTCCAATTTTCAGAAATTAGAGTAAAAGTTAGAGAATTTTGTGATTTTTTTAGTCAAAGGAAATTCAAAACTTCGTTGTATCTCGGGAGGACCTTTGTCGTAACCCTCTAGCAACTTTGTGTGGGGGCAAGTAGTTCTCTTTGGAAAGCGTCACTCGTGCCTCGAAGTATACTATTTAATTCAATATCGTCTCCGGATCTATTTTCTCTCAAAATCTCCAACAACACTCTCAAACTATGACTCACATTCTAATTGGTTCTCAAATTTCAAAATATTCTTATTACATCTTCAAACTATTGAGGTTATACCAATTAGGTCTTTCCGTTATTAAAACTATTAATTTGACCATTTAATAACACATCAAATGTTATGTGACATAGTTTACAATAAAAAAATTTAAAGAAAAGCAAAATATTCACATGACTTCTAAAAGTAAAAAACTAAAACTAAAGTAAAATAAAAAAACGAACAATAAAACTTTTGTAAAAGCTTCGAAAACCTCAAAACCAAGACTTTTTCAATATATATTTTTACAATATTCATTTTTCTTTAAAATTTTCATTGTAAATCATGTCATATAAGATTTGATAAGTAATTTAAATGATTAATTAACGATATTAGTAAGGAAAGGACCTAATCGATATAACCTTAATAATTTGAGATGTAATTAAAGTGTTTTGAAGTTTGGAAACCAATTTAGAATAACATCATAATTTGAGGATATCTAGTGCAATTAACTCTTTTTATAACAAAATTTGCTATATTATCTATTTTTTAATTTTAATATAATAATAAATTTTCTTATATTTAAATAATGAATAATTTAAAATAATTCTATATTACTTGAACATCTTATATTACATTGAAACTCAAAATGCAAATAAATGTAATTCAATATTTATCGGGTTTTTTTACTTCTTTATCAAAATTAATTTATTTAAATTTTATATTTAATAATAATAATAATAATAATAATAATAATAATATTATTATTATTATTATTATTATTATCACAAATGAAGTGTAATTCTAGATGAATATAAAACTGTAACTTAATATTTTATCAGTTTTTATTTTATTCAATTTTTTATTTAGTTTTAGTATAATAATAAAAATATTTTCTAAGTAATACAATTTAAAATAATATGTTATTATTTATATATAAATTTTGAATATTTTAAATTACTATGAAATTATAATTCAATATTTAAGCTGTTCGTGTAATAATAAAAATATTATATTTAATTAAAAATAATTTAAAATATTAATATATTTCTTATCTATAAATAAGAATAGTTTAGAATATAATTAAAATGAAACTCAAAATGAATATAAATGTAATTCAATATTCATTTTGATTTTAACTATTCAAAACTATTATTTAATGTTAATATAATAATAACAATGGCTTAAATTATTGTGATTGTGTACTACAATATTTATTGGAATTTATTTATTCAAAATTTTAAGTTTTAAAAAATAGAAATATTTTCCTATGTTAAAGTAAGAAATAATTTAAAATAATACGACATTCTTTATTTATGGACTTGGATAATTTAAATTATAATTAAGGTGTAATTTGATATGAATATAAAATGTAATTCAATATTTATCCAACTTTATGTATTTTATTTGGTTTTAGTAGAATAATAAAATAATAGATCAACTTGTGAAATATAATTTAAGTTGAATATAAAGTGTAATTCAATAATATATTATAATGTGCAATTCAATATTTTATCAAATTTTATTTATTTAATTGTTAAAATAGTTTTAATGTAACAATAGAAATGTTTTAAGTAAGAAATAACTTAAAATAACAAAATATTACTTTTTTTTTACAAGTTTGGATACTTTAAAATACAAAACTATTATAGAGAATTAAAATAAAATATCAAAATCAATTTTATTAAAAACTTAATTATTATAACAAAATATTATTATAAAAGGTGGCTGTTATAAAAATAATTGATTTTATAAATTTAATTGGCACATAAATCTAATGTTAATAAAGTCTATTTCAGTATTCAGCTTTATCTAATTAAATTGTTTTTGTAATTAATATTACTTTTTTTTTTCTAATATCAATTTAATAATACATCAGACAATAAAAATTATTTGTGTGGATTATGGAAAAGCAGGCATCTTCAATTTGCATGGAGCATCCAATATATGTATTCATCGTCACAAGTACGGGTCTGTACAATTCGGATAAAAACGAAAAAATTTAGTTAATCGATCAAAATCGGTTAATCGATCGGTTAATCAAATAAATTCAATCGGGAGTCGATTAATAATTTTTTGATTCAATTAACGATTAATTCGATTCGAAATTGATCAGTTGATTGAATTAACAAAATTAATAAATAATATTATAATATATAAATATTAATTTACTACCCACCGAGACTCAATCCAATACATATAAACCCAAGTACCCAACTCAACCCAATTTTAAAAATTATAAATAATTTAATAAATGCATATATTCATTTGTTTATATTATTTGATTTTTTAAATGCATATATTTATATCATATGCTCATTTTTTGCACATATTTTTTTGTAGGTATAATGCAAATGGAGATATTTTGGAGAGAAGAAATGGATACAAATAGATAATATTAAAGACTTACATTTTAATTATGTATTAATTTCAAGACTTATGTAGTATTTTTTATTATGTAGTGATTCAATATTTTAATTCGAGTAATTCGGGTAATTTTTTATATTATTTTAACCAAAAATAAAAAAATATATAATTTTCGTTTAATTCGATTAACCAAATAATTAACAGAAAAATTTCAGTTCGATTAATTTTTTTGAAAAAAATTCTGTTCGGTTAACGGTTAAAGATTTAAAGGGGTCGATTAATTCGGTTAATGATAGTTCGGGTTGGTTAACCGAATGAACACGTCTAATATCAGGTGTGGTTTGAGTTCGAGTCGTACTAATATCGTCTGTTATTTGAGTTTTGTCTTGTTATTGTAATTAAAAAAAATAGAGTAAATAGACGGAGTCTTCTTGTATTTTATATATTATTATTTTAAAAGATTTTAGTAATTTCAATTCTTAAAAAGGAAATAATTTAATTTTGAAAGGCTGAAATCTAAATGGGTCTACCTATGAATGTGAACCAGAAATTGAAAGCCTATTAAAAGCTATAGGCCCAACACGCCCATTTGTCTTTCTAAAAAATTCAAATACGGAATGTAAGTTTAGTTGTTAAATTTGGTACAATTTAGTTTTTGAATTTCTTTTTTGTATTAATCTCCGATTTTAGATTTCGTCAAATAATTTACTACTCTTTTAACATCGTGATAATATTTATAGTTTCACTTCTATTTTTTTAAATATAAAAAATCTAAAATATTCAATATAACATCCCAAATAATATAATGTTAGATTTTTAAAAATTATTAAGAATTGAATTTTAGTCTAGAGATTAAAAACGTGATAGAAAGTATGGAGAATCAAGGTTCAAGTTTCTTAAATTGCATTTTATTTTCCCCCCAATTCCAAAAGATCCATCCACGTTAGCCTTCTTACCTTGATGTTTTTTTATTTTTACAAATGGGCTATTTTCCCATTCGACCCCAAACTCTTGCTCAACCCAATTCTTGCTAATAATTACAAAAATGCCACATCTTATCAAATATTTATCAAACAAGATAAAAGAAAGAGATTCAATCTCGGTTTAGACCATAAATATAGCACAACCTAGCTTTTGATACAAATTGTTGGAAAAAAATCGGTTTGAAAATTGTTTTCTTGCATAGTGAAAAATTAAAAATTTGAAACTTCATCCGGTTTATGATGTTTATAGAAATAAATCTTAGACCGAAATAGTACTTGTGTTTTTGGATTAAGCGGATTCTTAAAGTTTTATGGTTTTAACCAAACAATCTTCTCCGTTATCCTCGTACCACGAACTGTTTCGAGTGTGGGCTCGAACCAATTGAATTGAAACACAAAACTAGAAAAAGTTCTCTCCTTTTAGGGTGAAAACGAAAATATTCTCTTCTTTAATAAAAACCGATAGAATTGTTATTCTAAAAATATATATGTAACAGTTGAGAATAAATTCCCTCTATTAAAGAATACCAATCTCTCGAAGTCGTGTAAATAGCTCTATTGGTGCCATCTATTTATAGGAAGAGAAGATAGAACTCTTGTTGAGTTGTAGTGATTTATTTTAAATAGGAAAACAACTTCCTACTTAGAGTAGGAGAGGAGTGGACGACATACCATAGTATTCCTACTAGGTTTGCCGACACCTTTATGTTACATGCTGCGTCTTGGGCCTCTCTCATATCGGGTTTAACTACAAGTACTTCCTAGGCCTTTTTCACCCAATAATCAATAATGTGATCCAACTTGATTCAGTTTTTTTATTTCCCAAAATAAACTCTAATATTGACATATAAAACAATCTTCTCATCCTTATTTTACCTCTAGCAAAATTTTGACGATTTTACCCCTAATAAAATTTTAACGATTTTGTCCTTGATAAAATTTCGAGAAAATATATTCAATATTTCACAACTCAACATTTTCACTATAAACGAATAGTTTAGGATCATTTTTAGGCCTTAAAATAGTCCAAAACATAAACTTACTTGTCCGATCATTTTTTAAGTAATCCATATAGGATTGCAAATTTCCATTTTCAATTTCAATTTCATTTCCATTTTCAATTTCAATTTCATTTCCATTTTAAAAAAACTACATTCATTTCCAAATGATTTCATTTCTCTATTTCGGAGAAAACCATAATCATTCCTGAATGTTTCCATTTCTCTTTTTCTATTATTTCCTTTCATTTCTATTCAAACATGCAATTTATTTATGATTTCAACGAGTTAGCAGAAGGACTAATTGGATATATGTAGTTGAGGCTCAAATAATTTATAATTATGTTTGACTTTTCACTTATTAATTAGAAACTCATTTAGTCATGAAGTCATTCCACTATAGTATCGTGACTGAGCTCTCCCAACATCATACCACTATGAAAGCGACTTCTTAGTGTTTGTTTAATGATCTTGTCATAATTGTGTTACCGTCATAGGATATCCTTAATCTTTTTGGGATAATATATGTTCTCCAAATACGATCCTATTTTATCTCATGGTTAACCATTACATCTTCCTTCACAAAAAGTCAATCACTATCAAATAGTGATCAAGTCATCCATCACAAAGACAAACGACTCATGGTCACATTTACTTTTCATCAACCATGTAATGCCAATGAGAGGATATTATTTACCCATGTCTTGGGCTATGAGTTCCACTGTTGTGAATGGTACTATGTACTATAGAAGTTGTACACTCAATGCACTAGCTTTCGGTTCCTTATCTATTTAAACTCGGGCTTTTACTTGCATCAAAGTGTACTAGTCACACATACATATTTTGCCATCCACTCATGATTTAGGTATATCACACTATGAACACCACAAGTGAATAAATAAATAAACGAGTTTATGATTTATTTTATTTGGGTCATGTTCGATGTACTATTAGTTCAGTCAGTCACATCTATGTTTGTATTTTCTAGGAATCAACCGCTCCGAAGCCCAAGACAAGACATCTTCCCAATTGGACTTAATAGATGACATGTTAGTGTTTCAATCAGTTTTCTCATTTCCAATTAGACTAAGGACATGTTTAGGTTTGTCTACTAATACAATTTGTCTTTTTGTATTACGATCCGATCACGTAATACTGCTTAATATCGGTTTAAACAATAGACAATCAATGAGTAACATTTGCTTTTATTTTGCTTTGTGTATAAAGACCATTTGAGGAAAACAATACAAAGTATATTAATTATAATAAATGAATTTGTTTTATTAATCAATCTGTTCAAAAACTTATAAGTGTATGTTGACGCAAATACTGCATTTAGGGCACTAGATCCAACAAACTCTGTACCATCAATAGAAGAGTTAACCCGACTTGAAGAAGAATATCTATCATGACTTATTATGTTTTAGTGGCGTGGACGTAGTCTACAAGTGTCGTAAAAAAAGAAGGGAGGTTACATTATGCCCCCTACTAAAACTTGTACCAGATCATCATTTGTGTTATGAGGCCAAGCCATTAAAGTGGAAGTAACGTTACGATAATTTACCCATTCTAGGAGGTCAGTTTCCTGACGACCATTCAGACTTAGATCTTGTAGGAAAAATTGGAAAACATTACGAACCAAGACATTTTCCACTAATTCAAGAACTCGCCCAATTCTCAGTCCTTTGTATTGTTCCAAAGCAACTTGGGAGTTAACTAAATGACTTTGTACACAGATATCTTCCTGAGGAATGGATCATCGAAAAGGAAAGCCAAAATAGGTTCCCAACTTGTAGATAAACCTAAAAAAATTATCCTTTTTCAAATGAAAGTTTGAAGTCCAATTCTGGATTATGGGTTCACAACCTTAACGTGTATTGAAGTGGGTGTTTCCAATTGAAACACCATGTCTTTTTACCTTCATCTGGTAAAACTTCTGGAATACGTCTAGCACGGTTCATTGTGCATACAACAATCTATAAAGAAGGCCATAAAGGTTTACTAGGATAAGACAGATAGTTGTCCTGGTGTGATGCTATACTCGTTGAGCGCCTTGCAAAAGAAAGGGTGGAATGGTAGGTGGAAGCCAACCTCCAGTAATATTAGGGGAAAGATGAAATCTCTGGTATTGTCACTCAGACGACAACTTCGAGGTCATCAAAATTTGTAGGCGAAGTTCAACTGAATGATGCCTCGGGCTCTTAAATATTGATTTAACTATTCTTCGGTAGTACTACATTCGTATATCAAAGCCTATGCACCTAGTAGGGTGTTATCGAGACCTTTTAGTCCAGACGTGATTGGGTTTTTGGGATTGTTGTTTCTGTTACTCTGGCCATGACCTCTTCCTCGAGTGATGGTTCTAACCATTTTGTATTGAAGAAATAAAAGAAAAAGAAAGTTAGATTTACCGCTAGAAAATGAGAACTAAAGACAAAAGAAACAAGAAGCTTTGATAGAAAAGAAATTAGGGTTCCAATGATACAACAAAGTGTTTAAGAAGGTGTTTAAGTTTCAAATTTATAGGGAACCAAACGTCTATGGGAAGCTTTAGATTTTTTTGCTTAAATCCTCTAATCACAACTCGACATTTATTAAGACTAAACTAAAGTTACGTGATATTTGGAAACACATGAGTACTTGCCAAGTTGAGAATCCGCCAATTGAAGCTGACTATTTGCATTATTGCTAGTTGAGATTTACAGAGTGTACGTCATCGAAGGGAGGCCCGTTATGACCCCCAAAGTTGGTGGATTCGTGAAAAAGACGAGTAGATATGAATTTGGCGTATTATGGTATTATAGGCCGCTAATTTACAGACTTCTAGTGAACTAAAGTTGGCACATAAAGTATCCACTTGTAGAAGTATCTAAGGAGTTCATCTAGTGGTATTATTCAATTGAAGAAAGAGTACGAAAAATGAAGGATACACTTCAGAGTTTCTGCTGAACATGAGGCACAAGTATATAGGAAAGATATAAACGACTAAAGTGTCTTTAAGACCACGCCAAACGAGAATTTTTGCCAAGATATAGTACGGACGATTTGTATCAGTATTGTCAAATTGGATCTCATATTAGGTTAGTTGAGAGTTGTAGGGATTTTGCAACAACAGAAGACACAGATAAGAACAAAGAGTAGAGCAACAAAATGAATGAGAGATCGCTTGTACACTAAAACAAACTAACTAGATAAGTCATCATAAGCAACATGGTTGACCATTTCTCAACAAGAGTAAATTAGATTGATTTGACCTCCCCGTGATTGGTCAACAGTGGGATAATTTTCACCAGATTTTCTTTCACCTACCCTAAAACTGGTAAGGAAATCAAGACATAGAGATTATATTTAAGGGAAATAGACACTTCAAATAATTTTAGGCTATCTACTTAATGTTTAGGTTCTTCTTTTTAAACCTCAAAATCCTCTTTAACCTCTTCAATAAGGTTGAACTAAGATAGGTGAATCTGTCTTCTAGTAAGTCTTGTAGTTTTGCACATTAAGACTATAGAAGGAAAGAGTGTTACAAACCTGTATGAGAGTCACTTGTAGTTGAAATATTAGTAAAATATCTGTAATGAGATTTTAATGAAAATCTTTTGATCGTTTAAGCAATTGTTGTTGGGTTGAGAAGGACTATGAAGCAAAAGCTTTTAGCCGGGGTAAAGGTAGGTCTCCGATAAATCTTTAAACCTAACTCTTTCATGTCATGTAATTATGTGAATGCATGTATTGAGAGATATCTAGAAATACGTAAATGAGGTGAATAATGTACAATATGATATAGAGTTGTGTACTATATGGTATTATAACTGGCATGTGTGTAATTCTTGTTTTATACTTCATGATTATGTGGTTCAATGCCTAACAATTTATAAGTTATGTAAAAAGATGATAAATTTGTAGAAGTCCATGGTCATGGCATCATATGATGATACGCCAAGAGGGCATGAATGTATAAGACTATAAGGGAGAAGTCTATTGCATCCACAAAAATGGTCCGCCGAGACATAAACAAGGATCTATCTAGATGGTCCGTCGGGACATAAACAAGGATCTATCTAGAAAGCCTTTGTGGCAATCTCTCTGAAAATACCTTGTGGTGATTTCTCTGTAAAACCTTTGTGGCAAATCCTTAGGAAAGCCTATGCGGCTACCCCCTTCTGGAAGCCTTTGTGGCGTGTTACCTTAGAAATTAGTGGAATGAATTTTGTAACGTTCATGTGGAGTGATGCTAGTCTATCGTGTGCGAGATTTGAGTTTGATGGTGAGGCATTTTTCGATACAATACTAGACAGAGTAACCAGCTGTGGAATCCGCCATAGTGATCTACCATGACAAGGAACTAGGGGCGAAACTAGAAGAGCTGGCAGGGGCCTCGATCCCCCTAAAATGAAAAATTTTCGATTTAGAGCCTTTAAAATTTTAAAAAATTTAAATTACTAAAAATAAAATTGCACTTTGGCCCCTTTAAAAATATAAAATTTTGATTTAATTCTTTAAAAATTATAAAGATATAAGTCATTAAAATGGTGAAATTGTATTTTTGCTATCGTAAAAATTATAATTTAATTTCACCTCTTAAAAAATATTTTGGTTTTGCCTCTGCAGGGAACTTGAGACATCTGGGATGTTGGTAGAGTATGAACTCACCATACCTGAGAACTATTGAATCATGTATTCTAGTAATCAAGGGAGTATGTAAAGAATCCTCCAAGAATAAAAGCCATTGGGTAGTGATCTAAGAAGCACATCCAACTACAACCACATTAGACTTGTGTAAAGCAGTTAATGTGAAAGGAGTATAAGATGGATAAGTGTAGTATTTGACTTATGGTTATCTGTCAATCGAGAATCAGAACTGTATCCGCCATGGTTTGAGAAGGAAACCAAACTTGTGGAGTCATAGGAATCTATATTTTCGTAAATAGGTAAATTTGAGTGAGACTTGCCAAGTTCCTTGGAAACTTATATAGGTGTTTTTGGGTTGCAGGTCTGTGAATGGACTTGTACGCCATGAAGGACCAAGCTAGGATTGCGTTAGAGTAGCAGTTCGAGTTACGTTGCATACAGAAGATACCTTAGGGGCATGGCGCTTGGTACACTACCTCATGAAGAGCTTGTCTTTAGCAAAGTTTCGAGTTGTAACGTCTTATGTTGCTTTGAAAATCTAATGTATTATTAAATATTTTCTTTATTAAATCTTTTGTTATGAAGGTAGTTACTAAAACAATAAGAAGTATGTTTCAAAAATGCTTATATGCCGGTTGTAATTTTTTTTGCTAATTATTTATGTGTTGTAACATCCAATATCCGAATCTGGTGATTCGGGTTGGGTAGAGGGTGTCACATTTGGACCCTTGAAGAATTAAAAATCATATAGTGTATAAATTTTACAATTTTTGTGATTTAATTTTTTTTCTTAATTAAATAACCAAACGTCAAAATTAGCGAACCAAATCTTAATACGACACTTTAATAACTTCGTAACTATTAAATAAATAATATTTATGGACTCACACGTAGAAATTGTGATCCTGAAATCGCTATTTTCGATAGCATTGAAAACAAGTTGTTATAATCAGTATTTTGTGTCGAGATGAAGAACCCCCTAATGTCGCGATGTCAACTTGAACTTTTGAAAACTTTACAATTTAGTTCTAATTCGATCTTTGGTTAACAATAGAGCTTTAGTAAGCTCGTTTAAGACCTGAAAACAATTGTACATTGTATTGTATGCATGTATTGATTGAAATTAATCATTTAATGATACAATTTTGATAACATTTAAATATGACATACTTTTGGGTATTAAATACATATATTTTAAGAGTATGATCCTATTAATTTGGGCTATTTATTATCTTCTTATTTTGTAGGGACTCAAGAAGTGGTAGAAGATAAATTGGAGACAAACAACATCGTTTTGGAGGAGAATTAGAAGTTGTGTGAAGATGGAATACTAAAAGAGAGAGTTTATAGAACAAAAAGACTTGGTTTTATTTTATTTTATTTTAAAATATATTTTTATAAGGATTTAATATTTAAATATATTATTTATTTGTATTTAATTTATGTTTATCTTTTTATATTTATTTTAGAGTTTAAATTGGATCCAATTAAGGAATTAATGTTTAATTATCTTTTTAGAATTTTGATTAATCTCTATAAATCCCTAGTTCAATAAAAGCTCTATTTTATTTTCTTGTGTTCTTCTCCAAAATCATAAGTAAAAACCCTTCTAGCCAAAGGTTATCAAATATTCCTCCAAGGTTCATGAGGCTTAGAATCCGTGCTTAATTCTTTTCAACCCGAGTATTCATCAATTCTCTGTAATACGGGATTGACGTTTCCGTCCAAAATCCCTACAAAAGTAATCATTTCATATTGTGCAAAGACGGCTGCTTTGTGTGTTTTGAGAAGGTTGCACAGTCGGTTCGTTAACTTGCTGCGTCAAAGGTTGCCGAGTCAAAGGAGACAAAATGGCGTGGCATTCGTCGTTGGGAAAATGTGATCTAGTGTAAGACGGTCTCATTTGAGCGACGATTGGCTAGAGTCAGGTTCCTCTAAAAACTATATCCGGAGCTGGTGGTCGTAGGCGTCCTCTTCCACTATAACTGGCTTATTCGAGCACGAGAAGAACCATCCAAAGTCTATGATTGAACCAAGGAAGAATCAAGATAACCGGAGGCTGAATCTTTGAATACTGATAAAACTCTTCTTCTTTCAACTTGTTTATTTTATGCTATTTATTTTTGCTTAGACTTCCCTATTTTCTATTTTTTAATTCTATTTTTTTATTTTTAATTCTGTTTCTTTTATTTTTCCTTAAATCGCGGCGTTTTTCTTGCGCACGCGCACGATTTGGCCCACGATCTCGACAGACAAGATTTTTTACGACTCTCCAGTCCCTGAGGATTAGACCCTACTTCTCTTTTATTGTTATTTTCTTTAATTTTCGATATTCCAGACGACACATCAAATTTATTTGTTAGTTTGATCGTAATTACTCTGACAACGAATGTGATATCTTATAACTCGAACCTGATGACTGAATTAGAAATGAGATGTTACATTACTATTCTCATCACCTATTGAAATGAACCATTAGTTGGATTAAATTTTAAAATTGGAAAAATCTTATATATTATAAATTCTTAATTCCAACTTGCTAAAGAACCCAAAGGTTATTCTGCTGGTGCAGGAATTAATCCAATGGTAAGAAAAAGCAATTTTAAAGCCTATTGATTAAGGGTCTAGATATTTTATTCTAAGTTTTTCCTGTCGGATGCTTCTTGTAACATGGATTCTTCATTCAAGAATCAGTATAAAATTTTAAGTTAAATTAATCCCCATGGTTTCCAAGTTGGATTGGGCAGGTATAAAAGAAAAGTCAGCTCCATTCTCTACGGTGCTGCAACTTGCTAAAGATCGATATCCCCTGTTTTTTAGATTTAGATGTAAGTATCGAATTTTGTTGTTCGGACTTAAATATAAACATTCGATGTAATTCATAAGTACATTCTTCTCTTGGTTTTAAACAAATCTATTATGTGCTTTGAATATTTTTAAATAGATATAATATCACGTCAATGTTTCAATAGGGAGAATATTTAATTCATTCTCGGGCATAAGTCTTATATACTATCCGTAAATAATAACATGACATCTTATCATTAAATAAAATATACAAATAATAAAGGACTTACAAATGAATTTTGATAACTTTATTTAAACATAATTAAATAATTAATTATATATAAAGGCTAAAACTCTAAACCCTAGACTTAAACCCTTAAACTCAATATCCTAAATAGGAGATTTATTAATATTTCATAATAGTTAATATTAATGTTTAAATAAAATTATTAGAATTTATTTAGAAGTCCATATCTTGTGTTTAATTTAATGATAATATATCATTTTATTATTTATTGATAGTGTATGAGATTTATGCATAAAAAATTATTCCTATCTGGAGCGTCTCACATACATAAAAATAAAAAAATAAAAAAATAAAAACATCGTAACCAATAATTCCTAAAATCATAAGAGGAAAAAAGGCAAAAAAAAAAAAAAAAGAAGCAAAAGACGTTTCTTTTGCTTTTTTTTTTTTTTTTTAAAACATGATAGAGTTAAAAATTAAAGTTCCGTTTATTTCATTGAAAATAACTTTTCTGGAAAAACTAATATTTTTTTTTGTGTTTGGATGAATCCATATAAAATACTTTCTGTTGTTTAACAGATTTTTTGAAAATATTTCATAAAAATTGTTTTCATGAGATTCATGCTAAAGAATTTAAATGAAGTAGTGAATTGATTACAAAGTGATATTAAGGTGAAATTATAGTAAATAATGAATTTTCATGATGATAAGGATTAAATTGTCAACTTTGTGAAATTTATAATTGAAACAAGAGAAGTGATGTGCATGAAAATTTGTTATGTGAAATAAGATATCATAATGAATTATTTGATTAAAGTGCTTATATGATGAAAAATAAATTACGTGCAAATAGGGACTAAATTGAAAAATGTAAAAAAAATTAAATGTGAAACAATTTAATATGTGAATGAGGAAATTATGATAAAAGTTTAATGAATGTTTTATAAGATTATGAAATATGTAGAAAGCATTGTAAAAGTGAAACTGTGAAAAAATATGGAATTTTTATGATGATAAGGACTAAACTGTTAAACTTGAAAAAATATGTGGATGAAATAATAGAAGAAAAATACATATAAATTTGATATGTGAAACAAGATAGTGAGATAAATTATGAGATTAAATTATAACAAGAAAAAAAATTGATTTAATATGATTAATTAGTGAATATTAAACTTTTATGACAAAAAAGGACTAAATTGAAAAGTTATGAAAGTTTATAAGAAAAATACTTCATAAGTGAAGAATGTAATAGAGAATATAATATCCTGATGCTTTGACCCGATGCTCGGGTCGAGTATGGAAGTGTTATAGTGTTCAGAATCTTATTATTTTAGAAAATATTTTACGAAAAAAATTTGATAAGACAAATAAAAAGGTAAATTACATTAATTGAAAAACCTTTTACATTGACCTCCTATTTTACATAAAATAAATATTGAAAAAGATTAAAAATACTTTTCGTAAAAACTTTCACGATGAAAAAAAAAAAAAACAAGCGAAAAGAAAAGAAAAAGCAAAAAAAATTCCAATGGCCAATTGGAAAACAAAGTAATATTCTATTATTCATGTTAAAAGGAATTTCACTATTTAACCCAAGCTTCAATAAAATAAAAGAATGGAGGGAGGTAGGTTTGGTTCCAAGCTTCTTACCATTATCCCACCTGCCAAATGCTTAACGCTCTATTTTCTTTTAGTCATTACTCGATGATCTAATTGTACCAACTTAGACATGTTCTCTTTCACAATTAGAGAGTGAAAGGCTCTCCTTTTGACATCTGTCAACATTTGGTAGCTTCTCACTTGTTCTCTTGCTTTTTAGGTTCATTGTCTTCCCCAAACTCTCTCCGAATCACATATAAAGAGAGTTTCCCCTTCATGTTTTCACCCTGCACCTCACCTCTAAGAACTATATTTTCATTTCTAAAGCAATGACCAACTCAGACCCACCTCTCCTTAACCATTATAGAGCACTTTTTTCAAGCCACTCACCTCAACTCGGTGACCCTAAAAACCGACTTGTCATCGAAGAATGCCAACTTCCTTTGATTGACTTGAGTGGTCTAAGCAATCACGACGAAACGGTTCGCCGAGCTTGTGTTGCAGCCATTTGTGGGGCATCATCAGAATGGGGATTTTTCCAAGTGGTGAACCATGGGATTAGCCCTCAACTAGTTGAGAAAATGAGAAGTGAACAAGTGAAGTTGTTCAAAATACCCTTTGAAAGGAAAGCTAGTTGTGGACTTTTGAATAATTCTTACAGGTGGGGAAGTCCTAGAGCTACATGTCCTAAACAGTTCTCATGGTCTGAGGCTTTCCATGTCCCTCTTGCCAAGGTTTCAGATGAAGCTTGTTATGGAGAGTTTATATCTTTAAGGTAATACTAACATGGACGCAATTAATAATATGTCTAAACTGCTAAAATAACAGCCATAACATTGCGTTGCAGCCGCTGTTTGCATCCCAAGTGCTGACAAATAAAACATTTTCCTCTGGTTTTCTACAGGGCAGTGATGATAGAATTTGCAGCTGCCATGACGAAACTTGCAGGACTTCTAGGAAGCGTTTTGATAGGGAATTTGGGACATGGAAAGGAAGTGATCAGGAATTTATGCGACGAAGGCACCTGCTTCCTTCGCCTGAATCACTACCCGGCCTGTCCGATATCTCCGGAGATTTCCGGGTTAGTGCACCACACCGACAGTGATTTCCTCACAATTCTATGTCAAGATCAGGTAGGAGGACTTCAACTCATGAAGGACTCCAAGTGGGTAACTGTCAAACCTAACCGAGATGCTCTTATAGTCAACATTGGCGACCTCTTCCAGGTAAAAGAAACTAAAGCAGAAATATCCCACGTGAGTGAAATCAACTTTTCATTCACTGTGTGTATAGTTATCCAATTCACATCTAAAATTCTACAGGCATGGAGCAATGGTGTTTACAAAAGCGTGGAGCATAAGGTGGTGACTAATGCAAAGATGGAGAGATACTCCATAGCTTATTTCCTGTGCCCCTCTTACGATTCTTCGATTGGGAGCTTCAAAGAACCTTCAATCTACAGAAAATTTACTTTCAGGGAATATAGAGACCAAGTTCAAGAAGATGTAAGAAAACACGGCTACAAGGTTGGCCTTCCACGGTTTCTAGTTAGTGGGAGAGGGGATTTATTGACAGGAAGCATGGAGTAAAAAACCAGGGTATATGTATAACAAGCATCACAGTCAACAGTGTTCCTTGCAAAAGTTTTAGCCTTTAGGAATCTAAATTGTTAGACAGTAACAAGCAAAGAAACGCAGAGAAAAGATGAAAAAATAAAACCTAAAGCTATCCTAAGACATTTCCAGAAGAAAAAAACCAAATGTGTTCATTGTACTAATATAAGGTTTTGTCATCAATAGTATATAACTTAAGCCTCTCTTATTTTGGATCCGACCGAATGGTATTGTTGTGTTTTTAGTCTTAATAGTGATACATGCTAAAATTTTATGATCATGGATTAACTTATATTGTTCGAATATAATCATGGACATACCTGCCTGCTGGATATTCCAGAAATTATTCTAAAGAATGTGAACTAATTATTGAGATTTGGAGATGCCTGGTTAATGCTCATTTTTCAAGCTATAAGGCATAAC
The DNA here is from genome assembly GCA_039519145.1 of Kokia cookei. Classification (NCBI taxonomy): domain Eukaryota; kingdom Viridiplantae; phylum Streptophyta; class Magnoliopsida; order Malvales; family Malvaceae; genus Kokia; species Kokia cookei. The sequence goes on from CM076901.1 coordinate 31,623,914, forward strand.
TAATGGGTAAGCAAATATTTATCAACTTGCACAGGTCTGGTATTTCAACTTCAGATGGGTTATACTCACTTACTTTATCATCATAAAAACTGAAGAGCATGCATTAAAAGGACAAAGGTAAATGCTGATACAGATGAGGAGAAAGAAGGAGCAAATGTTTTAAGCTAAGAGGATTAATGAAACCAATTCAATGATAGATGAACAGATTCTAAAAGCATGTTGAAAACTTACTTCAACCACAAGAACTTGGGGGATGGAACTAGTTTAGCATATCCTAACTCTAACCAAGCCAAGTAAAGAAAGCAACTTGACACAATATACCACCCAAGTCTGCAATGATTTTAAAGCAAGAAAATGACTTAATGACATCCATTCACCTTGTGATGTTAACTCCACAGCATCTGACATTCACATGGCATTCTTTCCACCAAGGAGTGACCAAATTCTGTGATTCAGAACTACATAAATTTGGGTCATTTTGTCCTGGCTCCCCGGGTGACATTGACAAACTTACTTTCTATGCTAAGATGGCCTAATGCTCATCAACAGTTTGTCTTTAGGTGAAAGCGCATGTGTTTATTGCATGATAGAAGATCCTGTCAGGAGCACGAGGCAATAAAGTCTAAAAAGAGAGAGAAAATATGATGTTGACCACAGAGTTCTAATCAATCGCTAAAAAGCAATAAAACGTCAGGCTAAAATATCCATTCATCCCTTTCCCACCTTAACCACAAAGACAGAAAGAACTACGGTGCAATGCACCAAGCTAAGAGTTGGATCATTACATCATACATCATGCTTCTGCATAATATCAATTATGGCCTTTTTATGGAGCAAAAATCACTCTCCAAATGAACTGATCGGTTTATATTCAGCCACAATACACATTTCAACATAGTCAAAAGTTGTGAACTCTGCTTCATCTAAAACATTAATGGCAACTTTTTCAAGCATCGCTGGAGAGGATAAAATTTGGACGAAGCATATTACAAGGGGAAAATAATTAATTCTTTGCATACTGAAACTTAAAAATAATTTTCATTGAATCTTTACAATTGAAACAGGATTTAGTAACATGAATCACCAGATCTTGCATACTGATACCTGAAAATGGCTTGTTCAAGAATAAAATTTATACATAATCACTTAGGTACATCAGCTAAAAGAGAAAAAAAACTCAGAATACCAGTTGCAGGTAAACTAAGCACTTTGAGAGCATGATAAGCCAATATCCAGAAGATCAGGATTAGCCTTGAATTTCACCATATGATGATTGTTTGCAGGTCTTGATTTCCTATTAATCGAGTAGCATTGCTACCTTATCCCTGAGTGTGCACTTCTTCTTTGTCAAAGGGACCGTTTCTTCTTTAACATCATTCTGACTTCCCTTTCCTAGTTCCTTGGAAAATGTCAGATCCCTCCTACCGAATTCAGTCTTCTTTTCATCCACAGGTTTCTTTAATAAAGGACCTAAAAACAGATCCAGCATGTCATGAGCAGGATCTCCTGTTCTGCTGGTATTGATCAAATTTTTGTCATCTTTTGGACTTTGAGTTAAATCATAAGTTGTTTCATCAACAGGCGATTTTCGGTTACCATCAACGGCAATAAGAGAACTTTCTGACTCGGCTTTGGGAGAGGCTCTAGTTGATAATTGCTTTCCAAATTCACAATCCCCAGTTGATAGCTCTTGCAGTCCTATGTCTTTATCAGCTTTGACATACTGTACTTACATAAATAATATCAAACTGAGATCTTTAATGCAAATTATTAAAATTTAAAGACAAGAAGAAACCCTTAAAGTTTTCAACAAGTTTAATTACCTCCTTAGCGATGCTCAACAAATCTTCTGGAGTCAGTTCTTCCTCATCATCCTCAACCGGAGATGGGGTTTTACTATCTTTTCTACTTCTCAACCTAACATTTGTTTTGTCTCTTTGCCGATGGGAAGGTTCTTGAACTTGTTTTTCCTGAAGACCAATACTCATTTTCACCGGGGAAGCAGTTTCACTATCACATGGTGCGTCTTGTTGACTAATTTTCCTTTTCCTCCTCTTGGTTTCACCTTTTTCAATAGGCTCGGAAGCTTTCCTAGACTGTTTTTTGGGCTTAAATTTTCCAGAGATAAGTTCATCTCCAACCTCTTGGACTTTATCACTCTTATCCCGGTCGCTGCTAGGTGTACTTGCTTTACCTTGCATCCAAGGCGGCAATCGCCGTCCAGTCCCCTCACCACCAGCAACTTCAACCATTTATTCTTCTTCTTCCTTATTATCATAAATCATTTCTAAAATCTCCAGAACCCTTAGCTCATCTGCTGTATAAAGGGAAAAATTTAAAACCAACAAAAGGAAATCTCAACTAAAACGCAAAAATAGAACAAAATTTAGGAACACTTTCACGAAAGAAATGGTTCTTTCAACAATTGAAAACATAGAAAGCAAAACAATGAAAATTAAAACGTTAACAGATACCCAAAAATTCAAATTAGTATGAGCATTCAATTCCGTTATTTTCTTCCCTTTTTTTCAAATATTCTTCCGACAGTAAAAGAGAAAAAAAAAAGCTGAATAAATTTAAAGCGTTGATCAATAATCAAAGAATAACTAGAATTTTAGAAGAATTACAATGAAACTGAATGAAAACAGGATTAAAATATAAAAAAGATATGGAAAATTATACTGTCTTAAGGGCTTCTACGTACCTTAGCCCCGCCATCGACAACATCCAAGAGTACAATCAACAGATTCCGACCACTTCTTAGATTTCTACGGCAAATCGGGTATTTTTTTTATCTTATACAAATTAGATAAAAAAAATGTTTGCGGCTTCTTGTTCTTCCTTGTAATGGAAGATTCATCGGGAAAATACATTAGTAATTCCATGTCTCCGAACTATGATTTAAGGGTTTAATTTTCCTCCCAGTCCCTATAAGCTTTGCACAATTAAAATTAATCTCTCTACTTTTTATTTAATAATTAAAATCTAATTAATAAAATCTTCAAAAGGAATTTTATTAAATTCAACTATATTACATTTAAAAATAAACATTTAATTTAAAGCTACATAAAATTATGCAAGCAATATATATTTACTCTATTTCTTTGAAATTATGTTGAAGAACTTTACAACTTCAAATACAGAATAAAAAACTTACAATTTTAATTTCAGCTTTTTTATTTGATTCTTTGAGCTTTCATGCAAGTAATATTTGATGATATGAGCATTTTTTTTTTAAATTCTAGTAGTAATCCAATTGAGCTAATCATGTGAAATCTTTTTTTCTTTTCTTTAAAAGTACTACATAATCTAATTTAATAAAAGTCTTTGATAATCTTATTAATTTTGGACTGAAATTTAAATGTGTAAATCAATTTGAACATTAATCATTTTTAAATGATACATCCATTTTAATAAAATAAATTATTATAAGCATTAAATTGAATAACTAATTAATTAGAATAAATATGAATCTAAAAAATTTTAATTCCTCAAATTTATCATTGAACTAAGATTTTATTCGTAATTTAAAAATAAATTATTAAATCGATTTTGAAGTGAAATATATTTAAAAATATGTGATTGTGTTTAAATATTTAAATTTGTTTATTTAATATTAAATTATGCTATTAGTATTTATATTTTGTGAAAATTGTGGATTTAATCTTTATACTTTAATTTGATCAATTTTAGTCTTTATTTTTTTAAACTAGTTAGTTTAGTCTTTGTACTTTTTGAAATTTGAAAATTTAGTCCTAGCCCAAACAAAAGTAGTTAAATTCATTTGGTTAAATTCAATTAAAAATTTCGTGCTATGCATACAGTTGTAGATTTAGTCCATATTCTTCAATTGATTCATTGTAAGACCCTGTACTTTTCCAATATTAAAATTTCAATTTTGACGCTAAATGACAATTATTAATTCATTAACTAAATTTTTAGTGAGTAATACATAAAAATAATAAATTAATATAGTACTAGACATATGATAATATGTTTACTCGATCAAATTTTGAAAATAACAAAACTTAATGAATATAATAGTTATCATTTGGTGAGGACTGAAATTTTAAAATCTAAAAAATAAAGGGACTAAAATATCAAATTAAAGTACAGGGACTAAATCTACAACTTTGACTAATAGCAGGAGTTAATATTTAATTAAGCACTGCTTAGTAAACACACCACCCTGTTTCCAACGGTCTTGGTAATTCAACGGGCCGTAGACTCAAATATATATTTACCTTTTTATTGAACTATTTTAGTGGGTTTGTAGCCTTTTTAAGGCAAAAAACTCACTGAGCCCATATAGGCCCCTGGCTCGCCCGCGAACATAGTTAGTCGGCACAAATTTTCAGTTCGTGGCGCGCCACCAATAATTTATCTTTCTTTAATTAAAGTAATAAATAAATAAAACAGCTTCATCTGGCATGGTCTCCAATATTTTCATTTTGGATCCGAGACACAGACATTGAGATTGAATTTTGAAAGATAAAGAAGAAGAAGAAGAAAAAAAAAAGCAAATTAGCAATGTCGGCCTTTCACAAGCTTGAAGATTCACCTATGTTTCAAAAGCAGGTAACTCCGAAGTTCTCCACATTTTCCTATTCTACGTTTGTGTTTTCAGAATTAATTTTTTGTAATTTTGTTTGATTGCTTAGCCAATGAATAGCTGAAATGGTTTTTTTTTTCCCTTTTTGAATCGAATTGTGAACAATGGTTACCGTTTCATTTGAATATAATTTTTTCTATTTTCTTTTCTTTTTTACCGAAAAGTGAAGAATCAAAAATCGCTTGAATCTTATTTCCAAAAATAATTGGTATTGGTTAAAGTAATGGCTTATTTTTATATTTCAGTGATCTTTTCGGTTATAAATATTTTTCTTTAATTGACGAAAAACTGATTCTAATCTTTTTTGTTGATGGAACAGATATTGTCTTTGGAGCACATGGCTGATGATTTGAAAAACCGCTGTCAAATACTATATAAAGGAAGCAAAAGGTTTATGTATGTATCTTTCTATTTCTAAATTCGCTAATTCTTTTTATTCATAGCGTAAATGCTGGATTCAATTCTTTTGCCTTGGTCCCTGAACATCTGTCATGTGACTTTGAATTTGTCCTCTCTCCCCTGCTATGATATAATTCTGCTGCAATAATGAATAGGATATGATTAAGTTAATTGCCCAAGACCCAATAAAAGAAGGAAGAGAACAAATGCTCTCTTTAGTGACTTGAGTTGTAAAGGAATAATTGAAGATATGTCTTACTCTGAATCTCTCTCTCTCTCTCTTTTTCTCTATATATACATGTTTATTTAATTTTCTCCATCTCTATTCCTTTTGCAGGGCAGCCCTTGGAGAAGCATATAACGGAGACAATAGCTTTGCTGATTCTTTAGAAGCATTTGGTGGTGCGAAGGATGATCCTTATAGTTTATCTATAGGAGGTTTCCAAGGTGTCGTCTTATTTAGACTTCTTTTAACTACAAAACCCTTCTTACTTGTTATTGTTAACAATTTTGATTAGGTTTAAAGTTTTGGTTCTTGTGTTGCAACTTGCAAGCTTTGTCAATTACTGGTGATGAAACATATAACAGATGTGCATTTAACTCCATGCGCATATGTGTTTCTGACTGTTGATTACATTTCTCAAGCAAATTCCTGTTTACAGTCAATGGCAAAAGGCCATGAACTAGATGTGCATTTTGCCTCTTTGCAGAACAACTGCTATCAATTGGCGATTGCTTTTTCCCTGTTTGGTTTACGTTTTAAAGCCTTATTTTCATCTTATTTAGTCTAATGCATTTAAGAAAAAGAAAAAAAAAATGTTAGGAGATCTCATTGGTGGAATATGAAGTTAGCTTTCGGATCACTTGGTGAATCATTAGTAATATGTATGCTTAGTCTGAGGGGTAGATGTAGGCATGAGACAATATATTTGACTTTTTTTAATAATAATAATAATAATAATAATAATACATGGACACCTAGCTCTCCAATTACCACTGAATATTTTAGTTCACTAAAGATGTCTCACATTCCAGAGTTAAAAGCCAGGTGAATTAATTGAGGTTTTAGACTTTTAGAAAAATTATTGTAGTAAATTTTACAGAGTTGTGACTTGTGTAAAATCTGCGGCAGAAATACATGCTATAATGGAGCTGAATAATATGGGCAAGTATAACAGTAACACGAAGCTTTTAAAAGTTAGGTTTTCTGTGTTTCAGATTCTTATATACAGAATAATAGTTTTCTAGAGGATAGGGGAGAATCCTATTCTACCATTGTTAATGACAAATGAAATTTGTTTGTTTGTGCGTGTACGTGTGTATTTGGGTGCATGCATGTTTTTCCTGTATAAGGAAGCTACAGTCCCATTAGTTCAGCTAGGAGAATTTGGGTTAACACTCCAAAAGCAGAACCTGGCAGATTTGCTGTTAGGCCCAATGACAATGAGCTGATGGCGGTACTTGTAAAATATTTTTTTAGATTAGTGTCTGGAATCCAGCGGTGCCTCCTAAGATTATTGTTTAGAGGCTGCTTGGAACCTTGGCTTATGAGGTTTTAATTTAATGTAGATGGCATATGGTATGTGGACCTTTTCTTTTTCTTTGTCTTGAAGAAGAGATATTGAAAGTGGCTTATTATCTTTCTTTGCTTTATTGTATGGCTGCTGGCAAGTGGTAGTCTGTGTTGTTTCATACTCTTGATTTTTGCTGGCCATATCTCATCTGGTAGTTGAGTTGTCTTGGTGGAAGAAAATAGGAAGATTATCATGTTGGGCCGTTAACTTACTAATTAGGGGTAAGATTTTTCATTCCCTTTCTCCAGCTAAGATGTTGCTTGGGCCCAAATATTTGTTCCATTTTACTGAACGGAAAGTTTATCTGGTCACAGTCTACTAGCTTTTTTGTTAGGTGAGATTGATATAGATGTATGTTTATGTATATTTGGGTACAAGGAAGTTGAGAATTTCACCTTTTTTTTCCTGGTTATCTATTTCTTAATGTGAAGCCTCTGTTGCATCCTTAGCAAGTTTATTTGATAAAAAATTTTACTGCAAAATGAAAAAGGAGAAGATGACATTTCTGGCTTCAAAAACAGAATAGCATCTTTTGATGTTGAGATAGAATAACCTAGCTGAAAAATTGAAGATTTTACCTGAAAGCATTTTACATGGTTCCTTTTTTGTAGGGCCGATCATGACCAAGTTCATCAAAGCTTTTCGTGAGCTTGCTAGTTATAAGGAGTTGCTTCGTTCACAAGTGAGTGTCAATTTGCCATCTAAAGAAAGCAATCTTTTCTTATACAATTGAAAAACACATGGATAAGTATCCTTTTTCTTATTATTGCCTATTACAATTGTATATGTATTGTTACTCGTTCACAAGTGAGTGCCAATTTTCCATCTAAAGAAAGCAATTTTTTCTTATACAATTGAAAAACACATGGATAAGTATCCTTTTTCTTATTATTGCCTATTACAATTGTATCTGTGTTGTTACTGGCAACAACTTACTAGATGTTGCTTTCTTTGCCTGTATGCATATTTCCTTTTTGTTAAGCATACAACTGAAAACCAGTTGGTAATAAGTTAAGGGGCCCAGCTTGAATATAAGGTCACACAAGCCTAATAATTAACTTATTACCAACTGGTTTTCAGTTGGGTGCTTAACAAAAAGGAAATATGCAGACAGACAAAGAGAGCAACATCTAGTAAGTTGTTGCCAGTAACAACACAGATACAACTGTAATAGGCAATAATTAGAAAAATTATACTTATCCATGTGTTTTTCAATTGTATAAGAAAAAATTGCTGGAATAAGCGCACTTAACACTCCTCACGTGTAGTTCAGAGAGCCTACATGTGGACAACCTTACAATGGGTTCAGTACGAAGAACAATATGGCAAGACCTAGGCTTTGAAACCATGTTAAGCTTCCAACCTTAAACCAATTTAACACCTTTTTGTTTACGACTATGCATGATTACATAGTGCTTAGCATGTAAGAGATATTTACATCTCTATGAATGGATATGCATGTTTATTAAAGTTGTGTGAATTAATAAACCATGCATGAACAATATTAGATAATTTCTATGTCAAATGTCATATTCGCCTTACCTTTACTTCCAAAATGAGTGTGAAAGACATACTTAATCTAAGATGAGCTTCTAGATGGTAGATATCATATACCTTTAAAACTTGAATTGTAAAGACATAGCAGATGTGTCTACAAAATGTATCAACTCCTTTGGCCAGCTTTTAATAAGAAAATAAGCAACCATATTGTAAAACCAAGGACCTTTGCAATTTGTCTTTTGAAAACAATGCAGGCGCACCTTTACAACAGTCTTATGACATTATATTTTCTGCTAAAAACAAATTTGCATGATCAGGTTGTAGCTTTACCCAAGAAAGTATTTAACATGTTTGTTTCTGCGTATGCAACTACTTTAGAAATTTCAATTGCTAGCAGATGCATTCATGTTTGTTCTGGTTAGTTACCTTGCTCTTTCATGTAAAAGCACTAGAAGACATTGACATATTTGTTGCACGTGAAAGCTAACAATCTTAAGGCTTCCTGCTGCATAACCTTGCGATAAACAAAATTCTGTCTTAAAACACTTCATATATTGGTGCCAATATTAACATTTTCCTCATAGCGTTCTACATGCCCAATATAATTGTTACTTATCATTTGCAGATTTTGTTTTCCATGTTCAATTTTGTTTTTGAGATTTCAATATCAATTACAGGTGGAGCATGTGTTAATTGATCAGTTAATGCACTTTATGAATGTTGATTTGCAAGATGCGAAGGTAAACATTATTTATCATCCATCTCTAACTTTTGTTTTCTAAAACTGGTTGTTTTAATAATCAGTTTATTGAAACTCTCATGGCCTAGCCCACTTTCCCGCTTTGTGACCATGTGTTGAAATTTTTTCTTTTGAAAAATTTAACAAAAATCAAGTCACTGAGAGATGAACTCGATCACTTTCTTGTTGAGATTTTGCTATGAACTTGGTTGTGCTTGAAATAGGGGATTGTTAATGATTGCCACACTTCGAAAGAAATGAGTAGTCCACCCTGGAATCTGAAACTCAAAATGTAAAGAAGACATAGGACTCTTAGATGAATAGAAGAACCAAACATGGAGCCATATTATGTTCCTATATGAACACGACATATTGCAGTTTTTCTTATCCAAGTCATGGACATTACAACTTAGGAGAGATTGTATATTATCCACATAATAACTCATTGTGGATGAACATCCAAGACAGATGTGATGTCTTGGGATACTATAAATTCTGATATGGGAGCTTGGGCTGTTGGTGTGTGACGTAGCGAACAAATTAGATGAGAAAACATGTTGATAATTGTGGAAGGCAAATATTTCCAAGACAGATGTGATGTCTTCGAATAATATAAATTCTGATGTGGGAGCTTGGGTTGTTGGTGTGTGAGGTAGCAAACAAATTAGATGGTGAAACATAACAACAAAATTCATCTTTGAAGAGCAGAACATTTTTAATGACTCTTCTTCTTCCTTGCTAATTCGGTTAGTGTTAAGAGCTAAATTTCCTCCCTTCCCAATTTGTCTCACAGCTCTCATCCTCTGTATTCTGCAGGAGTCTCGTCGACGGTTTGACAAAGCTATAAGTGCTTATGATCAGGTATTAAAGACAATGGAAACTTCTTTTCTGACATGAAGTTCATTATTGGGTTTGGGTCTTAATGACACTTTGAATCTCCTTCATTGTTTCTCTCCCTCTCTTTTTCTTTGGGGTCACCTGATCAGGAGTAAATTTTGAACTATCCAATTATTAAGTAAAAAAACACCATGGTTGTATGTAATAACACTGAGAATTCTTCTGAATCAAGAGCTATCCAATAGAAATATGTAACAGAGAAACCAAATCAGCAAGTTGATGATGACATGTCCTGAAAACTAAAATATTTGTTGCCAAAAATAGATTTATTGACATTAAGTGGAAAACATTGATGAAGATGTCTCAATTCTAAACAAGTTTTTTATTGGATTTACTAATACAAGTGCTGATATTTCAAAAGAGTTGGAGATTGCTATTCCTTGTAGAAGTTTTAGAAATCAGCTGCTTTTTCTCTCAAGCATAATAAAATAGCATCATATTTTTTTTATTAATGTTGTTAAATGTTTTGTACTACCAGGCACGTGAAAAGTTTGTGTCTTTGAAGAAGAATACGCCAGGAGAAATTGTTGCTGAGCTAGAAGAGGTATTCTTTTTCCTTAAATTAATCACTTCTCACATATTTCTAAGAAGGCTAAGAGAAGACGTTCTTATACTACACTTTGTGTTTCACTAGATTTTTCGTTGTGCTACTATATTGAATCTGGTTCAGTAGTTAGAAAACATTTAACTGTTTCAAAACCATAGAAAAGAAACAAAATTCCTGTTGCTTTTGACCAGGGAACTATGGATCTTATATCAATTTAGCTTGTAGTCATTGCACTCTTTACTTACCTTTATCGATACTTTGTGTTTCACCAGATTTTTTGTTGTGCTACTATATTGAATCTGGTTCACTAGTTAGAAAACATTTAACTGTTTCAAAACCATAGAAAAGAAACAGAATTCTTGTTTCTTTTGACCAGGGAATTATGGATCTTATATCAATTTAGCTTGTAGTCATTGCACTCTTTACTTACCTTTATCTACACTTTGTGTTTCACTAGAATTTTCATTGTGCTACTATATTGAATCTGGTTCACTAGTTAGAAAACATTTAACTGTTTCAAAGCCATAGAAAAGAAACAAAACTCCTGTTTCTTTTGACCAGGGAACTATGGATCTTATATCAATTTAGCTTGTAGTCATTGCACTCTTTACTTACCTTTATCCGAAGAAAGTATTTTCCAATTACTTGGATGGAATGTTTACAAGACCTGGCCTTTTCTGCTTAGATATCCATTACGTTGTTTCTAGTATCTAATAGCTCATAATTGATCTACTATTGACAAATTTTTTGGTTCCAAAATTGAACATCTATTCGATTGCAAAAGTAAATACCTCATTTGCTTCAAGAATTGAGAATCTACCTAACTAATTGGTTTCTTATATTAAAGATGGAATTTTGGCTTGATTTTTTGCCAATGAAGGCATTATTTGATTGGATTATTATCTTTTATTGTGTTTTGATTTATTTTGAACTTGTTAGGCTTGAAAATACCAAGATGGGGTAAATTGGTATTTTAAAATTATTTGCAAACTTTTCTATATAATGAGGGAAGGAAAGAAAAACTTGGACAATTCGATTTATAGTGGTTCGACCCAATTGTCTACCTCTACTATCTTGGTCTACCTCAACAAATGTTTTACCAATTCACTACTACTTGAATTCTTACCTTTTCAGGAGAAAGTATTAACATTTACAATATCTATCTTTTTCACAAGGTTGAAATAGAATCTTCACCTAGTTTTTGTGGCTAAACTAGAAGCCTCTAGCGTTTACAAGGCTCAACTATAACCATTTACAAATTACCTAAAGTCTTATACCTCAAAAACCTTAAGTATCATTTTACAAGTACAAAGAAAATATGTAAATAATGAAGGTGTCTCAAAGGTGTGTGTTTACAAGTGTTAAGCTCTTTCAAAGAATTGAAATAAGAATGATAAATGGATTTAACAATAAGGACCTACAAAGATATGTACAAGAGAAAATGAAGAAATAAAGAATTTGAGTATTTTTCTCTTGATCTTGATACTTGGATATCTCTCTCTTTATTTGAAATGTATTTATACTAAGGAATAAGTTTGTGGACGTTTATGGCCGTTTGGGATGAAATCTAACTGTTGGAAGCATTGATTTTGGGCTTAAAACTGTCCCTGCATATTATGTCTTGAGACCTAGCAAGATGTCTCGAGACAAGGACGAAAAATAAACATTATATAGCCATTGGCAAGCCATGTCTCGAGGCATGAATAGTGTGTCTCGAGACAATTTGTCAATTGTCTTTAGACATACTGCACAATGTCTCAAGGCAGGTTGCTCTTGAAACAGATTTTTGCTTTTAAGTTTTCATGTCTCAAGACATTTAATCGTATGTCTCAAGACTTGCATGCCAAAGTCCCTTAAAAACATTTTAAAACACTTTGATTAAAACACATTTAAAACATAATTTTAAGTATTTTGCAAGTCTTCAAAAATGTTTAATAAAGTTTTTAATTTATTTTCACCAAATGATTTAGGACATGTAATACATAAAAAATTTGTCTTAAATCTTATATCAAAAGCTTGAGACATCAAAGCTAACAATCTTCCCCTTTTTGACATAACAAAAATTTAAGAGAAATTTGCATTTTGAAAAAGCTCCTTCCAAATCATTTAGTTATTTTCAAAATATAATTCCCCCCTTAATAAAAATTTTCAAGCAAAAATACTTAAACAAGACATACACATATTTAATTTCAATAAGAGATATGACAATTAAGCATTGGAAAAATTCTATAAAATCCAAGACTTTAAAAAGATTTTATGTATGCATTTAAGATAAAACATGGTTATACTTGAAAATTGCATATACACTTATGTTTTGAAGAATGATACCGATTTCATGTCAAGATTGATGCAAGAATATAATGAGTCATAATATATTCATGTCAAGAACATTCAAGTGCATTCTCACAAGTAAACAATGAACTTCAAGAAAGAATTATATGACAAAGAAGTATACTTGAAATCCATTTATGAAGAACATTTCATACAAAAATTCTAAAAATCATACAAATAAGTCTTAATTGCATAAAAGTTCAACCAAATTCATGCATGCCTTGGGAATATGTAGAAAAAGATCAAGATTAAAAACCATTATCCACAACTTAAAATCTTATTCCAAAACTTCCACCTTTTGCTTGTCCACCATAAGAGTCTATTGCTGCCCACTGCTCGCTACCTCTTGCGAATTCAGATGCATCTCTAAATTTCGATACTTGAGAAACTATTGTTCCTAACAATTTTGTTTTATTTCCTAAACAAATACAAACATACCACCGTTGAAATTTACTAAACAAAAAATCTAGGGATTCTAAACACCCCATCGATGCTCCCACTACTACTCACTCTTCCATACTACCATCTACCCTTAAAATGCAAACCTAAAGTCACACTGAGCCAAAATCCACCGATCCCATGATTACACGCTCAAAAGCCAAAGCATTAGTTGATCTCCTACTATACCTTCTATGTCACGGGGCTAGATCTTTAGTCTCGCAATCCGTGCGGCCTTAGACTATCCTTTCTTGCAAACACGCCTAAGTCAGCCTAACCATCATGATTTGAGAATTCTCAAAGGAATTCCTCCAAGGCACCAATTTGTATAGCGGAAGCGACTAGCCAAAAGAAGGATCAAAAGACAACAGAAAGCAACAAAAAACTAAACACAAGAGGTGTTTGAGTAAATGCTCTCAACTTGTATTCACAAAGAAACAATTACAAAGAATGGAGAGAGTTACAAATGAGAAGAGGCTCCTTATTTATAGTTGAGCTCCCTCACAACCGACGGTCAGGATTAAATTACATCGACGGATGAGATTAACCTATCCCTTAAAATATGGGATTTACAAGATTACAATCAAATCAAATCCTATCTAATTCTAAAGATATGGTTTTCCCTTATCTTCTAGGATTAGTTCCCATATTTGCCAAGATGCCTTAAGTTGTCAAATCTTCATAATTGGGTCGCCCAAGCTTCAATCTGATAGGCTTGACCAACAGCTTTCTAAATTGGCCCAGCTCATGTGGGCTAAATGATCCCAATGTCAATGACAGACCTTCATGGGACTCATTGTGTGCAATGGTCACGGGCTCTGAACTTTGGCCCGTGACACCTACACCCCCTTCCACATATAACCAAGCCAAAAAAAATCCACATTAGGTTGAAGTTATGAAATTTGAATATGAAGCAGTTATGAGAAATCAAACTTGGGAATTGATCCTTAATGATCCCTCTCAAAACGTAGTAGATTGTAAGTGTTACGGTCCACGATTCAATTATCGTGACCATTGCACAAACAACGTCTCATGGAGGTCAATCTATTAAATGGGGCTCATTTGACCTATTTGAATTGGCTCGATTCGAAGAAAAAGTGACGAAGCTAATTTAATTGAAGTCTTGATGACCCAACGAAACACTTATGGAAAATTAGGGTTACCTTGGTAAATAGGCAAAGTAATCTTAGAAGATTTGTAATATGATAAAATTTGATTTTTTTAATCTTGGGAATTATGTAAATCCCTTAATTGTAGTTATGCTTTGATCTCGTCCATCGATGTAAAGCTAGTTAAACCGTTCTCAACTATAAATAAAGATCTTCCCCCTATTTGTAATCATCCACTGTATCCCATTCTTTAAGTTAAAGAATATATTGAGAGCGTTTACTCAAACACTTGACGTGCTTTGCTTTTCTGTATTCTTTTGAGCTTTCTTTTGTCTTTTAGTTGCTTCCGATATATTTTCGTTGCCTTGAAGAAATTCTACTATAATTCTCACTTTGCGAGTGTTAGGCTAGTTTAGAGGCATTTGAAGTGAAGAAATCGCCTAAGCCCGTACGAATTACAAGACGAAAGGTCTATCCCCATGAAATAAGTGGCTCTTTCGCATTCAATATAAATCCAATGGCACACTTGATACGTATGGCGGGACTTGTGGCAAAGAGCTTCACTCAATAACCAAGTCTTGATGTTAACAATTCTTTCCTTCAAGGCCATCTTACAAAGGATGTTTATGTGAGACAACCATTGGGGTTTGAAGATCCTATTCTTCCCTCTTATGTATGCAAGCTAAAGAAAGTAATTTACGGCCTTAAATAGGCTTCTGACGTTTGGTACACTAAAGTTCAGAATTATCTAGCTATTGTGGGCTTTTCGAGGTTCATATTTGACTCATCCTTATTTATCTTTCATAATTGTGGATTCATTGTCTATGTCTTAGTCTATCATGGTGATATTATTGTCATTGAAAATACTACGAGTGGTGTCAAATTATTATTTATGGTCTTGCTAGTTGATTCTCTTTCAAAGATCTTGGGCGCCTTTTATACTTCTTGAGAATTGAGATAATTTACTCCTATATTGGCATTATTTTATCCCAACAAAAATATATTTGAGATATGCTCAATGAATTTTATATGGATTCAAGCAAGCTTACTGCCACTACACAGTTTTTAAAACTCTTACTAGTGTCACTATTGATGGATCTTATTATCGACGCATCCTTGACAAGATTCAACATCTGTCGTTTACTAGACCTGACATTGGTTTTACAATCAACAAACTCTCTCAATACATGCATTCTCCTAAAGAGTGTCATTGGAAAGCTGTAACGAGAGTTCTTTGGTATCTTAGTGGTACTTCTAATTATGGTCTTAACATTTCCTAAGACCTTAGTAATAGCTTGCTTGTCTATTCTGATTTTAATTGTGCCTGATGGTCGTACTTCTACCACATTGGAAAGCTGTAACGAGAGTTCTTTGGTATCTTAGTGGTACTTCTAATTATGGTCTTAACATTTCCTAAGACCTTAGTAATAGCTTGCTTGTCTATTCTGATTTTAATTGTGCCTGATGGTCGTACTTCTACCACTTGTTATGTAGTTTATCTTGGGAATCCACCCATCTCTTTGTCTTTTAAAAAACAAAGATTTGTCTCTCAATCATCCATGAAGGCTGAGTTTAAAGTTGTTGCTACTGCTCTCACACAGACCAACTGGATCACAAATCTGTTGCAGGAACTTCACTACAACCTTACTAGTACTCTTCGGATATTTTGTGATAATGTCGGGACTGATTATTTTTGTGAAAATCTAGCCTTTCATAGTCGGATGAATCATATTGCCATCGATATTCTTTTTTTTTTTTTTGTGAACAAGTTCAAACGAACTGCATCATTGTTGCTCATCTTCATGCTACAAACCAAGTTGCAGATATTCTCAAAAAGCCACTTCCTGCTGCTACCTTTGATAAATTCTTTGTCAAGTTGGGATAACAATTCCCAACTTGAGGGGGCATAATAGTCATGAATTTGTCAAAAATTTTAAATTTTTAATCTCTTTTGGTAGGGTATTTTGTTAGTTGATTATTATCCTTTATTATGTTTTGATTTATTTTGAACTCTTATTTCGAATTCTTGTGAGCTGATTATTGCTCTATAAAAACTCTAATTTGAATCCATGAAAGTATGTTTCATTTTGCTTTATTTTCAGTTTCTTTACACATCTTTTATGTTTTCTTAATAACTTGTTTCTAACTTGTTTGTAGGATTCAGTTTTCTTTTTCATTAAAAAACATATCTAGCTTATGTTTTGGGTTGGATTGGATTTTGTTTTTTTATAGGATCTACAAAATTCAAAATCTTCTTTTGAGAGAAGCCGCTTCAATTTAGTATGTCTTCTGTAGCTGCAAGTTTTCCTATTTAATTCTATTAAGATTATGTTTCCATATTATTTCATGCTTCATTTGGTGACTTTTCTTTGTGGTTTAAGGAAAACAGGTAAATGCGCTAATGAATATTGAAGCAAAAAAGAAGTATGAATTTTTGGAATCTATAAGTGCAATTATGGATAGCCATCTTAAATATTTTAAGTTGGTTTGTATTTCCTTTTATGATGTCTTGCTCAATTTTTTACTTAGATGAGATAGTTAAAAAGTCTTCTATGTGTGACTTGAATATGATTGGTTTCTTATTGCTACAGGGGTTTGAATTATTGAAGCAGTTGGAACCATTTATTCACCAGGTAATATCTTAGTCTTATATATTGTTGATAATAGGAATCCTTTTCTTTTGTATATTTCAATAGAAAATTTTACATTATTATTTATACTAAAAGAGTAAGTCTAACTAAGGAAACATAATCAATACATTAAATCAATAATCTTAATTTTAAGCTAATCTAATCCCTAAAAATTAGTAATGAGATTAATTGAGATAAGCTGTCAACACTCCTCCTCAAGTTGGAGTTCTTTTTTGATACAGTGTCGATCAAATTCTATGTGCTTTGTTCGATCATATTATACTAGGTTTTGGGCTTGTAATCTGTAGAAATACTCTTTTTATCGTTATATCAATATTGATCAATATACAATGATATATATATACATATCTAATATTCCTAAACTAGTTAACACAATATGTCGTAATAAATACAATATAAATCAACCTATTAATTAGCCTATAAATCAACCTATGATTCTGTAACATTCCCCCTCAAGTTGGAGCATAGATATCAATCATGCCCAACTTGTTACATAGGTGATCAATTTGGACCCCGTTAAGAGCCTTTGTAAATATATCTCCTAATTGTTCTCCAATCTTAATATAGCTAGTGGTTATCAAGCCTTGTTGAATCTTTTCACGAATGAAGTGATAATCAACCTCAATATGTTTTGTTTGTTTGTGAAAAACTGGATTAGAAGCAATGAGAAGTGCAGCTTGATTATCACATTGTAGCTTTGCAGGTACTGAGACTTTAATTCCCACTTCACTAAGAAGCTGATATATCCATATGACTTCACACACAGACTTGGCCATAGCTCTGTACTCAATTTTCGTACTTGATCGTGAAACAACATTTTGTTTCTTTTTCTTCAATGAAATCAAGTTTCCTCCAACAAAAACACAATATCCAAAAGTAGATCTTTTGTCATCCTTACATCCTGCCCAATTTGAATCTGAGAAACATTCAATCCTAGTATGACCATGATTGCTATATAGGATTCCACGTCCAGGAGCACCTTTTAAATAATGCAGAATTTGTTCTACTGCTTTTCAATGATTAACAGTTGGTGATCACATATATTGGCTCAGAACACTCACCGGATAAGCAATATCAGGGCGTGTCCAGTAAGATAATTCAATTTTCCAGTAAGTCTTCTGTACCTTTCAGGATCAGCAAATGGTTCACCCTCCTTGGTTAATCGTAGATTGGGAAGCATTGGAGTACTGCATGATTTAGCACCCAATTTTCCCAACTTTGATAGTAAATCAAGTGAATACTTCCTCTGAGATAGGAATATTCGTTTCTTACTCTTGCTGACTTCAACTCCCAAGAAATATTTTAACATTCCCAGGGCATTGGTATGAAACTGAGTTTGTAGAAATGATTTTAGAGATGAAATTTCACTTGAGTCACTACCAGTGATCACAATATCATCCTCATATACAACTAATAGAGTAATTCCTCCATCAAACTTTTTATAAAAAACAAAATGGTTTGATTTGCTCTTCTGCATTCCAAACTTCTCGACAACGTGACTAATTTTCCAAGCCAAGCTCGAGGACTCTGTTTCAAGCTATATCAAGATTTCTTCAGACGACATACTTTCCCATACTCCACCTGAGCAACAAAACTAGATGTTTGCTCCATATACATCTCCTCCTAAAGATCACCATGAAGAAAGGCATTCTTTATGTCCAACTGATGCAGTGGCCAATCAAAAATATCTGCAAGTGAGATAAATAGCCTGACAGAAGAAAGTTTAGCAACAGGAGAAAAAGTATCATAATAATCCACTCCATAAGTCTGAGCATATCCTTTGGCAACAAGTTTGACTTTCAGTCGAGCAGTAGAGCCATCAGGATTAAATTTAACAGTAAACACTCATTTACATTCAATAGCTTGTTTACTAGTGGGTAATGGAACCAAAGTGCACGTACCATTGACATCTAGAGCAGTCATTTCGTCAATCAGGGTTGTATGCCATCCAGGAGGAGCTAATGTCTCTCGAACAGTTTTAGGGACAAAAACAGTATCTAGGGATGTAAGAAAGGCACGAGAAGAGGGAGACAAACAATTATAGGAAACAACGGAAGAAATTGGATATGTACATATACGTTTACCTTTTCGAAGAGCAATAGGGAGACCAAGATCATCTGTGGGAGCAGGATCTGATGATGAAGATATTGGCTCACTAGGGCATGATGCTGGAATTTCGATAACTTGGTCAAATCGAGGCAAGCGTGGGAGACACAAGTAGACATTTTTTATTGGAGGTTGAACAAATGGATGTTGAACAACTGTAGAGGATGACAAAAACAAGTGTGATAGGTCATGGTAAATTAAGAAATCATCCTCCTCTTGATGCACTGACTCTGAAGAAAAAGGAAAGGGTGTTTGTTCCAAAAAGGTAACACCAGCAGACATAAGATACCTATCAAGACTTGAACAATAACAACGAGACCCTTTCTGTAAACGAGAATACCCTAAAAACACACATTTCAAAGACTTAGGATCAAGCTTTGTAACCTGAGGACGAACATCCCGAACAAAACAAGTACAAACAAAAATTTTGGGTGAGATAAGGAACAAATTTTTATTCGAGAATAGAGTATGGAAAGGGGTTTTACCAGATAAAAAAAAGACGACATACGATTGATTAGAAAGCAAGAGGTAGACACGGCATTGGCCCAAAAGCATTTTGGAACTTGCATTTGAAATAACAAGGCTCGAGCAGTTTCAAGGTGTCTATTTTTTCTTTCAGCAACACCATTTTGAGCAGGAATGTCAACACATGAAGTTTGATGAAGAATACCTTGCTCAAGCATGTATTTTTGAAAAGGTCTTGAAATATACTCTTTGGCATTATCACTTCGTAAGATTTGGACAGATGTACCGATTTGAGCTCGAATTTCAGCACAAAATGAAGAAAAATGATTAAACAATTCAGCATGAGATTTCATCAAAAAAAGCCATGCCATTCTAGAATAAGTATAAACAAATGTAGCAAAATATCGAAAACCAGTACAGATAACAGGACTAAAACCCCAAACATTAGAATGAACTAACTCAAATGGAGTAGTGGCTCGTTTATTGACTCTAGGACTTGAACTAAGACGATGATGCTTAGCAAACTGACAAGACTCACAATCTAAAGAGGATAAGGTGAAAATTGTAGAAAGTTTCTTGAACAAAGGAAGTGAAGGATGGCCCAATCGACAATGTTCTTCAAAAGGAGTAATAATCCTAGACCAAGCAACAGGTTCAGGTTCTTGGGTATCAAGGATGTAGAGATCATCAGACTCATGTCCCTTACCAATAATCTTTTTCGTCAAAAGATCTTGAAACAAACAATAACTAGGAAAAAATGAGACATAACAATTAAGGGTACGCGTAAGTTTACTAACCGACATCAAATTAAAAGATAAGTAGGGTAGACTCAAAACAGATGACAAAGTAAGGGATGGAGTAGGAGTCGAAGTACCAAAGCCAATAACACGGGATGTAAAACCATCGGCTAAAGAACAGGGGTGATAGATGTATGAGATTTAAAGTAAGAAAGTAAATTGGGGTTACCTATCATGTGATCTGTAGCACCAGAATCAATGACTCATTTTGACGAGGTGGAAATAAGCCTTGTATTGGGTTTACTTGACTCGACAAGGGCAGAAATAAGACTAGTCAGTTGTTTCATAGTTTTTTGAAGGTGAACGAACTTGGCATACTGATCTGTAGATATTGTAATAGTCGGTGAAGAGGTTTCAGCACTAGAGGTAACATGAGCAAATTGAGATTTCTTAAACTGCAGCTTCTGACAATTACGCTTAATATGTCTAGGCTTATGATAGTAGTGACATACAACTTTTCATGCTTCTGTCCACGAGCCCCAAAACAATGATCTGACTTATTGGATCCCGATCCCATGCTTTTATTGAGGCCATTTACTTCCTTAGCATGTCCAATCATCCTCCTCGTACCCTGTTCCTGAAAAACACATTGAGTAGGATAGAAGAGTACACTGCAGTTAGAGTCTTTGGTAACCTTTTGGATAGATAGAAGATTGGTAAATAATTTTGGCATATGAAGAACATTTTTAAGAGTGAGATTTTCGCTTTCAATAACATCACCTTGACCAGCCACTATAATTACAGAGCCATCTGCTACTGTTATTTTTCTATTACTAGGACAAGGTCTATAGGTAATAAATTTTTGTGAGGAATTAGTCATGTGGTCTGTAACCCCTGAGTCAATGACCCAGGAGCTCTTGGTTAATATACCCGAGGCTTTAGAGTCTTGAGAAGAGGATATACCTGAGAACATCAAAGTACAAGTACCTGTTGAGGAAGCCTTTTCTAGTGACCCTAGCAGATTCTTCAACTTTTCAATTTTTTCTCTGTTGAACTCAACAGGTGATTCTTGAGAATCTTCTCCAGCTAGCTGCTTTGCCGTATATGCTCGTCCTTGTCCCCTTTTTTCTGAAAAACCTTTATTTGTTGTCTGTGGTTTCTCATGGAGTTTCTAGCATTTCTCTTTAGTGTGATAGGATTTTTTGTAGTAGGTGCACCATAAGTAATTCCTGTTGATTGGCCTTGTGAGTTCTATCTGCTTACTATCTTCGTTAATTTGCTGTTCCAGGGGAAATCTCCTCTCATTTACAACCTTCGTGACCAAGGTTGAACTATTCGCCTGATTATTCTTAATCATAACTCCCCTTCTTCCTTCCTCAGCACGAACAATCGCAATTGTCTTATTTAGTGAGGGCAAATCCTTTTTTCCAAGTATTTGAACTCTTACTGCATCAAACTCAACATTTAGTCCAGTAAGAAAGTCATAAATTCGATCTTTTTCAACAAACTTTTTCAAGAGTGCTACATCTTCATTGCATTTCATCTGGATGCACTGGTAATAATCTATCTCTTGCCATATACTTTGCAACAGACTGGAATACTCTGTAATTGACTACTTCCTTGCTTGGTAGATGAAATCTTAATATTGATTTCATAGATTTGGGCAGCATCTCGAACTTTCGAATAAGTTTGCTTCACAACTTCCCATAATTCTTCGACTGTGCTGAGAAACATGCATGTATCACTGATTTCTAGCATCATGGAGTTCCATAACCAAGATATTACCATAGAGTCTTGTTCATCCCAAGCATCAAACTTAGGATCCCCTTCTTTAGGTCTTTTTTCGAGTAGATGACTTAATTTTCCTCTCCCCTTCAAGAACGTGCGAACTAGTTGAGACCACTTCAAGTAGTTCTTCCCATTTAGTCTGTAGGCTGCTTGAATGTTCTGCAACTCATTTATTGAGTTTGAGTGATTTCCTTCATTCACTGAGACTTCTGAAGTAGTCTCGATGTTGCTGGTTTCAATAACTTCAATCATGTTCTTCTTGAAGAAACACTACAGGCTTGAGAAAAGATGATAAGGACTATAAAAAAATAATAAAAGATCTCAGATTTGAGCTAAAAAAGCTCTGATACCATGTAAAAAATATACTTTTTTATTCTTATATATTATTCATAAGAAATTACACTGATATATATACAAACAGTGGACCTAACTTAGGAAACTGTAAATTTGGAAACTAACTAATGTTGACCCAAAATTACAGCTTTAAAGTTAGGTATTACAGCTACTGAGATATTTATAGTATCTTCTAAATAATTACACACAATCTTCCTTAGTTAGGAAACTGATTTCTGACAGATTTCTTTCTTTGATCTGGTAACTTCAATTCTTAAGAAATATTATAACTTCCTTAAATCTTTTATTTCAAATTCTTGAGCCAAACATTGTTTCAGTCGAGCCATTTCTTCCTCATCGTCTCTTGTCATCTTTATGTCATCAACATATATAATAAGAAGAGTGATTTTATCCTTGTGATGTTTCATAAAAAGGGTATGATCAGCATTGCTTTTTTGATAACCAAAAGTGATCATAGTTTGCAGAATCTGTCAAACCATACTCTGGGAGATTGTTTTAATCAATACAAGGCTTCTTCAATCTGCATATTTTCCCTTGCGTTTTTTGCATTATCAAATCCAGGAGGAATCTCCATATATACTTCCTCTTCTAAGTCTTTACGTAGGAACTCATTCTTCACATCAAATTGTTGCAGGTTCCAGTCAAGATTGGTTACACAAGATAATAAAATTTTAACGGTGTTCATTTTGGCAACAAGGGCAAATGTCTCTTGATAGTATACTTCATAAGTTTGAGTGAAGCCTTTAGCAATCAATCTAGCTTTGTATCTTTCAATCGAACCATCAAACTTGTTTTCACAGTAAACACCCATTTGCATCCTACCGAATTCTTGTCTACTGGAGGAGTTACTAGCTCCCAAGTCTCATTTTTTGCTAGTGCATTCATTTTTTCAACCATGGGTTCTTTCCATTTGGGATCTTCAAATGCTTCATGCCAATCTTGTGGAATAGACACAGAGGACAAAGACAAGGCAAAGGCTTTATAAGGAAGGGATAATGAGTCAAAAGAGATGAAGCTAGACATAGGGTGTCTAGTACAGAAGCTATTACCTTTTCTTTGGGCAATTGGTTTATCTAAATCATTAGGGGGCAACTCATTAGAAGAGGAAGATTCGGGTAATTCACCAGAAGAGGAAGATTCTTGGTACATTGTAGGTTGTATGATGACTTCTTTTGTTCTAAGCTTTCTTGAATACTTCTTTAAATCTAGTTTGTCCAAATGCCCAACAATCTCCTTTGGAACAGTAGGTTTCCCCTAAGCAGTAGCTTCTTCTTGAACAATGGTGTTTTCTAGAATAGTAGTCCCCCTTGTACAGTAGCTTCCCCTTGAACAATGGTGTTTTCTGGAATAAGGTTTTCAATAGCTATTGAGTCAAGTATCACTTCTCTTTCATTGTTCTCCCATTGAAGAGGTGATTGAGTTGTACCATAATAGGGCTCAATTTCTCTAAATGTGACATCTATACTAACGAAAGTTCTTCCTGAAGGAGGATGATAACATTTGTAACCTTTCTGTATTGGAGAATACCTAATGAACACGTATTTAAGGGCTCATGGATCTAATTTGCCCGCTTTCCAATCATGGGACATAACAAACACATCCAAATATCCTGAAAGTAACAGTATAACTATTTAAACCTTATTAAGTTTCCAAAGGACTTTTGAAATTAAGGGTTTTGAGTGACATTCTATTAATAAGGTAGGCGGCTACAATAATTGCGTCCCCTAAAATGGTTATCGAACGTTCATGGAAAACATAAAAGATCTGGTGACTTCTAGCAAATGCCTATTTTTCCTTTCAGCAACTCCATTCTATGAACTAGTACCGGGATAAGTTGTTTGATGAATTTTTCAATAAGACTACAAATAGGTATCAAAATTGTACACTATATCTTAGCATCAAATTGAGTACACACCATTTTTTGAAAAGATTGAAAGCATGTAGACACATCATTTTTTGATTTTAGCAAATACACCTAAGTCATCCTAGTGCAACAATCAATAAAAGTATCAAACCACCGGTTACTAGATAATGACGTATGTCGAGTTGGTCCCCAAACATCAGAATGAATAGTCATAAGAGGAGTATTACTTTTATTATTTCTTAATGGATAAGAATTTTTAGTGTGTTTAGCAACTCACAAGCTTCACAAAACAATGAATCAAATCGAGTCTTTGAAAATAATCTGAGATATAACTTTTCCATAACAAAAAATGATGGGTGTCCTAGTGTCACGGGCCAAAGTTCAACGCACATGACCATCGCACACAATGAGTCCTATGGAGGTTTGTCATTGACATTGGGATCATTTAGCCCACATGAGCTAGCCCGATTCAGAGAGCTATTGGTCAAGCCTATCAAATTGAAGCCTGGGTGGCCCAATGATGAAGCTTTGGCAACTTAAGGCATCTTGGCAAATATGGGAACTAAGCCTAGAAGATAAGGAAGAATTATATCTTTAGGATTAGATAAGGCTTTGAGCACAAGACTGGAGAAGCTGGAGGGAGAGCTTGCCTTGTGTCGAGCAGCCGTGGGGAATGGAAGGGTGTCAAGTGCAGAACTTAATGATGTCCCAAAACCGAAGGAGTTTACGGGGACAAAGTCTGCATGCGATGTGGACAATTTATTGTGGAGGATGCAGAACTACTTCCATGCCAAAGGCATCGAGGATAATGCGAGTAAGGTAAATATTGCTTCAATGTTTCTTACTGATAGTGCGCTTTTATGGTGGCTAGACAAGACCACAGATAAAAAGCATAGTGAGATTGGAACGTGGCAAGAGTTCCAAGATGGATTGAAGGGACAATATTATCCAAATGATGCCGAGGAAGAAGCTCGAGCAAAGTTGCGATGGCTAACGCAACGAGCTACAGTTGGGGAGTACGTTCGAGAGTTCAAGGAACTCATGCTTCGAGTTAAAGATGTGACCGACAAAGAAGCATTGCTTGTCTTCAAGAACGGATTAAAGCCGTGGGTCAGACAGGAATTGGAACAAGAAGGTGTCCAAGAACTATCCAAAGCCATGACGGTAGTAGAGTCCGTGATCAAGCTTGGTTTAGGGAAAGAAAAGCTTGGATCTTCCAAGTCCGATGAAAGGGGCGCATATGAAGAGAATCACAAGGAAGATGATAATGGCGATGGCAACGACGACAATTGTGGTAATGGGAAACCACGAGTTGGGATGAAGAAACCCAACAAAAAGAGAGGCAAGTTGAAATGTTTTCTTTGCAACGGTCCACATTTGCTGAAGAAATGTCCAAGGAAATCCGAGTTGTCTAAGAGGGGCAAGCCGGAAGGTAAGGCCACGAGACTTGGTTCGAGCGCAAAAGGTGTCGAAGCCAAGAAGGCCAAAAGCGAGAAGAAGCCAGTGGAGTGCTTCTTGTGTCATGGTCCGCATAGGTTGCGGAAATGTCCAAAAAAGTCTGTCATTGATGAGATAGACAAGGTGCCCATGTAGCTTGGTTCGAGCAAAGCCAAGGGGGCAAAGAGGAGCAAAAAGAAGCGAATCAAGTGCTTCTTATACCGTTGTCCGCATGAGTTGCGGAACTGTCCAAAGCAACAATCCGTGGGGGTCAAAGAAAAGGCAACATCGGAGCTTGTTGAGTCATCAGAGGGGCTTCCACCTAAGGAAGAGGTGAGTTTGTCATCGGACTTAATGGAGAAAGCCGCGATGAAAACAATGAAGCTGGGACCAATGAGGCTCAATTCGAGAAAAGCGACGAAGTTGGCCGAGTCATCGGGGAGGCTTCAACCCATTGAAGGGGTGAGTTTGGCATCGAACTCAGTGGAAGAAGTTGCGATGCAAACTTGGAAGCTAGGTTCAATGAGGCTCATTTCTGTTGACACATCGAAGGAGCTTCCACTTATGGGAAAAGTGGGTGGTGCATCAAAGTTTGCAGAATGATGATGCAAGCTGGATAGTTGACCAGAGTAAATGCGACGAGTAAGGTACATTCAGAACACTTTGATAGTGTTTTGCATTCTAACTTGGTTGCTTGGCAATAATGTAAAGGCCCTTTCAGAGTTCTTAAGCAAAGAGCCCAAGGGACTGTGGGTGATTCGAGACCAAGTGATGTGAATCAAGAGGATTCCGATCAAAGCGAGTCAGAATGTGGGCAAGTGAGTACGGAGACTTCTTGCCAACCTGATGTACCAACAAGTGAGACGGTTCGAGTTAAGAGGCGACGAAAGCCGAGGTGAAAGTTCCAAAAGAGGGGACGGCCCGATAGTGAGACTAATCGGGATAATGCTAAGGCAACAAGACGAGATCGATGCGAATCAAGTCAGTGCCATTCTAGAGCCACAACGAGGGCGTTGCGAGAATGGGTGGGGGAGAATGTCACGGGCCAAAGTTCAAAGCACGTGACCATCGCACATAATGAGTCCCATGGAGGTCTGTCATTGACATTAGGATCATTTAGCCTACATGAGCTGGCCCGATTCAGAGAGCTATTGGTCAAGCCTATCAGATTGAAGCCTGGGTGGCCCAGTGATGAAGCTTTGGCAACTTAAGGCATCTTGGCAAATATGAGAACTAATCCTAGAAGATAAGGAAGAATTATATCTTTAGGATTAGATAGAATTTGGTTTGAATATAATCATTGTAAATCCCATAATTTAAGGGATAGGCCAATCTCATCCGTCGATGTAATTCGATCTTGACCGTCTATTGTGAGGGAGCTCAACTATAAATAGGGAGTCTCCCCTCATTTGTAACACACTTCATTCTTTGTATTGTTTCTTTGTGAATACAATAGAGAGCATTTACTCAAACTCTTCTCTTTTGTTCTTATTTACTTTGGTTTTCTGTTATCTTTTGAGCCTTCTTTTGGCTAATCGCTTCCGCTATACAAATTTGGTGCCTTGAAGGAATTCTCTTGGTGAATCCTCAATCGTGAGAATTAGGCTGACTTAGGTGTTTTTGGAGCAAACAAATGACCTAAGACCGCACGGATTATGTGGGAAAAATTTAAGTCCGTGACACTAGTCGCTTATGCCACTTCATTATTTCTTGGTTGATAACCTTATTACCTCCAAAAAATGCTTGAATAGATTCCCTACTGCTCTCTAACATATATAAGCCATCATGCAATCTACCACTGGCAATCTTCTTCTCTGTCTGAAGGTCTTGGAATACACAATGATCAGGAAAAAACTCAATTTTGCAGTGTAAGGCATTTGTGATGGCACTAACAGATAAATGGTTAACCGGAAAACGAGGAACATGTAGTACAGAGGATAATTTAATATTGGGTGTACAGTTGACATAACCTGATCCAATTACAGGAGTAAAACACCCATCGGCTATCCTGGCACTTTCTTTTGTTTGCCTTGGGAAGTGTTTTAAAAAACTTTTAGAGGAACCTGTCGTGTCTATTCACACCAGAATCAATAATCCATGAGTCAGTATTAATATGATTATTAAAGGCATTACCTAACTTTAGAAAATTCGATGTTGGATTCTTTTTTAATTCTGTCATTTTTTTCTCTAAAAAAAAGCACCACAAGAGCCAATAACAGCAAGGAAGACCAGAGAAACACCAACAAAGCCAACGGTGGTGGTCCGAGAATCAAACTCAATGGATGTGAGCTGCATACGTCGACGCGTAAGCAAGTACTTCGAAGCTGTGGGTGGCATGTGAGAGCCACACACAAAGAGTTTGGTCATCGGATTTTGAGGTTTTGCCGGAGATGAGACTGTGACTTTGATGGAGGGGGTAGTGAGAAATAAAAATAGGCCGAAAAATGAAGAGTACTAAATTGGATTATCTAGGGTTTGGTAATTTCGAAAAAAAATAGGCTCCCTAAATCTGGATTCTCAAGCTCTCAATACCATGTTGATAATAGGAATCCTTTTCTCTTGTATATTTCAATAGAAATTTTACTTGATTACTAAAAGAGTAGGCCTAACTAAAGACATAATCAATACATTAAATCAATAATCCTAATTTTAAGCTAATCTAATCCCTAAAATATCAGTAATGAGATTAGCTAAGATAAGCTGTCAACATATATATATAAAGAGAGAGAGAGAGAAGTGAAGGAGAGAATGTTAGAAAGTTGTTGACTACTACCGTCCAATTAACTGGTTTAATTATTTAATGAAGGTTGTTCTACTCTATGATTTTAGAAACAAGTTATTGTGATGTAGTCAGTAGAGTAGAATCAATAATTTCTAAAAATTTCTTCCATAGAGAAGTTGGCTCTCCAAATAACTGATCCTCTGACCGCAGTGTTGGCAATTAAAAAATGAATTTTGATCTACCTAAATAATCTATGCAATTATAGGTAAACTGTATTCTTCTTTTAGAGTCTTTAGTTTAAATATTTTCATACCTCTTTCTATTATCTTATTCTTTTATCAAGTGTATGATTAGATGTAAATGTTTTCGGTTACAAAGTATAAATAGATAGACAAGGATATAGAAGACATGCACAGCTGTATTCTTGTGTCTTTTTTTGGAGTTACCTTGTCAAAGTGTATTTTTTGGTCATGCCAAGGCATACAAATTTATCATATCATAGAGCTATCTAGTTGGATGGTTCATCCTTGGAGATTCTTGAATTAAGGAAGCCATCTCCTGAATGCAACATTATATATGCATCTATTTCCTGTGTTATATAAATGCATGGTTAAATGTATATCTCTGTTAGACCTTGACATTGAGTGCAGAATGCTTGCACGTTTGTCATTCTAAACGGGTGGCTTTTGATCCCATGTCCATACCGTCTGTCCTTTTTATTAAGTTTAACCCTATCTAATTTGGTTGCTTTGTAAATGTGGTCTCTTGATGACAGAATGCATTTATTTTTAATTTTCTTTTATAATAGGTATATACATATGCTCAACAGGCAAAAGAACTAGCAAATGTTGAGCAGTGTAGCCTTGAAAAACGTATTCAAGAATTTAGGACCCAAGCGGAGATAGATACTATAAAAGCTTCAAGTAACATAGAGCCTTCAACAAGTTCTGTAGGCATTTGTGTTACGGGCATGAATTCAGACAAATACATAGAAGCAATCATGCAGTCCTCAAGAAATGGGGAGGTCAGTGAGTGATCTTCATATATATATATATATATATATATATATATTTGTTTGGCTGTTAGCATCGTGTTTATTTCATCGGTGTTATTACTGGGAGAAATGGTATATTCATTCATTCTACAGGTCCAGACAATCAAACAAGGATATTTGCTGAAACGTTCTTCAAGTTTGAGGGGAGATTGGAAGAGGAGGTTCTTTGTACTTGATAGTCAAGGGACACTATACTATTATAGGAATAAGGGTATCAAACCAACGGTATGTTATATTACTTTAGAACTGTGCTTGGTTGATCAAGTTTAATCATATAGGTTGAAACATACTGGCTACTAATTATGATTATGGATAATGGGGATATAGAACTGTAACCGGATTTTTGTCTTAGTGCTTGCTAATTGTTGGTTTTGACATATTTGGCTGTGTGTGACAGAGATAGTTAAGAGTTTATGTGGTTTGTTGCGCTTTAATGATGTCTTTCAGTTTGAGAAAAGTGGTTTGAGAATAAATCTATTTGAAAATGAAATATTTTGGGGCTTAAGTTTTCAATTTTATCTTGATGAGGCATGCTATTTTACTTTATCTGTTGTATTCCAGGGTTTTCTCAATCAGTATGCTGCTTCAGTTGAACATAATGGTGTATTTGCTAGATTTCGTGCAAGGTATAGGACACCATCTTGCGAAGAAAATTTGGGTTGTCGTACCGTTGACCTTTGTACTTCAACAATAAAGATGGATGCAGAGGATACAGATTTACGGCTTTGTTTTAGGATCATATCTCCGCTGAAGACTTACACATTGCAGGTGATATTGACTGATCATTGGAATTCTTTTTTTCTTCACTTTTGCTGAACTTATCAATAAGGTCAAAGTATAGTAAAGTCTCAATATCATACATTTAGGTGACTTCATGTAATATGACAGGGTATTAGTTCTTCGTTCTTGTTGTTGTTGTTGGATTTTTTCTTGTGACTTTATGTGTATTATTAATAACTTATGAAACCTTAAATTTATCTATTTAAGATTGTCTAAAGTTTGAACTCCTTGACTGTATGATTCATAATAATACAGATGGTATAAGGCACTTAACAGTATTTTGCTACCTTGCCTGTTTTTGCAAGGTGTTGAAGAGTTTACCTTGCTGTCTAAAGTTTGAACTCCTTAACTTTACCTTGCTTGATTGATGGATGAAGATTCCTATATTGATCTGGTCTGATTTTCCAAGTTTTTCTAGCTGTACATGCCTTTCAGATTTTGTGAGAGGTTTTTGAGAGTAGGTGCAAGCGTGATCCAACAATTTCTGGGTAATAGTACCAGTGAGTTCAAATCAGAATCAGGTTACCTCATTGATTATTAGAATACTTACCTTTCTTGTGCTGTAGTTACAGTGAGTTTACTAAGGAAATTGGGAGTAGAAATCTGAAGTTCATTTTTCAGGTGGACGTTGTGTTTATGTTATGTTATATTTTAAGCATATGAAACTTAGTTTTGGATCATCCGACACCATATATCCAATGTTTTTTGAACCGGACTGATGGTCGTACTGGTCAGGTCACCAATTCTAGGTCCGGCCA
This sequence comes from Kokia cookei, assembly GCA_039519145.1. Lineage (NCBI taxonomy): Eukaryota > Viridiplantae > Streptophyta > Magnoliopsida > Malvales > Malvaceae > Kokia > Kokia cookei. Next base: position 31,654,776 of record CM076901.1, read on the forward strand.
GTCCATCTGGTTCAAATCAAAGAAATTATTAAAAAATTAAAATCCGGTTCAACTGGTTCAATTGTCTGTACCAATTCGCGGGTCAACCGGTTTTTTCCTGGTTCCAGCCAGTCTGATCTGGTCTAGTCCGGTTTTGAAAACACTGCATATTTGAATTATAAAGTGCACCAGGTTGTGCTTATTTGGGCTGATTGGATTAGAGAATGAATAAACTAAATGTAGGGTTTAGTATTAGCTACAAAGATGAAAGAAAAGTAAGAAATGAATGTCTAGATATTGTTAATTGTGACTATATTAGGTATGTAATTTATAAAGAGGAGAGGCAGAAGATAATTAACTTATAGGATCAAAGCACAATGGATGATATGGAGAACTGTTGGTGCAACTGTGTGTAATATGATGCATATGCATTTGAAATTGTAAAATATTGCAAATGTAGTGGATGGAAAACATGTTCGAAGCTGAGATGCGAATGTAGCAGCGGATGTGTGCTAGTATAGTCAAAAAGGAAAATGTGAGAAAGAATGAGAAAAAAAGTTATTTGTCAAATAGTGGAGTTAGTATCCATTAGAAAATATAGATATTTCAGGAAGGTGTAATATAAGTAGAGATGTGTAAGCATTAAGGATGACTTGATATAGGCAGGGAATAAAAAGGGTAAGAGTGAACCAAGGTATGAGGTAATAAGGATGTCAAATCCAAAACATCGTTCAGAAAGCATACTCTCAATTAAGTGGAATAAGGAAACAGATTCATGTTGGTAACCCCAACTCACTTGCATGAACATGAGCGTACAGGCCTACTTTCAGTATTCTTAAGAACTAGTAAATACTAAAAATCATAGGTCCACCATGTAAGCAAAAGTTTAAAACTGAGAGTTCTCACCTAAAGATATTAATGACAATGATATTGATATGCTGACTAAATTACTGTGAATTTCAGGACAGTCTTCAATTGAAATTTGTTGGTAGATGTTTAAAAGTGTTTGCACAGGTGTTGATGAACAGAATTGGACATGATTGATAGAGCATTGGACCTGCGACACTGCAAAACTATTTCCTTTCACAGATTATTAATATTCATTTATATTTATATATGTATGTAGAGCTGTCTGTGCATGTTTTTCTTGTGAAAAGATTGAATGCCAGTTAAATAAACTGATTAATACAATTAGGAAATGGTGTCTGAAGTTTTTGGAATAGCTATTCTTGATGCTTTATACTTGTCACCAAATTATTGGTTGCTTCTAACGTATGATCAAATAAAAAAAAGTCATCTAGAAACAGCTGAAGCAATTAAACTTCCCAAAACATAGTATACAATTTCCAACAATGGCATGCCCTTTAAAAGCAGTTGGAACCACTAGTTTTTTATTTCTTTCCTGCCTATAGTTTTGCACTTACCACTTTGCATGATCTAGTGCCCCTAGAAACAGAACGAAGCATGGATCAAATTCTCTAGTACAAACTTGAGTGTGAAACACTTATTACTATTATATTTGAATTAGGTGACTGAATGTAATCAAACAAAATATCTTCGAACTGTTTGAACTAAGCTAGAAAATAATGTTTTCTTCATGATGTTTGTGCTGATACCTTTTGTCTCTGGTTTTGGCAGGCTGAAAATGCGGGAGATAGAATGGACTGGGTTAATAAAATAACTGCTGTTATTACATCTCTTTTGAGCTCTCAAATCCTGCAGCAGGTTCTTTTTTGCCTTTAAAGCTCTATTTTTCTATTTTTGTGATGTTGAAATACTGGTTCTCATTAAATTGCTACTAATAGTAAATTGGTTTTCTGTTGTGGCTGCATCTGGGAAAACAGCATGTGGAAAACAATGATTATGCTTGCATGTTACGTAATAACCACCACACTTCAGAGGATCAAATAGGCAACAGAGCAGAATCCGTTTCTGCAGTCCTCAGAGAAATTCCTGGAAATGATGTTTGTGCAGAGTGCAATGCTCATGAACCTGATTGGGCATCTCTTAATCTCGGCATATTGTTATGCATCGAATGCTCTGGTGTTCACCGTAATCTTGGTGTACATATTTCAAAGGTAACAATTTATTCATCAAAGAAGAGAAAGAGACCTTATGGCATTCTTTTTACCCTTTAGTTCAGTTTAGTTTTTTTTTTCTTTTGTCGGCTATGCTTGTTTTTTAGTTTATAGTTCATAATCTATGTTAGGTCTTGAGCCTGTTTAAGGTCTCCTAGAAACATAGAGGTTATGTTCTTTGATATTGCTAAAGTTGAGTGCCCACTTCTAGCTATGGTGTACTTATTTTTATGTTCAGAAAGTTATTCTATATTAGAGAACTCCAAGATTATTAGGTTGCAGTAAAGGTTTCTTCTTAATTTTCTTCTTGTCATTGTACGTACATATTACACTTTCCACCTCAATTTTCATGCAGCTACATTGGATTGTTGACTGAATTCCACATTATCGTCTACTGAAGTATTTAGTTCCCTTCATTTCCTACACTTGTGGATTTTGGGAGAGTCCATTGTGCAACTTATAACCAATTTCGATGCCCTATGATTAATATTCGGAGTACACTTAGTTCCCTTTATTTCATTTTGGTGCTGCAGCAGACTTATGGGAGAATCTGTTGTACAGTTTCATACCAGCTACTATACTTACAAATGACTTTGGAGCCAACCATTGACTTACAAGTAGTTTTGCTTGTGAAAATATGGTGTACAAGTTCAGTGAAAGTTTATTTACTACTAAAGTAGTGAAATGAGAAAATTTAAGTCTCAAAAGAACAAATAAGAGGGAGGAAACTGATAGAAAGAAATTGATATCCTGATCTTTCCTTTATTTTAAGAGTCTGCAATAAAAGAATACTTTCTTCTGTTTGCAGGTGAGATCTTTGACATTAGATGTGAAAGTGTGGGAACCTTCAATTGTGGAATTATTTCGTTCTCTGGGAAATGCTTATTGTAACTCTATATGGGAAGGTTCACTCCTTAAGAATGAGAGGTAAGATATCCACGGGTTGAAATAACATTATATATGTATATATGTGTCTGTGTGTTGCTAGTAACTAATCTGTTAATTGGTAATGCTATTTCTGTATGTTAAACTGTAATTCTTGGTTTCTGATAAGCACATACGGTACCCATAGAAGATCAAGGTAAGCAAGACAGAAAAGTTAGTGTGCTTTATCAATATTGAAATTATGCCAACTATGAATTTGTATGTTTCAGGTTTCTGTATCTCTTTTCGTTCTTGGAATGAAATTTGTATTTTGGTTTTTGTATGTTTTCATGTGATATTCAAAATCATCTGTAAATTAGGTTAATGAAATACCTTAATTAGGAAGATTGTTAGAAGTCAATTATTTCTTTGGCAATGAAGAGGTTAATTTATATTTTTAGAAAGATGTTAGCTTTAGGAGATCTTTTTTAATTAAAAGTATCTTTATGGCATTAGTGTTTAGAAGCCTTTCTTTATTTATAGTCATTGTTTTAATTTCCTTAGCTTATAAGTCTTTTATTCAAACAAGTAAACCTATGTAACCTTTATTTAAGAAGCTGATTGGAAGCAATAGAATTAAGTTAGATTAATTCAATTTTAAGAGGTTTAAGTCAACTTGTTCATGGACCGGGTTACTTGCCCAAGCCAGCCCGAAATTTGAGAGGGCTTGGGCAAAAGTATTAGGCCCGAAAATGTGCTTGTGCAAAAAAAAATATATTTATTTAAAATATGGGTCAAGCTCGAACTTGAACATTGAAGGCCCAAACCCTACCCAACCCGACCCGTTTTAAGTTTATAATACTTTATATTATATTATTTTTTTATATTAATGTAATTTAAAACATATTAAAAAAACCTATACTAAATATATAATACTACTCTAATATAAACATTAAAAAAAATTAAGATTACTATATAAAAAATTTAAATAAATAAAAAATTTATAAAATTTATTAAATATTAAAATAAAACAATATAAATATTTTTTTTTTAAAAATTAAAAACTAATATGGGTGGGCTTAAAATGGGTTTGAGTTAGTCTTTCGCAAATTTGGGCGAGTTTAGACAAACATAAAGTATGTTAATAGCATATTTAGGTCCGGCCTGAACTTAACCCAGCTCGGGCCATGAACACCTCTAGCTTTAAGATTGTCTCTAACAAGTTTATGGTAAGGGACTCCCTTTGAAGAGTTCCACCCGATCATCATTGGGGATTCGTGTGAGAGTGATGAAATTAGAGATGAATACTCTAATATATTAAGGAAAAACTCACTCAAAAAACTATATATTTCTTGGAAATATGTACATATATATATATATATACATGAAGCATTGAATCATGTAAGAAAAGAATATCTTTAATCAGAATCTATAAAATTTAGCTGTTCGATGCTGTCAAACAAATCAAAGACTCTCAACACCCCCTTTAAACTGGTGCATAAATGTATCACATGTCCAACTTGCAAAAAAGATTATGATAAGTCTTACAGCTAAGCCCTTTACTAAAAACATCAGCCAACTGTTTTTCAGATGCTAGATAAGATAGACTTAGGACATCACTGGCTACTTTTTCCATGATAAAATGGCGGTCTATTTTGATGTGTTTGGTCCTATCGTGTTGCACTGGACTTTGAGCTATGCTGATGACCACTCTGTTGTCACAATACAAGGTCGATCCATTTTCGTTTAACAACTTTAACTCTTCCAATACCTTTTGTAGCCATAAAAGCTCACAGACACCTTAAGTCATGGCCCTATATTCAGTCTCTGCACTTGATCGAGTAATAACACTTTGTTTCTTACTCCTCCAAGTGACTAAGTTTTCTCCCACAAGAGTATAATAACCCATTGTAGACTTTCTGTCATCAAGAGAGCCAACCCAATTTGCATCTATAAATACTTCTATCTTTAGATGATTATTTTTGGAAAAGAGAATACATTTTCCTAGTGCAGACTTTGAATAGCACAAAATTCACAATATTTCCTTCATATGAGCTTCGCGAGGGTCATGCATAAACTGACTTACCAAACTAACTGCATAAGCTATATTAGGTCGAGTATGAGCAAGATGAATCAATCGTTCAGCGAGAGTTTGATATCTCTCTTTATCCACCATTTCATCGATCCCTGCTTGTAACTTGTGATTACTCTCAATAGGTGATTCTGCTAGTTTGCAACCTAACATGTCAATCTCTGTCAGAAGATCTTAGATATACTTTCTTTGGGAAATAAAGGTTTCATCTTTCGATTCAGCCACTTTTATTCCTAGGAAATATTGTAACTTTCCCAAGTCTTTGATTTAGAATTCCTAAACCAATTGTTTCTTAAGTCGGGTAATTTCTTCCTTATCGTCTTCTGTCATAATTATGCCATCAACATAAACTATAAGGAGAGTAATCTTACCCTTAAGATTTTTGTAAAGAGGGTATGATCAGCATTATTTTGTCGATAGCCAAACGACACCATGACCTTACTAAATCTGTCAAATTAAGCTTTGAGAGATTGCTTGAGTCTTTTTTTAGTTTACACATCTTTCCTTGAGTATCTTTATTCTCGAATCTTGGAGGAATTTTTATATATACTTCTTCCAAGTCTTCATGTAAGAAGACATTCTTTACATCAAACTGTCACAAGTTTTGGTCGTGATTTGCTGCACATGATAAAATGATCCTAACGTGTTCAATTTAGCAACCGGAGCAAATGTTTCTTGATAATCCACTTCATTTGTCTAAGTGAATTCTTGTGCTACTAATCTGGTTTTGAGTTTTTCAATTGAACCATCAGACTTATACTAGATAGTAAACACCCATTTGTAGCCATCCATTTTTTGCCCCTCAGGAGGATTAACCAGTTCTCACATCTCATTTTTTGCTAAAGCCTACATTTCTTCAATCATAGCCTTCTTTCATCTTGGATCAGTAATAACTTCTCTCCAATCCTGTGGAACAGACATAGAGAACAAGGACAAAGCAAAAACTCTATAGGATGGGGATAAGAAATCATAAGAGACAAAGTCAGAGATAGGATGTAAAGTGCAAGTTCAAACAACTTTTTGTTGGGCTGTTGGTAATTGTAAATCAGTAGCAAATTCAGGTAAAGAAGACTCACCTAGAAGTGAATAGTCAGGGCACAGAGTTGATTGTATGATGACATCTTTCTTGCCTTTTCTAGTGTATGTCCTTAAATTAGGCTTCTTATCAAACAATCATCCACTAGTCTTCTCTTGAACCATAGTGTCACCTTTTTGTTGGGCTGTTGGTAATTCTAAAGCAATGTGTCATCTCTTCATTTTCAATAACTTTCCTCTAAAAAGATGGTTGTGATGAAGAAAAGTAGAGTTCATCCTCACGAAATGTTACATCCATACATAATAATTTTGTAGATGGCGAATTATAACATTTGTAACCTTTCTGTGAGGGAGAGTACCAAAGGAAAATACATTCGACTACTCGGGGATCCAATTTGCTCTCATGTCGAAGATGGACAAAGCAAACACAACCAAATACCTTCGGTGAAACCGGGTAATCTATCTTGCCCTGTAAAATTTCTCTGAGACTTTTAAAATCAAGGACTCGAAGAGACATCCGATTAACAACATAAGAAGCAACCAAAATCGCATCCCCCAATAAGACTTTGGGAGGTTCATAGTGAACATATGTGATTTAGCAACCTCCAAAAGATGTCGATTTTTCTTTTCGACAACACCATTCTAAGCAATTGTACTGGGACAACTAATTTGATGTAGAATCTCATGTGATTCTAAGTAACCATTAAAATTATACTCGATTCCATTATCAGTTCGCAAAATCTTAATCTTAGCTTCAAACTGACTAGTAATCAATTTATGAAAGAACAAAAATACGAAAAAAATCACCTTTGGACTTCAATAAAAAAAAATCATGTCATCCGAGTGCAACAGTCAATAAATGTAACAAACCAACAATTACTAAATAAAGAAGTAAGACTAAATGATTGGTAATGAATTTTTTATGTATCTTGAAGCACTTGATCTATTTTAATCTCGCTTGTTGTGGTAGAACCTTTAGAAGTTGGTAGTTATATCCTCTAATTGATTTCTAACCATTGGGGATGAAAATATCATATTATTAAATTCATCTACAAAAAAATGTATTGATACTTTTTCTACAAGTATCGATACTATTAACATTTAATGTCTAATTTAGTGACCATTAAAGTTAGTTTACAACGATACCAAAGACATTTTATCGATACCTTGTAAGAGGCATCGATATGTTTTGAAAGGGTATCGATACTTTTTGTGATTGTTTAAAAAATCAAGTCAGAATGCAAAAACACTATCGATATCAAAGATGGTACCGATAAAAATACAATAGGTATCGATACTTTTTGAAAAGTTTTGATACTTTTTGCTTTTGTTCGATTTTTGTTTCAAGTTAGTAAGCAAATTTGGTATCGATCTTGAAAAAGGTATCGATAAAAATTGTATGGGTATCGATACTTTATGAAAGGTATCGATACTTTTTGTAGGGAACAATTTTTCAATCGATTTAAAAATGTTTCAATTGAGTTTAAAAAAGTTTAAATCATTTTTGAATTTTGTCCAAAATTTTTCTAAGTGTTCAAAACATTTTCAAGGATATTTGGAAGTCTTGAAATGATTTTTATGCTTTAAACTTTATAATTTCTTTGTTCAAAAATATTTTTGTTTGTTATATTAAAATAATTTATCAAATAAAGCTAGTTTAACAGAGTCAATTTGGGTGAGGAGACACTTGAGATGTTGGATTTCATCAGAAGAGAAAGTCTCTGTAGTGGCCATCTTTTTGGTTGATTTTGTGTTTTAGACAAATTCGCTTAAACCCGTGCAGACTTGACTTGTTTTCCTTGGCCTTTGGTGGGTCAACCATGTAACTTCCAACAAGTTTTTTTGATATGCCACTATGGTCACATTGCAGATGATCCTTATCCAAGTTACTAGTTGATTACTCTTTAGATCCATTACCAATCAATCTAGCTTTTCAACTAATGTTGTGTAGAGCATGGCACTTCTTCTTTCTTCCTGTTGAACATGAGAATATGTTTCCTCGAGAGAAGGAAAGGGTTTGTTCTAAGAAATTAAACCCTGGTTTAATCGTATTCATTGTTCAACTCAACTATGAAATCATAGATCCACTATTTTTCTACTAGTTTATGGAACTTGCTGCATCACCAATACAATCTACTTGGAAGTCTTAATCTAATTCCCGCCATAAGCCACTTAGTTCAAAAAAATATTGAGAAATTGTCATCTCACATTACTTAGTGCTATGGACCTTATTCTGAATTTCAAGGATTTGAGCATCATTCCCAATTCGCATGTAAAAACGGTCGCCTTCCATATTTTTTCTGCAACTTCAAGCAAATAAAACGTCTTGGAAATTTGATATTTCATAAAGTTTATGAGCTATGCGATCACAGGAGAAAATTTTTAGTCCCATTGATCGTAAGTGGGATAGTTCACTGTGGTCTTTCTCATGTCACCAGTATTATACCTCTGAATCTTCTAGCTTTGATGAATAATAAACATGATCATAACCATACGAGATAGTTGTTTCCATCAAACTTTACGAGACTGATTTGTAACGAGAGATTATCGAAACTAATAGCAACAACCTTCTTGTTCTCTACCATTTTAATAAAAAATTTGGTAAATCAAACCCAAAAAAGACCTTGAATAATGCACCTAACGATGGCCAATCTAATCAATAAAAGACTTTTGGACCAACACCAATTGAAGTTTGAAGCACCACGAAAGGGTTAGAAATAGCAAAACAGTGTTGACAACAATTGAAATTCGAGATTCTAACAAGGTGAACGTCATGCTCTGACACGTGGAGTGCGCAAAAGACATAAGGGGTGCATGAGGCTCACATGTAGGCTAGATGTTCACCGAACTTGTAGGGTTGGCTAGCAATGGTGCTCCTACTATTCTAAGGGCAACAGTGAGAGAAGAAAAAGAGGATAAGGGGGTAAGAACCAAACTTTTGTTTCTAGGGTTTGAGAAAAATGGGAAAATAAGGGAAATTGAACCGCTAAATCTGAATTTTTGGCTTTAATACCACCTAGAAAGCAAAGAACAATGAAAAATAGAAGAAATTGCTTCTATTGTGTGTTGAGAATAACAATTACATGGGTACTTATGTAAACTATGTGAGCCTAAGTTAGAAACCACATTGAATATAAAATCTAAAAAATCAAGTTTGAAAATTTGTGAATTAGCAAAATATGATTTTGTCACATCACGAATTTGATTGTCATAATATGATTTAGTCAATTAAAACAAACGAGTTCCTACAATTGCGGTGGCAATTATTGCAAGTGATTTCCTAATTGAGACACAATTTGTGCAACACTTGCTACCATTCGTGACTCGGCTTTTGCCACCCTTGCTTTGTACAAAGCCCTCAACGCTTCTTTGGTATTGGGATCACTTGTGATGCTTAGTTCTAATACCAAGTTGTTAAGGTCACAGGTTATGGAACGAGTCAATGGGTGATTCAATTGGAAGTCTGCTTCGATTGAGGGAGCCTTTCTCTTGTTGCGATTTCTATTATAGAAGAAATAATATAAGGAACTCATTAAAGGGAGCTCCTAACTTTAGAACTTGTCGAAGAAAGCTCCTAACTAAACTTGTTAGGAAAAGAGTTTTAAACGCATGTAATTTAGAATAAGGTTTTGCTTATTTTATTACTTATAATCATCCCCTTAAATAGAGGTTACATAGGATATTTTCTCTAGAATAGGAAACTAAAATTAAAAACATTTCATGCAATAAGATACTTGCTAAAATAATTGGTTCTAATATTTTTAACTTATTTGTCTTTTTTTCCATTTCGGTGCCTTTGACTTCTTGTCTTGAGGCAGTTGTAACATTATGATAACCGGTAAGTTCAAAAAGCATAAATTTGAAAGCAGCTGTAGGGTTGAATTGATGATCTATAAGTGGTTAAGCTGATAACTTACATTTTGTATTCTAGTAGCTAACAATACAATAATTGCTTTCATTTCCTGTCCAATGCAATTCTTTGCAGAGTGGATGAACCAAATGCCATTGGCGAATCAGTAACAAAACCATGTCCCAAAGATGCAATTTGCGATAAAGAGAAATATATTAATGCTAAGGTATCTAGTTGGATTTTTTCTCTTGCTGCTCATACATCAATTTTCATTTTGCACCATCCATGCATTCTTCCTCATCTTCTTCTTTCTTGCATTGTGCCATGGGTCAGCTGGCTGGGTTTTTCTTTGAGCAGGAAACATCTTTTTGCATTGTCATTGTTGCCCTCTAAATTGATCTGTGGATTGTTTAGCTGCTTATGGGAGAAGGGAATAAATCACTACAAGATATGATATGTTGTTCTTCATATAGAAGATCATTTCCTGTTGGTTTCTTTGTTCTTTATGCTGTAAGTAATATTCAAGGCTGAAAAGCAGGTGCACTTGCACCATATTGACAGCTGTTCCATTTAGATTTCATGATTGCAAAAGGTCATGCTGTTTAGATTAGTCTTTCATCTCTGACAATGCCATGTTCAGAACTGTTATGATTTCAAACACAAAGCCTAACTTTATTTCTTCTCTTAACCAGTACGTAAACAAACTGCTGGTCAGCAGAGATCCAAAGCCACTTGGAGTGTCTCAAAGCTCAAGAAACATCTGGCAAGCAGTTAAGGGTGATAATATACGAGAAGTATATCGTCTCATTACAGTGTCAGACACCCATCTCGTAAATACCACCTTTGATGATGTTTTCAGCGTTGAGTGGTATCACCATGTTGATGCTCAAAACTCGGCAATTGGTATCCACAATGAGCACTTGATACAGAATGATCCATCAGCCTGTCAGAGAATCAAGAATTCAAATGACCCGGGGAGTTGTCTACAAGGTTGTTCGCTGTTGCATCTGGCTTGCCAACGTAGCAACCCTGTAATGGTTGAGTTGTTGCTGCAGTTTGGTGCCGATATAAATATGCGCGATTACCATGGCAGGACTCCTTTGCACCATTGCATTGCTATAGGCATGAACCCGTTGGCAAAGCATCTACTAAAAAGGTAGGTTGCATATTTTGCATACTCATCCAAAATAAATCTCGTACTTTAGGAAAATAGATGATACCATCTAACATACGTCCCTAAATGATAGAGAAATAATTTTAGCCCAAGTCCCAACCCAAAGGAATAATCTATTAGGTGAAGTGACCATCTATCCATATGGGTGGAGGATTGCTCCAGACCAGCTCTCTTAGCCAATTTGTGACAGCCTTATCAGGGGGCCACCATGTGGTGTCTGGTGGTTTAGAACTTCTGAGTCGACATGACTGTACCTCCTGATTCACGGGGTTCCAAGGGAGGTAGACAAAGACCTTGGCCCTCCCTTGGTTCCTTCAAAAACCTTTAAAACTCTTCTATATCATTTTGTTAAGAAAATGGTCAAATTCTATTTTGAACCCCAAAAAGATTATAATTTGATCCCGGCGCCCCAAATATAAAATTCTTGGCTTTGTCCCACTGGACCAAAGTGGCTATGAAATACTACCATTCGTGACAACCCTAGGCTTCTTGGCTATTGGGGGATGGTCACCTTTTATATATGCCCAAGGTCAATCTAGTTTATTTTTACAGAAAAGTATGAGAGTTGGACACACCTTCCCCTTGATGAGATATCATTGGCAAAGAGAGCTGTCATGTGGTCACATCAATTGTGCACTATACGAATGCTTAAATCTTTCTTGGTAGACCAAATTCGTTTTAGTTTGCCTGGAAATTTTCTAAAATAGCGAAGCTATTTGTGGTAGGGCTGTGAGAAGACTTAGGGCCAAGTTGTCTGTTAACTTTAAATGAAATAGTCCCTAAACCCGGAGATGGAAGCTTCACCACATACCATTTTCTTTGATGAACCTTATTTCATAGGGTCAAAAATATTGGATCATTTGTAAAACGACAATTATACAGGTTGTTTTTCAAATTTTAATATAATGATTTATGCATTAGTTTCTTGGTCTCATCTAAATGATTTTAATTTGTGAACAATGTGCAGAGGTGCACGGTCTTCGATTAGGGATGGTGGGGGATTTAGTTCATTAGATAGGGCTATGGAGAAGGGAGCAATTACAGATGAGGGGCTACTTATTTTGCTCAGTGAAGGCGATTGAAGAAAACTCGGTTTCCTCTTGTTTGTAAGCTTGCTTTTCTCTCATGGTTTCCAATTATGTTGGCTGTTGTTGCCTATTTGCCTAATAAGAGTCTGCTATTATCTTCTAAGTTGTCGACATTTCGAATTGTTTCTCCTCTATATTTAAAACAAGAATCCCATCGCTGGTGAGTGTCGTAAACTTCCCCTTTGCGCTTGCAGTGTTATAATTTTTTCTGTTGATTGTATGGTCAAAATTTTAGTTTACAAGTATCAGTACTTCAACATTGCCAACTAAATTATCATTGCCCAACAACAATATCCTTTTTCACCCAACCAACTATAAGAGTTTACAAGTTTAAATACAACTACATATTTGAATAACTACAAAATAAAATCAAATCAATACAAAATATAAATGAATAAATAATTGAAATACAATCAAACAAAACTCAAATACGACAATTGCACGTGAAGAGATTAAAGACTCATACATTACAATTACTTATGATGAAACTTGAACATGGAGGCTCAAGAATTCAAAGCTTACAATACTGCAAATGCTTAATTGGCTCATCATTAAATTTTTGAAAAACAATAATATATATTTTTAAGATTTACAAGTACAAATATATTATAATTATAATACAATTATAAATACATATCCAAACAAATAGTTTAAAAATTAAAATTATCCAAATTAAAACTTACACATAACTGAACATGATAACATTTGAAATTCATACATGACAATTGTCTATAATAGTAAATTTTAGGACCTCAGTTTTTACTAACCACGCTATAATGTTGTTTACTGTCTTTTCAAGATCAAGTTTTCATTGAGGGAAAAATTACTTTATTTTCCTTTTCGCCTTTGAATGGAGCTCAAGTGTGACAGTATTAACTTGATAACATCCTCATATCTGAAAGGTCATATCTAAATTAAGTAGTATTTTTTATAATTCTACTTATTAGATAAAAAGAAAGTCTTTTATACTCCTTTATTTCTCTTCAAGCTTTTTATTGCTTAATCCTTCAATTTTTTTAAACCAAACAATGATTAGGAACATTATAATTAAGATTTAATATGATTATATATTTAAAAGGTATTTAAAACATAAGTTCGAAATTTGCAAGCAGACATCTACAAATATTCACCACTAAATAAGCATTTATCAAATCTAGATTATATTTGAGTGGTTTATCATACAACTCACTATATTCTCAAAGCAATTTAAGGCCACTTTGCATGAGCGATACATTTATCTACAATTAGTCTAAAAATAATGATGTTGTGAGATTATATACTATAACGAAACTATAATGTGTGACCAAAAGAAAATTAAACGCACCACATTAGAGGAAAACGCCCATCCAAAGGACCCTTACAAGTTTGCAAAAGAAGAATCCCAAAACCCTCTCCTACAACTTCAATGCAATCATTTTAGTTTGAGTCCTACACAACGCCATCTTTTAACAAAATTGCAAGGGGACAATTTAAATAAAAGGAAAAAAAAAATAGGGCAAGGAGGCCTGGGAGGAGCATTCAAAAAGCCAAATGCATATTACATGCCTAAAGACTTGGCTTGCAGACTCCTTATTAGTTGGTGGGAAATGGTCGACACAAATTGAAACCTTCTCCGGCTTTCAATAGCTTAGCATCAAATAAACAAGAAATCTGTCAGGGCTGAAAATCAAGCATATAATCTTCTTCTTCTATTGTAAATAATCCACGCAATGAACCAAGAAATCAATTAGAGATTCTCCAAACCAAGCCACTGGTATAATGGCAAAAGACTTCTATTGCTTTCAAGTCTTAGCTTGTCACCAGGACGAGGGTTTGAACCACGACAACCCCTTCCCCTGATAAAAAAGAAATTAGATATTCTCCAACACCACCATTTGAACAAGATATCTCCCTCTAAAAAGCCTCTCCAATGAACCAGCTAAACATGACAAAACCGAACTTACTCTAGCCTTGATCCATAACTACTTGGGAGTCAACTTTTTAAGTATATCAAGGGATATATTAGGTTCAAAATGCTCAAATAGTTAACTGCAAAAATGATAAAATTTGAATCTAACCTTTCTAGTCTTTCATTATTTCAAAGGGCTAACAACCCAACCAGTGATAGGATTTTGCCTCCGAACTCTGAATTTCTTTTGTGGGCCACTTTGTAGCCGTTCAAGAGCGGCGTATGTAATTGAATCAGGTGTTAACCCCTGCTGTTTAAGTTTAGTATACAGATCTACTGCTTGTGCAGTCCTGCCGGTTTTCTCGAGACAGTCAAGTAAAATGTTGTATGTCACAATGTTTGGACAACAACCTGCAGCAAACATTTCATCGAATAGTGCACAAGCCATCTCAACTTTATCTGTTTTGCCAAAGCACTCAATGAGTGTGCTGTATGTTACAACATCTGGATTTAATCCCTTCTCTTGCATCTCCTTGAATCTCATGTGAGCTTCATCAATATTACCATTTTTCCCAAGGCAATTGATCAAAGAATTATACGATACAATATCAGGTTTACAATCACTTTTCTCGAGTTCCTCAAAGATTTTGATAGCCTCATCAACTTTCCCAGCCCTCCCAAAGCTACAGATTAGAATATTGTACGTAAATATATCAGGTAAAGGACCCTGCTGTTTCATCTTTTCATAAAGGTCATGAAGATGGGATATTTGCTTTAGCCTACCAAGTGCAGAAAATACCTTGTTATACATGAATGCATCAGTGTCGATTCCTTTTTCCTTAATCTTAGTTAGCAGATCCATTGCCTCAGTTGTTTTACCTGCACTACGAAGGCTTTCCAACATTGAAACATATGCATCCTTGTCTCCCTTATCGTGGAAGTTCCACATGTTGCAAAATAACCGGTGAGCCTCGCTAGCATGACCCAGCTTACTCAGTGTCCTTACAAGATATGCATATATTGACTTACTCATATATTTCTTTGATATTTCAATTACTTCATCTAGTTTATTAAGTCGCCCTTCCGCAACCAAAACATTTAGAATCACACTGTAAGTAAATTCATTGGGCCGACAACCATTCTCAACCATTTCATAGAAGAGGCTAATAACCTTCTCAACCATCCGCCCATTGGCTAGTGCCTGAATCACGGTATTATAAGTAACCGAATTATGAGAACAGCCCTTTGACATCATTTCATCAAAAAGTTTCAGTGATTCATCACATCTACCGAGTTTTCCATTCATTTTTATCATAATTGTGTACGTATACTCATCCGGCACACAATGCTTTCTTTTCATGTCTTCAAAAACCATGTATGTCTGGTCAACCTGTCAAATGCTGCAGATCAGATTAGCACTTCAGGGCACTTGAAATGGATGCATTCAGTAACAATATCAAAACTGGTATTACTGCACACACACGCGCGCGCACATACATATATTTAAAGGGGGGAAAACATGTTCTGATGCAAAAGTAAATACCATAGTTATCAAATCTAGAGAAAGAAGTGCAAGATTTTACTTCTACGTAAGAAAATCATGTTCAAAATAGTGTTACATTTTAGTTCTTAATTCATTTTTAGTCAATTAATTTAGATTTTGCTGTTCAAGTAACTGTTTAAGAAGTAAACGAATATAATAAGTAGCAAAAAGCAAGCAACAAAAACACCAAGAAAATGAATCTTGAATCCATGCTTTTACAATCAACCACAGGATTTGCTTTTAAACCCCCAAAATACTTGAAATAGAAAACCAAAACAAACCATTAAGCAGTAGTCAAAAGAAAACCAAATCGAATTTGTAAGAACATATCAATCAATTAAGAAGAGAATAAAATAAAGATCAAACCTTCCCATCCTTTGCCAAAGCATTCAACAACATGTTATAACCAAAGACATCTAACTTGTAACCTTTCCTCTTCGTCTCCCCATAAGCCGAAAATGCTTTCCCTGAGTCAAATGACCTTAAGTAAGCCTGAATCAAGCACTTATAAGTGAAAGCATTCATATTCAACTCCCATTTTTTCACTAGCCTCATACACGTGCCCAAATCCTCAGTGTTCCCGAAAAACCCTATAAGGATATTGACGGTGGAGATGTTTCCACGTATGCCGGACTTTTCCATGTCATCGAGGAGCGACCGTACGATGTTGAAGCGATCGGGGCACAAGGATTTGGAGAGGATGAGGAATAGACGAGAATAGGTGAATGGGTCGTGGCGGAAATTGGGGGACAGGGAGGGGCAAAAGTGGAAGAATTTCAAGGCGAGTGAAGGGCAGTTCAGGGATTTGAGAATGAGGGAGGCTTCATTGGTGGTGAGGGTTGGGGAGAGGGACGAAAGGTACTGTGAGAGATCGGCGAAAGGGTTGGATTGGGATTGGGATTTGGTGAGGATGTGTGTCACTTTGCAGATGAGTTGGTAGCGTGGGATCGGGTAGCCGCGAGAGTCGGTCGCGACGGTAGGAAGGGAGACTTCGGCGGAGAGGGAGCGACCGCCCGGGGAAGTTGAGGTTATTTTGGCTATGTATTTGGTCGCGTAGTGGCGGCGGCTACTGGTAATAATGTGGTGGAATCGGCGGCGGTTAGGACGGTGCATCACGGAGGGTTTTTATTGCGCCACTTACGATTCGCTCTACAACGGCTCTTCGCTTTTTTGGTTCAAAAAATTGACTGAAAAATGAACTCCAAGAGTCTTTAGGACAACTACTAAACGGTGACTACAAAATTTTGGTCTGTGGTGTTAAAATTCCACAGGAATGGTTTTTTTTTTTTAATTATAATAACACGTCAAAACTCGAACAATAATTAATGTGATTCGAATTTAAACCATGCAAGAAACAATAAATTTCTTAAATCATCAAGTCATCACATGAAATTTTTCATAGGAATAATTTTTAATCCCAACCGACGGAATCACTTACTGTACTTAATTTCCGTTCAATTAATTGAATTATTAAATATTTAAAAATAGAAAAAATTTCAAATGTCAATTTAGCATTGTCTCAATAATACTTTTGAAAAAGTTAAAAACATTTTATTTTTAATAATTTTTTTTATTTTAAAAATGTTTTTGAGAAACAATATTAAATTCTTGACTTATTTGATGTAAATGAATAAATATTAGATTTTTTAAGGGTAAAGAAAATAACAAATTATTAAAGTGAAATAGCCAACATTAAAAAATTTATTTTTAGAATTGAAAGTTTTGAAAGAAATTATTAAATTGAAAAATGACATTTTGATTGATATAATTATATAAAGAGATTTGATTCCTTCTTATATGTGTGTATATTAGTTATAGAATAATGTTAATTATTCCAATTTCCGGCAGAGAAATTTTTCAAAACTAAAATTGATAAAATCTTATTTAAAATTAACAATGTTTAAATGAATTAACTTTTTTATTAATTGAAAAGAAACATCACAAGATATTAATTATAATAATTTAATAAATAATTTTTCATTTCTTGATACTAAAAAGTAAAATTTAAATAAATATTTATAATATTTTTATAATTTTTTAACTAATTTAAAATGCTTATTTTACAAGTTTTATATCGAGTTATAATACCACCTAAATTGATCAAAATACAATAACAACTATTTTCTCAAACTCTACCCGACATGAACCTCCACGCAAGCTCCAAATATTAGGCTGCAGCCGTTTGCCCGTTACTTCCACATGCGGTAGCCGCCTACAACACATGCATGGTCACATTCAAATGGTTCGAGAATGACTTGCTCGAAAGGCTTGAGCTGCTCCTGTTGCAATTTCTTAACTCCACTCTGAAATACAGCTTCAGGAATCGTTGAGTCAATGCAATTTGACTTGATTGAAATAACAAAATGACCAACTTTCAGGACATACGATGCATTCAAAGCCAAAACTCTTGCCTGATCAGGCTGCGCAACATCAAAAAAATATCACATTCACCATGCCAACTAGCATCCTGTATTTAGCAGGATGTCTAGCATCTTCAATGATAGGTATAACATTCGTTCGCTTCTTAGCCATGATAACCAGGTCTCTATCACGTCTATGAGAAATTTCCATAGCACAAACCCACTCCACTAAGACCAACAACATCGAGTACATGAGAAACAATGGTACCCGAAACAGCTTCAAGGTAAAAAAACCTTAGCACCGAGTTTAATCCATATATTATCAACTCTACCGAGATTGGCAACTACCAACTTGGATCGAAAAGGGTTTCAAACCCTGTACTCAATTTTGAACAACAATCCTCTTTTCATTGTAGACAGCCTCACCATTGTCGACAACCGCACCAAGAACCATATTATTAATAACAAGAGCATCTTCTTTACCCTTGGCCACAAAAACTCCCCCGTGTCTACGGATATGTTAAAACCCAATAAACAATTAAAGATATTTGACAAATGACAAAGATCTTAAAATTGATAGCTAAAAGCAATTAATATAACCACTAGAATCAATGTACTCTCGTGAAAATCACCATATTCACATATTCCAAAAATCCTAATAACAAAGAAAATAAAATGGATAATGGCAAAAAATAATAATTTCATTCTATTTTAATAAAAGTCTCAACTTGATTTTTGTAGTTTTGATTTATTCTATCTAAATTTCTCTGTCATTTACTAATCTAATATCATTGAACTAGATATTTCGTCTCGAAATACGTGTAATTTTAGGTAATTTATTCGCTTCAAATGGGCTTAAGTCAACTTAATTTCCGTAAAGTGAATTAGTGGAAGCGCACTCGAAACAAAATAGTAATGAAGAATGGAAAACCAAGTGCTTGACTAAATGCTCTCAAATATATTCACAATTATAAATGGAATAAAGTGATTACAAATGGCGGGGGAACCTTTATTTATAGTTGAATTCCTCAAGAATCAATGATATAGGATTAGAACTTATCTACAATTGAGAGTTCTAAGGGATTTAAATTATGTACAATTTTATTCTGATAACTCTAATTTTATTGGAGTGTTTCACTGGCCCATCAAGGCTTCAAGTAGATGGACTTTTTCATAGGTTTCACGAATCGAGCCAGTTCATATGGGTTAAATAAGTTTCATTTCATCAATTGACCTTTATGGAGGTGTTATGTGCGGAATAATCACGAGTTTTGATTTGCGACTCATAACACTAATACCTACCTCTAACAATATTAATTACTAACAAAAGTTGTCACGCGAATCAATCATATACTACCAGGTGACATTATTTTATAGGAAAAACCAACCACTGAAATTAAGGAACTCTAAACCAATTAAACCATTTTCTTAAAAGAAAAAAAACTTACCCCTCCTAAAAAGAAGCTTTAAACACAAATTTTTCTTTGGCCAAAAGACATTCTCATCTTTCTCTAATTAAAAAGAAAACACAATAACTACAAAATTTGTTGAAATTATTTTTTGATTTTTGTTTACATAAAGAAAGAACTTAAAGAGATATGTTAAAGATAGCAAGCACACACCAAGAACAAGATTAAAAAAATTAAAGAAAACAAATGAAATTTTTCTATTCATACATATGTCTGATTTGAACTCTCCCATATTAAACTTCATCTACATACTTACCACTCATTTTTCTATTCAAGCCGTATTTCATACAACTCATTATCTCACACAGGCAATATACAGAATCACGTGTTTACTATCCCGACAAACTTCATAGAAGGCGCCATGAGTTTCTCCCTCATGGACTTATGCATAACTTCATGTCATGATCTTCTAGATCGATTACATAATAGCGAAGGCATCACCATGAATATTCATATCTTCACATTATGTCACAAGACTCAACTTGTAACAACCCAATTTTTAATATAAGGACAAAATTTGAATTTTTATTAAATTTTAGGGACTAAATTTTGATCTTAATGAATTTTAGGGTTTAATTTGGAAATTAAATAAAGTTTAAGGACGAATTGGAGCATTAATTAAAGTTTTATGGTCAAATTGTGATTTTTAAGACTAGTTTGCAAAGCGGGTTAAAATTTTGGATTGTTTTGGAAACCCTAGTGTTGTTAGGGGTCTTCGATAAATTCGCCCTTTTTGTGAGTATATAATCTCTTTTTCTCTCATCTTTCAAACCCTTAGTCTCCCTTCTTCTTTTTCTCTCTAAAATCGAACCCATCTCTCCCTCTCCTTCCTTTCTACTGGCAAAGCTCCGACGACACTTTTCTCTTCAATCGTGCGTCGTACCGTCGCCCCCAAGGAGTTCCTCGTCGATCCGCGAACGAAACCCCTCACTCCCTTTCTCCCTCGCCATCGTCGTTTACGAGAACATTGTTGAAAACCGATTCGATTCTCTTTCCCCCACGCTGTTGTTAGTTCGTTCCGTAGCTCGTTTGTCGTAGTTGGTGTAAGTGAGTGGTGGTCGAGTTGGAGGCCTTGTCTTGGCTTGTATTGGTGTCTTTTCCGGTGAACATGACGTCGTGTGTGGTGGTTTGGGGTTGACAGTGTCGTTAGGGGTTATTAAACCCTAATTTACTTTGGTTATTAAGTGTGAATGTGGGCTACCAGTTTCAAGCCCAAACCTAACACCAATGGAAGACCCAACCTTGACCCAACTTTATCCAAAACCAAATACCCAAAACTAAACCCAAGCTTTGACCCAATTGTGTGACCCATTCTCAACCCAAAAATCAAGCTATAAATGACCCAAACCTTAACCATTATGGAAGCCCAATGTTAATGACCCAATACCCTTCTGACCCAAAACCAAATCACCCAAATCCTAAACCCAATTCGGTTTAACCCGCCCATTGATCGACTCGACCTATTGATCGTAGACTTTGACTGTTGACTTTGACTTTGATCGTTAGACTTTTTTTGACCAACCTTATCTTGTCATTTTTTTACGTCTTGATTTTGAATCTGAAGTCCGTTTCATCAAATTCGAACTCGAAAGCCTCATTTTAGCTATTTACAAGTTATTATACTTAGTAAAATTTCTAAGAAAAATGAATAAGGGATTTGACTTGGGATATTTTGTGTGTAGGTGATTACGATTTTGAGAACGACAAGTTACCTCCTCCACCTGTGCAAACTACCCCTGCATAAGTTCTGATAGTCACACGTGAGTATTGGTTTCAGTTTAATGTTGGGTTTAGTAGGTGGCATAATGATAGATTTAATGTATAATTTATTCTTGTAGGTTCTAATTCAACTAGACCCGATGATAGATCTAAGTATGGAAGACGTTCTCCACAATGTTAGAGCTTCTGTCGCTGGAGGTGTGTCTCTATCTGTGCTACATGTTGTGCGTTTCTATTTGTGCTACATATTTGTTATGTGTTCTGTCTGTGATATATGATTGTTATGTGGCGTTATCTTGTGTTAAGATATCTGTAAGATTATTACGTGATGTCGTATCGCATGTTGACTTTCCATGCATATCTATCAGATTGTGGATACTTTGATAATCATGTGTATGAATTTTTGAACTCTGATTTAATATCATGAGACAGTGTTGAGACAGAGATTATTGTGACATGATATCATTATGTGCACATGGGTTGGGTTGTACGGTGGAAGTCGTGGTAATCACCCCTTCAAACGGCTGATAGTAAAACCACTTTAATTGGTGACAATTGGATGGGGAGGGGTTCTAAGGAACCTCTCCACTGTGTTGGTGTGTTGAAGGATTGGGTGCATTGCATTGTGCTTGTGATTTTACTGCATTCATGTTCTGATAAACTATATGCTTGTTTTAAAATGTTCTATGAAATTACTGTGATACTGTGTTTGTAATTACTTGCACTTTAGAGACACACTAGGCTTTTTAACTCATTCCCCCTCAGTTTTACCCTTTCAGATTTATCGGATTTAGGCGACTTGGTACTAGGAGGATCTCTTCTATTTAATCATTTTCATTTATTATTCATTATGAATTATTTTTTGGGGGATTTATTTTTCAAATTATATTATTAAATTATTTTGGGTTTGTAATGTATGTATTTAATTTGGGATTTTGGATATTTGATTAAGGTATTTGATTAATAATTCTTAAAGATTGGAATTATTTAGAAATGTGAGAAATTAACTGATTTATTATGACTTAATTTATTTACAAATATATATATATTTGTTTGTTTTAAATTGTTTTTTAGGGCGAAATTACAATAGTGGCCTTCTAGATTCGATAATATTTTCTAGGTCAGGTTTTGGGGTTTACATTTAGTAGTATCAGAGTTGAGTTTAACCCTCGAACTGTGAGACTCACAACAGTTGATTTAAAATGGTTTTGAAAAGATTTTAGGGGTAAACAAGAATTTTTGTTAAATTTATTTTATCTCTTATTTTGAAAATTTTAAGTTAAGATTAAATTCGAGACTCGACCATATGGGCTTACACACTTTCGTGGTGTGATCTGTCAATCTAGTCTTCATCTTACTAGAGGCATCACCGTGAGTGCTTTTATTGTCATATAATGCCATGGAACTCAGTCACATGCTCTTACACATACCTTTTGATTGTGATATGCTAGTTTGGTTATAAATAAGTCTACTTACCAGAGGCATCACAAAGAGAGGTTTTACCTAGAACTCACTTACCCAGATTTATTCATACACATGTCTGATTCGTACTCTCCCATATTAAACTTCATCTACATACCTACCACTCATTCTTCTATTCAAGCGATATTTCACACAACTCATTATCTCACACATGCAACCTCTTACTATGCTTTATATACTTACGCATTATTCGAGGTGTTACCATTATGTATATATAAATATATCCCTACTTGAACAATTCAAATATTGGAGTCAATATAGAGACTCACTTGATACTCACATCTATTGTAGCCTGAAGTTCCAAACTCAAACATCTTCTCGAACCAGCAACAACAACTACTCAAAGAACATAAAACCACCATTAAAACCCACTTACAAATATATTACTAACATGATCATTGTTCATATGTTTCTTAGTATTCTCATTCTTTCCAAAAACTTAACATGCAGAACTATCAAACTTACGAGGAGATAGAATATCCACTCCTTAATCTAGAACCTTAGCTTCGAGCTTAATAAAAGAGGAGAAAAATCCTTCTCCTGATATATATAAATCCAATTTCCCTTTAGTGGAACTTGACAAGTGTCCAATATATCTATAACTTGTCTCCATGAATGGTCTGCAAAACCCAAGAGAAGTATAAATGAGAATCCTATACAATTATGCGTTGAACAGGACATTCAGTTGGTTCCCAACCAAGTCTCGTTACCAAAACTTGCTTGACATAGTGTTTAAATCAACTAGGCTTACTATACTTTTGGCAGTAACCCACACAAGGCTTATTCTACTTTTTATCAAATTCTTTCTTTAATTGTAGATTACAATGAGAACTAATCCTGATGTACTCCTATTGACAAATGCTCGATATGTCCAAAGCATGAGTTTGCCAAAAGCTTATAACTTGACGGACTCGCTACATGAGTGCACCAGAATGAACAACTTTATTTTCACGCCTTGTATTCTGATCAGCCAGATTTGGAGTGTGATAGTTTTAGAGTTAAAATAGCTGATAATTAGCCGAAGACCTCTTGCTGCATCTTTTTCTGATCATCAACTAAGGATGCTAACATGTTCATGTACGAAAGGAAGGAGTTAGACTATTGAACTCCCTTAACACTATAATCCAAAATGTGAAAATGAGTTTGATACTTTGCCAGTTATTTAGATACTTAATGAAAGCATCAATGAAGTGGTCATTAACAAAAATAAGAATGATAGAAGAGCATAGATAGCAATCCCATTATGGTGATAATGTAATATTGAAGGAAAAGTTCAGAAAATGGAAAAGGAAATGAAAATTACTAATAGAAAAAGGGATGAGAAGCTAGAAAAGAAATACAACTCAGATTTAGCATAGCCTTATATTCTTTGTCATTCCTCTTATTTCAGCCCCTTGCATTGCCTTGTGCCATATTCGTTATGCATTTGCTAACATGTCTCCCATCACAAAATCTATGTATATCCTAAAAAGTATTTTCTGATGCACAATTCTTTAAACTCTTTTTCATCCACTTTGGTAATTGAAATACTTCCATTAGTGTTTTATAATTATATAACATAACAATTTTTTTTGCGAAGGTAACACAATAATTTATATCATATAAATTTTGATATCCCATATATAAGAAGAGGGAAGAACAAATTAGATATTTTAAAACATGGTCATAAACAATTAATTAATTCAATTAAGTATTTGCACATCAAAATCGAAGTATGCTCACTAAGTGCTTTAAACACGGCCACATTTACAATTTCCCCTCCCCTCCTCCCGAGGCTTCCCCAGAGATAAAATCAGAAGGGAAAGAATCAAAATTGAAAAAATAAATTTCTCTGCGAGATTTAAATTAATCCCCCAAAGTTTCATATTTTAGCTAACATATATTTAACAAAGAAAACTTTACAAGTGAACTTATCTTCCCTTTCTCCACTTGTAACCTGGCACCCGTAACCAGCCAATATCCTGGACTATCTTCAGGCCCTTTACATAATTGCGACGTTTCTACGAACTTCAATAGCTTTTGTGTTTGAACAGGCACCGGCGGCCCTGTTGGGTACACGGCGGAATCCACCACAACCGCCACCTCCTCCTTTTCTTTCAAAGCGTTGCCCGTTAGGGATTGGCTTATCGCTGAAAGTAAACCCGACCTTTGTGAAAACCTTGAGTCTGCTTGCACCCAACTTGACTGCACTATGAAAAAACCAGACACCTTGGTAAACAACAGTCTGAGATGGAGAACACTCTTGGCGTCGTGTTTCTTTACGTTCAACTGTGCGCCGGTGACGATGAAAACGGCGTCCTTTCCGGCGGCGGCGGTCCATTCGGGGTTGTATTTGACTGGGGCAGTGCATACATGGGAAAACTTTTTGCGATGAATGGCTTCGAAGAACCGAACAGTATCGTTTCTATCTTCCGATGCTTGCCAGTATTGCATGTCGTCCATCTTGTTTTCGAATGTTTTTGGTAGGTTGCATAGATATTGGAGGTGAATTGCTAGCCTGAGAAACCAAAAGAAAAAAAAATTCAGAATTTTTTAGTTGAAAAAGAGGTTATTTAATCACTGTAAATTTCATAGTTATTCAGAGATACCTATCGCATTTGAAGCCCTCAAGATACAAACGCATTCCAGTGACTGGCCTCATCCCTACTATGACCTGATGATAGACACCAATTCAGTTTATTGAATCAAATAGATTACTGATTTTCAATTCCATCGATTCGGTACTTCAGTCTAGTTCAGTTCTGTATTCCGTATATGAATGTCTGCAGAGGTTTTGATATATAATATGTACCTGAGAAGTGTTTACATAAAGCTTAGGACCCATTAAGTTGAAATGAAGGGCTGGTGATGAAGAAGCTCTTTTTGGGGAAGGACCCAATGGAAGGTCATTGTGAATGGGAGCCCAAATCTTGTGTGATTGGAAGTCAAGAAAGTACTGTAGATCAGCTATAGGAGGCTTGTCTGCAATTACATTATAAAAATTGAAAATTGCATTCCAGTTCTTTTTTTTTTTTTTCTTAAACTACGAGTGTTTGAGGTATATTTGGATATGAGAATGGAAACTTACAACGAAGGTATAAGTTGATGGCATGGGATAAGAAACCTTTGCCAGGGACAGCTTTAAGCAGAGAAGTGATGGGAATGAAGTTAAAGTGAATGGCATCAGGCCTTCCAGCAACTGTGGGAAGCCACTCACAATGGCTATTAGCTTCTGGGTCACCTCCCCTTTTTGAACATATAACAGAGATTCCCTGCAAAAGCTCTTCCCCTTAGATTAGTCTTTTCCAGAATTATAACCCAAGTTAACAATATTAATATCAACCCTCCTTAATGTAATTAAATTACCATACATAAAAAAGGAAAATTGAAATTAATGTATGGTTAAACCTACATCTTTGGTACTGATGGAGGGGTAGCTACTGAAGGCAAGAGGTAGCTGATCAAAGATATTGAAAGCTTGTGGTACCTGTACAGCATAAATAAATTGAATTCGGAGAGAAATTAATATTGTTCAAGTATTCAAAACATAAGCACAATAAAAATTTGTGGGGAGAAAAAACGCAACAAGGATGAGGCACCTTTAGCCTTTGGTTCTTGGCATTGGGGGTAAAAGAGCAAGTGCCTGTAAATAATTGGTCACCAAGGTCGTCTAGATTTTTCTTGAGCTGTGAAGGTCGCAAATTTGACGATTTGTCTTGCCTGACCAGGACTACATCTTGGCCACCAATGCCTAATCCCACTATCACGTGCGTCCCGTATTTCTCTATGAATCTGCCAATTCATTCCCCCCACAAAGATATCACATGAAGCAATGCAATTCACACTCTTCTACCAAACTATTTAATGTATACCATCATCATTTCAATGTTTGTTTAATCAGTGGGACAAATATTTCTTCACAATTCAACCTTCATTTCAAGATACAAATTGGAGAAAGGAATATTTTTTTTTTTTTTTTATGAATTATAATAATAAGGTAAAGTCCGAATAACAAACGCGACTAGTGCGACTCGAATTTAGATCATATTTAAAGTGATGAATACCCTTGATCATCAGATTATCACATAAAATCTAAAGGAATATTCTTTCTTTCACCCCACAATTATCAGATAATGACATGGTATGTATCATTAAACTTAAATTTTAATTCGATTCCTAACATTTGTAAATTGAATAAAAAAAGGATAGTTTTTGAAAATTCTTCTTTATTAACAAGATTTCAAAGTAAAACAAAATTAGAATCTAGGACTTGATGCAAATAAAACTTTAAGCAACATTATCTGTCATCATACCAATAACTAGTTGAATCAACATTAACATATTAATAAAAATAAATAAATCCCAAAATATATACTCTCCCAAAATACATTAACAATGTAGACTTTGACTTTGAGACCTTGTATTTATGTTGATTCTTGAGCATAATTTTTTAATGGAGTTGAACTTTGGATTTTGGATGGGCATGAAAATACAACATAAATCTTATGTATTTAATAAATATAAAAATATATTTAAAATTTATATAATTTTTACACTTAAATTTTTAATACATTAATTAATAATTAATTTTAATATAAACGTGAAGAAAGTATAAATCAACTGAGTGACTGACAAATGGTTAATTCTTTTTTTTTTTTAAAGAGTAGTGGAGAAGTTGGGAAGGGTGTTGAATTTATGAAAAAGATATTAATTTAACATCCAATAACAAATGTACATTAGTCATTTTTTGGGGGCGAACATATTCAATCATTTAAACAACAAACTTTGACAATTCCGTAATTGCATTCTTTATTATTTAATTAAAGATCATTGACATCGACATCATGACCAATTAATAACTTAATTTCTATTTCTAAAGATTACTTGCAATTGTCCACACAATTTTTACCTAGAACTTTTATCTACTTCCTTTTTATTTGGTAACATTATTAAT
The DNA here is from genome assembly GCA_039519145.1 of Kokia cookei. Classification (NCBI taxonomy): domain Eukaryota; kingdom Viridiplantae; phylum Streptophyta; class Magnoliopsida; order Malvales; family Malvaceae; genus Kokia; species Kokia cookei. The sequence goes on from CM076901.1 coordinate 31,682,330, forward strand.
TCTTTACTTTAACTTCCCATTAACATGATTTATGAATGACAAGATCTAGACAATGACCCATGATCATTTAGTTATAGAAGTCTGTTTTTCCTGACATTTTTGTATGAGCAGAAAAGAAATTAACTACTTTCTTTTTCAATGACTAAATTATTTTGACAAAGTTTTTTGGGTTGAAAATATTACAGGTTTAGAATTTTTTTTTATATTACCCTACTTTTATATATAATTTTTTAAACATATTTAAATTAATATTAATTAACTTAAGTTTCAATCAAATAAAATGAAAACTTAAATAAGTAAGAAGATGCAAACCAAAGTAAATTAATAAAAGAAAAACATGTGTATCACGTAAATGACAAATCTATCATGCCACTTTTCATTATAAAATTGTGTAATACTATAATACAAAATTTTAATTATAAAATTTAAAATTACCAATTCTTTTGATATTCTGTAATTTATTTCAAAACTATTTCAGGAGAAAAAAAAAATAATTAGAAAATTAAAAGAAAATTCAAAATCTGTCCAACTTAATAACAAGTCCAGCATTTTTAAAAGTTTAGTTTTAAATTCTTTTTTCCTTAAATGAAATAAAAATGCACTAATTAACATCCCTAAACATTAGAAAACCAAAATTAAAAGTAAATAAAATTATAATTAGAAAGAACAATCAGAGACAACATATTTTTTTTCTTATAAAGGTAGAGATTATTCCAAAATCAAATCCATAATAAATATTAATTAAATATTTAAACACAATCCGTTTATAATAAAAAAGTTGAAAATTGTTGAATTAACTTTGTGATTAGAATGTTACTCTGCAATTTACTATTGAATGGTTAAGAATTTATGTTACTATAATTTTCATAAAGTCAAAACTTCTCACTTTAACTTCAAAGACCAAATCAATAAATGTGGATATAAAATAAAATAAACGAGGAAATTGAATATGGAAGTCTGCTTAAGAAATATTTAAAAATTGAAACGACATTTTCAGCTTTTTTTTTTCTTTAAACAATAAATAATAAAAGTTTGAAATTCAATCCTATAACGTTATTTGCAAGAGTAAATTTGATGAATTCTATCTAAAACTGTTTAGATAGTCTTAATTAATTCGCATGTTTTGTTTGTTTTTATCTTTTTTTGTCCTTTTGCACACTATGTAATTCTTTACTTAAAAAATATCATCTACTGAAATTCTTAAATCTAACAAATTAATATATTTTTAAAATAAAATTGAACTTAATAAGTTTGCAAGTCATGGTACCAACTCAATTTGAATTTCTAAAAAAATCCTATTCTTTAAAGAAAACTCAATAAAATAAATGAATAATTATATGACTTAATTTTTATTTATATATTTCTTTTTATAAAAAAATCGTTCACTCTCTAAAAGTTTCTATTCTCTTGAAAATCTATATCTTTAAAAATACTACATCTCCTCTTCTAAGAAATTTCATTATCTTAAAAAAAATATAATTTTCTTAAAAAGATTAATTATATATCATGATTTTTTTTGAAGCGACATAACCGGGTAGATTAAAAACCAACATTTTTATTTTCATTTTCAATATAATTAAAAATAAATAAATCTCAAAATTATACACCAATTAAATTTAATATGTAAGTGAATACATAAATTTAATTTTTATTTTAGTTCAAATGAATACATGAAATTTTTATTCTGATTCAATTATATATATTTAATATATATATATATATCACTTTCTTTTACATATTAGATAAATATAATCAGTAAAATGATGTTATATTGATAATTGTTTTAGTAATTTGTGAAAATTGAATCAAATCAAAATTTGATATATAAAATTGCACAGAATCATAATTCATGTGTAATATTCTACATTTGACTGAAATTAATGTATAATTTTAAGATTTATCAAAAAAAAAAAAAAAAAACCAACAAGTATTATGCAAAAAATTTTTTTTTTTTTTAAAAAGAACATTATGAATACTAGAAAATAAAGGAGAAAAAAGAGCAGTAACTAGATAGTTACCTTGCTAGTGCAGGAGGATCCCAAGCAGAAGGAACATCATTAAGAACTTGATCAGAAAGACAGAGAGGAGATCGATCGATATGGAGATTGAACAACACTATGAAATATCCATCAAGTCCTAAGCATTTGGTTTTGGCTGCATCTTTCGCCCACAACCCGCTTTGGAATCCGAACATTGAATTGAATTCCCCGGATGGGATTTTCCCCCCTAGACTGCATTTCTGGTTGAAAAACTCCGTCATCTACATCCACAATCATCATAACTATATATATATATATATATATATAAATATAAATAATAAATGAAAACAACCGAAGAAACTTAAATACCTGATTGAAATCAAGCATATCAGACTGATAACGAGTGCGATCGCCTTTGTCGCATTTGATATCAACGGAAACATCTTTGAAAGCTCCAAAACCAGGTATGGCGATCTCTTTTCTCTCGGTTTCATTCAGTAGAATCAACCTTTCTCTGCCTTTGCAGAACTTGAGTCGAAAATCCGATGTTAAATCGAAGCCTCTTCCCAGGCTGCTAATCGCCTTCTCCACTATTCCATTATTCATCTCCATTGAAGAGGCTAGAAATGAATGATACGGAAGGCCGTAGAAATTTTCCTGGCTCTTATTTAGAGAATGTAGAGTTGAGACTGGGCATAATATGTTTCGGGTGAGAACGCTCTAAAGTGCTTGAAACTGTAATCAAATAAACTCTACGAAGTTTCCTTTTCATTCCATTTCTTGGATTTTAGTTCCAACTCTAACTTTTTTTTTTTTTTCTTTTCCAGTTTTATTATGCCCCAATCCCTGTACTTTTTGTATTTTTGAAATTTAGTCTTATTTTTGGCATATAATAAATTTTACCCTTAATATTTACACCTTTTATCAACTTGGCCCTTTATTCTCTTTTTAGCTAAATTTGACCCTCAACTTTTTCAAAAGAGTTGAACTTCATCATCACCTTTCAAAAACAATCAACTTTTCAAAAACGGTTTAATTGTTTCTTTTTTAACGGACATAATAATGAAAACGTTAAATTTGTAAATATGACAATCCACGTGTACTTAATGCTACTTTTTTTTTTGAAGAAATTATATGTTTTAAAATTTTTTGTTTTACTTTTTTGATTATTTTTATAGATTTTAAATTATTTGTTGATGTGACATATAAGATAAATAATGTCATGTCAACATGAAGTATATGTGGATCACCACATAGATTGCCATGCTAACATCGTTAAAAATTTGATATTTTAGTCAACATTTTAGTTTAAAAGAATAATTTGAATCTTTTTGAAAGGTTAATGGCAAATTTTAACTAAAAAGAAAAATGAAAAATGATCAAATTGATAAAAGATGTAAACATTGAAGGTTAAATTTATCATTATGTCTTTTTGAAATTATAACTAGCTATATCAATATTTGCTAATGAGTTAAGGTGGAGGCCCTAGATCTTTGAGTATCCAGGTTCAAGTTACAATTGCTATGTCTAGGTATTTATCCCATCGCGTGCTTATGTCTTATATGGACTTTGCTCGATTCTTGATCTATTGTGCTATGTATTAGTTTGACTCTATATTATAAAAAGTCAAATATATATATATATCTGTTATGATATTTGTATTATACTTGTGAATGTATTGTATTGTATTTGTAACAATGAAACTTTTAAAAAATTACATCAATAATTCTAATTAAAATCAATAATTATAAGCATTGAACCAATTAACTAACTAGCCCACACATAGTTTTTATAGGTATGACTCATGCCTGGACCCTTATGATCCAAGGCCTCAGCCTTTGCAAAAAATGCCGGTGCCTCATAGGTTAGTCCCTCTACTTTGTGTACCAAAAATTTAATCTCTCTACTTGCTTGATTTAAAAATCAATGTTCAATTGACCGATTGAGTCTTAACTCGATTTGCATGAACATTGTTGTCAATGCAAGAGGATGTGGGTTCGAGTGCGTTGAAGCGCATTATCCTCCTATTTATGAGTTGGAGAGGGGTTATGAGTAATTCAGGCATTGTATCAAAAAGAGCATATGTGATCAAAACTTATAATGAGATTGTTCAAAAAAAAATGATATTCAATTCACACCCAGAGAACGTAATTCAGTTGCGAATCATTTAGCCAAATTGGGACTCAATTGGAAATCAAGTCTGCAAGTACTAGAGGTTATTCTTGATACAATATTGGATTTACTCCAACAAGAAAAAATGAGGAGAGATGTTGGTTTGTTAACTTAATGTTTTAGTTGATTTTATTCACCAAAAAAAAAAAAAATCAATGTTCAATTGTTAACATCATTAAAGAATTTTTGTTAAATTTTAACATGTGGCATTTTAATATTCAAATATCTAACTTAAAAAATTAAATTTAAATTAATAACATATATTCGAAATGAAAGAGAAGTGTATTTACAATGTTGTTTATTAAATCAGACAAGTTAAGGGACTAAATTTCTTATAATTAAAAGCAAAGGGACCGAATTACAAAATCCAAAGAGTGCAGGGATTGGGGGACAGAATTAAGACATTTTTATATAAAAAAGATTTCTGATATATAGAACAGCGTTGCTTGTGTGTGTATATCCTTTCACACGAGCTGCGCCTAATTGGCGCTTACTGTGTCATAAAATACTAACCCAATGGAGAGGGCGATGCTAAAGATTCAACGTCAACTATTAGGAAGAAAACCGTAGACTGCAACATGTTGCGTACACTCAACCGAGTTTTCCTTTTCCATGTTTAACCTATATCCTCCCCCGCGTATTCTTAATTTACTCTTTTCATTGCTTTCAATCCCTTAAAAATTTAGTCTTGATATTCGAAGAAGTTGACTGGCATTTATGAAATCATATTTTTATATGAGCTGACACTGTATTTCTAATTTTTAAAACAATGTATTTCATTTTACAATTATTAGGAAAGATGTATTTCTTATATATAAAAATGATCGCATTCTAAGGGAAGTGAGGGGAGAGTCCATTTTTAGAATCATCTCTTAGAATAAATTATATATAATTGTTTGAATAATTAAATTAAGCTCCAATTTAAAATATCAAATTTGTGCTATATATGAAAAGAATAAGAAAAGAACTCTGGGGATAAATATTCTTAAAACTAACTGATGTCCAGAGGTCTTTGGTTAACGTACTTAGCTTATGTAAAAAAAATAATAAAATTTATCAACTTTTTCGTGTAAAAAAAAAAAAAAAAAAAAACAACAACAACGCTTAGATAAAAAATTCTTAAAAA